>CM076579.1:1376514931-1376876317 GCA_034641835.2 Pinus albicaulis
AGTCTTCCCAGTACATTATGTTCAGGTTTTTACGAATGTGATCATGCATTCTTATATTATTTTCTGTACATTCTGCTCAGTACATTATTTTCTGTACATTATTTTCTTACATTATTTTCTTATATTATTTTCTGTACATTCTGCTCAGTACATTATTTTCTTATATTATTTTCTGTACATTCTTATATTATTTCCTGTATAGTATTTTTTGTACATTCTGCTAAGTTTTCAGTACATTCTGCTCTCATGTATTTTCTGTATAGTATTTTCTGTACATTCTGCTCAGTTTTCAGTACATTATGCTCTGATGGAACTGATCATCAGGGTGTCTAATGTCTTTTTCTGTATCATCCTACCCTCGAGTTATATGCATCATTCTTGTATTCTGCTTTTGACTTTACAGATTTCGTCATATCCCATATGAGGGTCATACTGTATATTTCTGTTGATTCTGTATCTGTTTGATATGGGGTTTTTTACCAATTACTGTCAGTTTTCGATAAGGTTAAACGCAAAAATACAAATTCTACATTCTGCTCTCAATTTGAGTCTTCCCAGTACATTATGTTCAGGTTTTTACGAATGTGATCATGCATTCTTATATTATTTTCTGTACATTATTTTCTTACATTATTTTCTGTACATTCTGCTCAGTACATTATTTTCTTATATTATTTTCTGTACATTCTTATATTATTTTCTGTATAGTATTTTCTGTACATTCTGCTGAGTTTTCAGTACATTCTGCTCTCATGTATTTTCTGTATAGTATTTTCTGTACATTCTGCTCAGTTTTCAGTACATTCTGCTCTGATGGAACTGATCATCAGGGTGTCTGATGTCTTTTTCTGTATCATCCTACCCTCGAGTTATATGCATCATTCCTGTATTCTGCTTTTGACTTTACATATTTCGTCATATCCCATATGAGGGTCATACTGTATATTTCTGTTGATTCTGTATCTGTTTGATATGGGGTTTTTTACCACAATTGGCCAGGGCTGAGTCTTCCTTTTATCCTGTTTGGATAAACATGGGCTCTCCCTCTGTGGGTGGACATATGTAATCGGTATATAGACTGTTTTCCCCTTTTAATATACTGAAAACAGTGTTTTTTTTCTCTTGAAAAAAAAAATCTTGTAATATTATGTTTTTATTCACATTTATTGTTTCCACATTGCTATTGAATTAACCTTTTAATACTCTTCTTAATTGTGGACATGTGTTGGTATATTATGGTTTTAGGAGGAAGTTTTCCTGGCCAGTTATGCCATCAAACTGAAAACACATCTTGGTATATTATGCCATCAAACTGAAAACACATCATTTTTTTCCTTCAAAGAAAAAAAAAAACACATGTCTTGGTATATTATGCCATCAAACTGAAAACACATCATTTTTCTCCTTCAAAGAAAAAAAAAAACACATGTCTTGGTATATTATGCCATCAAACTGAAAACACATCATTTTTCTCCTTCAAAGGAAAAAAATTAAATTTCAATAGGCTTTAGGAAATTTAATTTCAAGTCATTTAATTTCACTAGATTAGAATTTCTTTCAAATTCAAGAGCTTAGAATTGCTTTCAAGTTCAATAGATCAAATTCATTTCCAAGTCCAATAGAATAGGATTTACCTTTATGTTTGATAGAATCAAATTTCAAAAAGCTTTCATAGTATAGAATTAGAATAATTTGTTTCAAGTTCTAAATTCGATGCTTTGATATATGTAGTCTTTGATAAATAACGTGTTTGTGCTCATTTAGATATTTTCATTAATTGGTTTTCTTTGGGTATTGCAATCATTTCCATAGGTTAATTTCCATTTTTGATTGAGAGTTAATTGCTTAGCATATATTGTGCAAGTGTACTTCAGAAGTATAAGAACCTGGATTGACATTTAATGCAAGTAATTTATCCCACAATTAATTTACCCATTAGGATGCTTTGACCTAGTAATCAATAACTTGAGAGATGAAAAAGATCCTATCACATTAACGTGAGGATCCATTTTCACAATGAACATTAGGAAAAGACAATATTCATTGCAGTTGGTAATATAGTCAACTAGTAGACTATTCAATTATTAACAAAGTTGATGAAAGAATGCAAGGAATTTAAGTTTGCATTTCAATTTTGAAAATTTTCTACAATAATTTTTGTGGGATAATTTGTTATACAATATCATTTTCATAGTTTACTTTTATTTTTATTTTTATAATAAAAATGCTCATACCTGTAATTTCAATTATATGGTTGGTTGTATTTCACAAATTAATTTTGATTATATATTTGGTTATATTTTCCACTTGTATATTTATTCTTGTTGGACTAAGTATTTTTAGGATCACACACACACACACACACATGTTAATGCAAGTTTCCATAGTTATTTATAATTTTTATTTTAGAAAGAACCTTCAACCAAAAATACCCCTAAGGTTAGTCCCCCGTGTGCCCATTGAGACACATTAGGTCATCCCACCAATTCATGCCCCATGCTTCATGAGTTGAAGGGTATCCTTCATACCCCTTAAGCACCCCCATTTCTCCCCACTCCATCATGTGATGTTGCCACCTCATCACGTAATAAGGGTTTAAGAACCAACGACCTCTTGTCTATTTATGTGAAACACAAACATTATACACAACATTGTCTCAATCTCAGACGATATCAAGATGTGTTGGTCACCATACATCATGCCTCAATAGTAGCACCACCACTTACACCAACCTCATATGTTGATGATTCCTCTTCCACCATTTATTATGTCACGAACTCGGTTAATTAGTATATGGCATGCCCTTGAGTGCTCTATGTTAAAGACACTCATCTCATCTATATGTGTCCTTTACTCATCAAATACCATCATCATTGCATGCATCAAGTGACATATCCCCCTCATCAAGATCCCAATCCGCCTAATTTTGGATGCTCCTCATACACTAAGTACCTTGACCATATCAATGGAATACCCAACTCCTAGCATGGTTCCCACCACACCAACACAACTATTGGAGATTGAAACGACCTCACCACTTAGAAAATGATAAGAAATTATTTCACCCCCTTGTACTAACAATACATAGAAAGAATAACATAATTAATAGAAGAGATAAAAATATGAATTAGAGAAAGGGATGGATCACATATTAAAGGAAATGTAAGCCAACCTAGGAAGAAACCAACTCTTTGCTCCCACTTCAAATAATTTTTAAGAGTAAACAATGAAAACAACAAATTGATCTATGTACCAGATGTACAACATTCAACCATACCTATATAAAGAGTGTACAATGAAATTAATGTTGGTTTACTTCAAAACTTGGAAAATATCTTGTTTCTATCCCATTTGTGGAAGTTATGCAAATATGAAATAAAGATACAAGGTTAAGAAGTTCTTAAAATTTGATGAAGTAGATGACCCTACTTTTGAGGATTACCCTATAGAGTTATAAAAGATGAACCAAGGGAATAAAAATGTAATTCATAAACATTTTCATATATTCCTACTAATAAATAAAATATTATGACACAACTATATGCTAGATTTAGGAGAAACAACTGATGTAATTCCTTTGAAAGTGATGAAATAATTAGGCCTTACAACAACTAGGGCATATAGAAATGTATGTGCTATGGATCCTATTAAAATCGGGATGGGTAGAGTAATAAATACACATGTTTTGAAATTTTTTGAGGAGTAACTCAAAGCATGCATATATACAAAATGAAGTGGCTACTTTCTTCATATTCCATGAGGGACTATTGTTCTTCCTAAATACTATTCATATCATGTACCTCTGAATTATTTCTATTGAAATTAAATGACTTGAAATTAAATTTCCTAAAGCCTATTGAAATTTCTCCTTCAAAATAAGGATGCACTCCCATTTGATTCTCACAGATAGGTTGTAATCATGAGGCTCTCGCTCAAGAGTGGACCTTCACAAAATCTTGTGACGTCTTGTCACAAACAAAACCATCAAACTGAAAACACATCATGCAAGAAACATAGCTCGCTGACATATCATTTTTCTTCTTCAAAGAAAAAAAAATTCACATCATGTGAATATGTCCATGTACTCTTACATATTGGTGTACAAAACCATCAACCAAACACAAGTTGACAAAACATACCTCTTCAAACAACTGACTCTTAAGTCAAATAATAGAGCTCATGTACTTTCAACATCTTGCTTCATGCAACATGCACCATACTTTGAATTTGCAAAGAAATTAATGAAACATCAAAATACATGCTAGGCCTTAATTGGATGAGAAATCTAACCATTTGTCAGCAAACCATTTCAATGGTGCTTCTTTTTCTTTCAACTATGTTGAATTTAGTTTTAAGTTATATTTTTAATTTTGGAGAAAATAACTATTTATTTCATGTGTAATTAGATTATTGATTTCATGTGTTAGGGTTGTGGATTCAGGAATTGAAACAACACCATTATATTTCAAATTTAAAAATGATGGTTTGAGTCCTAGGTAGCTTAGAATCCTACTTGTTTTCAAAATAAGGATGCACTCCCATTTGATTCTCACGGATAGGTTGTAATCATGAGGCTCTCACTAAAGAGTGGACCTTCGCAAAATCTTGTGACGTCTTGTCACAAACAAAACCATCAAACTGAAAACACATCATTTTTCTCCTTAAAGAAAAAAAAAATTCACATCATGTGAATATGTCCATGTACTCTTACATATTGGTGTACAAAACCATCAACCAAACACAAGTTGACAAAACATGCCTTTTCAAACAACTGACTCTTAAGTCAAATAATAGAGCTCATGTACAAATTTCCATATGTGTTGCATTTAAGTGTGTCTAACATAACTCTACTTTCAACATCTTGCTTCATGCAACATGCACCACACTTTGAATTTGCAAAGACCTGAATTCTCCACCCCCATTAAAATGACCCTACAAGTTGATTCTTTTAGTTTTTTCACTCTATAAGCATCAACGTACGATTATGCATGATGGAGAATCTCTAGCGCTTTCCCTTGTTAATATATTTAACGAGGGAAAGCGCTAGATATTCTCCATCATGCATAATCGTACGTTGGATTTGGTGATAATTGTCTCCATATTTTGGCTTTCTGACCCGCAAAACATAATTATTTTAGAAGGGAGGGAAGGAGGGATGATCACATTGACTTGCTTGATGACTTGTCTATGAAGATTAACTACCGTAAGAACTATTTTTTTGCGTAGGGAAAGACGCATTCCCATGTCTGAGCATGAAAACGTTCTTTGATATTATTAATGCCTCTAGTGTTTACTTCTACAAGTTCTATAGGCAGAGTCTGTAAAGGGCCAGGTAGCCTCTGGATCTCATCTTTTATGAAAGGTGACATATCTAGTAAATGCCCCTACAGTCAATCTCTGGAATGGATCTAAATAGAAGTTCTACATTTTAATATTCGTAAAACACAACAACTTTAAGGTAAACTATGTACATGTTCCATTCATCATGAACACAAACCTCACAAGCCTCCTTGGCTTTGGAGCATTTCCCATGTTTTCCATAACCAAGACCCAAATAATTAGGCCCTTCTTGAAGAACATTTGGCTCAACTATGCCTTGTACATGCTTGCCTTTAAAACCCTTTACTTTCATAGCACATTTTCATCAAAAATTTGGACCTTGTTCCTCTAATGTCTCTAATGTCTCTCAAAAGCACGTACACATTCATTTTCGGGGGAAATTGAAGGTACTCTAATGTCTCTAATGTCTCTCAAAAGCACTTACACATTCATTTTCAGAGGAAATTGAAGGTAGAAACCAATAGCTAATTCTTCTAACTAACCTTGACTAAAATGAGCTAAATTGTACTTTGATACGAACTTGATTTAAATTGTCCACCCCACATTAGGCACCAATGATTATAACCTTTAATTGGCTAGCACTGGTTTGTAATCATCATCTCAAAATGACCTAGTAGATGAAAAATTATCATGTTTGTGATCATCGTTTCACACCATCTACATATGACCCTTCTACACATTATATGATTGAATTTATGGTAGGTCATCCCTTCTATCTAGACCATGATTGATTGTGACATTAGGTGAATAAAGGAAATTTGATATAAGGAAATGATCAGTATAAGTTTGTCCTCCTCCACGCACTCCATATCTAATGATTGCCTATTTTTCTCTTCCAACATTTTATTTTGGAAATTCATTTTGGTAGTTAATTCTACTAATAGTCACAACACACCTGGAAGTCAAAGAAATTGTTATATATATACACTACTAAACTCAATTAACATTGTTTTTTATTGGACTTTACAATAACAAACAATGTAGAGTTCATTAATGTAGTAGTGTATATGATAATTATATGTATAGTGGTGTGGCTATCGATAAAATTAGCTGCTAATGAATTTCGAGAATAGAAAGTTGGAAGTGGAAAATTTAGAAATCACTAGCTATGGGGCGGATGGAGGAGGACAAGCTAGAAACTATCTTCTGCTTATAAATTGTATTTTATTCACTTGTTGTCACAATCATTCATGGGATAGGTAGAGAGGATGACATTTCAAAAATTCATGCATATAATATGTAGAAGGGGTCATGTATGAGATGGTGTGAAGTGATGATGATTGACATGGTAAATTTTCATCTTCCAAGTCATTTTTAGATGATGATGACAAACCAATATTAGCCATTTTAAGGTTATAATAATTAACAAGAAATATGGGGAAGGAAATTCAAAGTGCCAAATTCTAAGGAACAAGCCATATTTTCTTCTCAAAAACTTTATTTGATATATTCTTAAAAAACCAAGTACAAATTTTAGTAATCCTAGAATCATGCTTTACATAAGGTAAAATTGGGGAACTCATGACTTGTACTATAGATAAAAAAACATTTACGCTTACCAAAAAATATATGATAAAAATTGACAAACTACATTTAAGCTTAAGCTTAAGGGGATATAATCATTCTTGCCTTCCATATAGATAATGAAAATGATTGTTCTAAGTCTCATGTTGCTTCTCATGTTATTTTATAAACCTTGGTTGGAAAGAAAAATAGGAGGGCAAAAATGTAAGAAATATAGAACATACTAGATTTAACAGCCCCAAACTGGATTTTACTCTGAGGTATTGATTTTTTGAAATCTATTTTGTGAATGTCGACCAATAGATATATATCATGGAGGATGAAAGACGAAGATCAGCCGAATCCCATATGGAGGCTCAGGGATTGGAGGATGTTCACGATATTTAAATATAATCTTAAATCTCCATACATATGTGTACATATGGAATTGATTTTTTTATTAACTTTGTGAGTGAAATTAGTTGTTAATAAGTTTCATATTTTAATTTTTAGGAGGCAAGAGGAGAAGGCTTTCTACTCCATCCATGGAGCGTGGCCAAGGTTCAACCGGTCGAGGTAGCAGGTTGCGGGAAGGGGGTGATATTTATTCCCTCGAAGGCCAGCAATCAACGGCTGCTGGTTCTCAACAGGGTCACTGTGGGTTTGGTTCTCAGCAGCATCATTCTGGGGCTGGTTCTCAGCAGGGTCATGTTGGAGATGATGTTAACCAACAACATCAAGGTTGCCATCAATTTCAATATTTTTTCATTAAATTTTTACAACTTTTTTTACACGTGTTTTTTCTAATATATGAAATTTTATATATATTGATGCAGAAGCTGAAAATGTTCGAGCCAGTGGTCAAAAAAGACGCAGGGCAGCGCGCTACATTGAAGAAGAAGGTTGTCAACCTAGCACAACTTATCCGGCTGAGATTACTGATATACCATGGGAAACGAACATGGCAGAATGCACCTTACAAAGGTGTCAAAGCCTTTATGCAAAATTGCAAAGAGATCTCCAGGATTTGTCTCTACCTGCTGAGAGTAGACAAAGCCTAGAAATAGTTACACATTCATTGAGTGAAATGGTAAAAGTGTACAAAGATTTGGGGCCAACCACTGATTCATTTGTAGAAGTGATGAGAAAGAGAAGAGAAACAGTGATAGGTCCCGATAAATGGCAGGACATAAAAAAAAGAGTTTCAAGAGAGGAGGCTAAGTCAATGTTTAATTATAAGGAAGGGCCAAAAAGAAAAATGTTGAAGGTGCAGTATTTCAAGCACCTAGACAAAGCACAATATTTGTATAGTCGACATCTTGCGGCCTTTGGAAGGCTTCCATGGAACGATGAGGTTCCTCTTTATTTTGCACAAATGTTTTATGCAGAATTTTTTTTGGGTATGAAACCCGACTACAATGACCTTCCTTTAGAATTTTTTTGCCCGGGGAGAGGTCGATTATATCAACGTAAGGGCGCTAAGCGAGATGTGGAGTTGCCTCGCCCTGAGCCGCCATTGGTGAGTCGACCGTCTTGAGTCGAAACCCTGCGATCAGAGATGGATGCGACTTCTCAAATAAGTCGTGAAGCAAGAGATGTTATGATCGAAAATGTTCATAGCGGATTGAGTGGAGTCGATCTTGGCTTAAATCGACAAAGAGCACGTGAATATGTACGTGCCAATTTTGTTTATCATACAGATGAGGAGATTTACAACATGAATGTTGAAGATCTCCGAACATACGCAATAAATTGTCGCAATGGTCTGCAAGACCTAATTTTTCGTGGGGAAGAGGGCACCGGAACGGTATGTGTTAGTGACCTTAGGGTTTGGAATTATATTTACATATACATGTGTACAATTTGTAATAAATACATGTGTATGTACACATGTATACATTTATTTGTATGTGTACATTAATCTAACAAAAATGTATGATTATATGTTAAAACACCATTTGCAGTTCTCAGGCATGATGCGTGATGAAAATGTTAATATTACGTTCGGGACCTATGGCTCAAACGATGCAGATGGGTTTGCCCATCATGATATGTTGGCACATGTATGTTAGTGTTTTTTAAGTGACTCTAAAATAAATAATTGTTGCCACACATGTACATGTATGTATATATATAATTCGATAAAATGTTTTAACAGGTACTGATTCCATCTGATGTTTTTGGGATGGCGGTACCTTCTTCTTCTTTAGGAGATATACCTTCTACTTCATTGGGAGATGTACAAGTATGGACAATTTTTCACAAGTTCAAAATTTATGTTACCTCAAAAAGCTCCATTAAAAATTGAGATATATAGAGAGAGATCTATATTTTGAGTTATTTAAAAAAATTTGAATTTAGGTTCGTATAGAAGATTTTTTTAATCCGAGGACTTTAGCGACGGAGATAGGAACATCCACAGCATTTGAAGAAGTTGTCTTTAGTTATTTTTTTTAATATTATTGTTCAAATAAGTTTATATATGTACATGTGCATTTTCATTTGAAAGTTTTTAATTTATATAAATTATTTATGTATATATATATATATTTATATTTAACTGTACATGTATATTGTACAGGTTACCACTGGAGATGTTTCTATGGCAGATCCTATTCATCAAATGGAGAGGCAACCTTACGAGGTATTGCGTGATTTTTTTGTTATATTTTGTTTTTTACATGAAGTTCTAGATATATATATTCTCATTCATTTTCAAGTACATGTGCATTGTGTATGTCGGTTTCCTATTTACAGGATAGGGAGCTAACCGAGACCCAGAGGCTAGATCCTCCATTTGATGGACAAGATATACAGTAGATTTGATATGATTTCAAAATTTAGATGGTTTTAAAATTTGTTAAACTTGATACAGTTTGATACTTGAGTGAGATTTACAATTTTTGGACATATTTTATTACAATATGTTTTTTGGACATATTTTTGGACATATGTTAAATGTTTTTGTTGGATAGTTGAATTATAATTGGCATGGCATGTGATATTTAATGTTAAATGTTTTTGTTGGATAGTTGAATTATAATTGGCATGGCATCCGAAGTTTTTAAAACTACATGAATGATAGAATGTGAACCTACATTTGCACATGTGGTAAATTGAAATGTTACTTGTAACAAGACAATCCCCATTGATTTCATTACAGTATATGTTGATTTCTGATTTGATATAATTGCATACATATGATGGTACATTACTTGTAAAATCATTGGATTAATAGTGTTCATTGATTTCAGTGTTCTTTGGATGGTTTTAGTACTTTTGGCATGTGAATGTGAAGTAATGTTGTCATCTGAATTACATTTGATGTGTGATATTTAATGTTAAATGTTTTTGTTGGATATTTGAATTATAATTGGCATGGCATGTGATATTTAATGTTAAATGTTTTTGTTGGATCTAGTTGAATTATAATTGGCATGCCATCTGAAGTTTTTAAAACTACATGAATGATAGAATGTGAACGTACATTTGCACATGTGGTAAATTGAAATGTTCCTTGTAACAAGACAATTCCCATTGATTTCATTACAGTATATGTTGATTTCTGATTTGATATAATTGCATGTATGATGGTACATTACTTGTAAAGTCATTGGATTAATAGTGTTCATTGATTTTAGTGTTCTTTGGATGGTTTTAGTACTTTTGGCATGTGAATGTGAAGTAATGTTGTCATCTGAATTACATTTGACATGTGATATTTAATGTTAAATATTTTTGTTGGATAGTTGAATTATAATTTGCATGGCATGTGATATTTAATGTTAAATTTTTTTGTTGGATAGTTGAATTATAATTGGCATGGCATCTGAAGTTTTTAAAACTACATGAATGATAGAATGTGAACCTACATTTGCACATGTGGTAAATTGAAATGTTACTTGTAACAAGACAATCCCCATTGATTTCATTACGGTATATGTTGATTTCTGATTTGATATAATTGCATGTATGATGGTACATTACTTGTAAAGTCATTGGATTAATAGTGTTCATTGATTTCAGTGTAAGCGCAAAAAATTACTGACAATGTAGAATGATTTTTGTGTTATAATAATTAAACCTAATAATATTGGAGAGCAAGAGAGACTTGAGGTATGGTGTTTACTACAAGAGTTTGAGCTAAATATTTAAATGGTTTATCTATCTTTCATAAAATAGTTTAATATTGATCACAAGAATTAAGAGAATGTCTCGGTCCATCATTGGTATGGTCCATAATAGAATGATCATCCATGTCAATGACTCTTAAGTCTATCTTTCCAAACCATGACCCTACTCTCACGTGTGCCTTTCATGACACCAGTCACTGCTTTCATCCTTGAGTTGACTGCCTTGAAAGCACTCAACTCTTTCTCGATGCTAGCCTTCCTCTTTCTAAGAGATGAAGCTGCCTTTCGACTTAGGAAGCTATGGGTAGCCCTCGTGTCTATCAAAGCAGAGAACTTTTTCCCATGTATGGTTGTAGACATGAATCTCAAGTCCAAGGAACTTTCATCATCATTCCTCCTCCTTGTCTTGCGCCTTACTTTCGCAATCTTCTTCAACATTTCCTCTTCCAATATGTCTTTCGAACTAGCCCTTGGCTTAACAGTGCTTTTCACATATCTCTTCTCATGAAGCTCCATAGAACAATCCGATCCTGGGTCTGCTTGAATTGGTTCAAGCTCTTTCCTTTTCGAATTATGTCTAATTGCTCCAATACGACATATATTGACTCCTTCCAAATGAAGTGCACCAATCCTCATAGTGTGGTCGTCTTCTTTTCCAAGTGTGCCAACACATGCATTTTCTTTCTTCAAACCAACAGGTTTCGGATCAAGAAAGTCCCTCTTGATCTTATCTTCCATGTTCTTGACTTTAGCCTGCAACGTGGTGCTTCTTTCCTTCAAGTGAGCCCTTTCCATAAAGAGTTTCTGAAGTCTTTGTTCACCTTGTCGTATCTCCATGTCAAGCTTTTCAATTTCAGCAGTTTGTCTAGAAAGTCCATCCTTGGAATTTCTTGCGTGAAAAACCAAGTAGGTTGAACCAACTTTGGTCTAGTGCATTGGAATTCATTAAAGAATTGGTCATTGGCGCTACTTCAAGCTAGGAGTGAGCATCATCACCAACCTACATTGAATATTTTACACTCCCTAGGGTGAATGATACTTTAAATTGATTGACAGTCTAAGACTTTCAAATTTTTCCGAATGCCAAATGATCTTACAAAGTTAGTATTTATAATATCCTAGTGTGCCAACACTTGCATTTTCTTTCTTCAAACCAATAGGTTTCGGATCAAGAAAGTCCCTCTTGATTTTATCTTCCATGTTCTTGACTTTTTCATGTGATATTTAATGAACTTTAAATGTTAAATGTTTTAATGATGCACAATATATAATCAAAAGGGTTTTAAAACTTAAAATTTTGGATGGTTTCAATTTACAACTTAAAGTTTTGGATGGTTTCAACCTACATTTGCACATATGGTAAATTGAAATTATGTTACTTGTAACAAGACAATCCTCATTGATTTCATTGTATATGTTGATTTCTAATTTGATATAATTGCATGTATGATGGTACATTACTTGTAAAGACATTGGATTAATAGTGTTCATTGATTTTAGTGTAAGCGCAAAAAATTATTGACAATGTAGAACAATTTTTGTGTTATAATAATTAAACCTAATAATATTGGAGAGCAAGAGAGATGAGGTATGGTGTTTACTACAAGAGTTCGAGCAGGTCATTCGGTGACAAATTTTATTGGAAACTTGAAACAAAGAGAATCTATCTTTGGCTAGGACATCATGTAAGATGCTTGACATAAACAGTAAAATTGTACTTAAAAGCCGAGATTCAGGCAAGTGGGGACAACCACTTGTTATCTCGTCCCTTGGAGGCTAGGCCAGATGGGGACCGAATCTGACTTCACAAAATAAAGTGAAATAATTTGTACCATATGGTCGGAGAACATATACAAGAACAATTAATATACAAGAACAATTAATTTCATTCTAGAATATATATATCCAATACATATTTAACATTTTTAATCAATTCACATGTATATAAAAACTACTTTCAGTTGATACTAGAGCACGTGCTTGTACCCAAACAATTTGTAACATCTGCAAACCACAAATAACATAAGCAGCTCAATTTTTAGTTGAGCACTGAAAGGTCTAAAACATATTTAATCCAAAGATAAAAAATTGTTGGACACTTCACTCAAAAAAATTCTATTGGAATTCCATCCTCAATAATCCGTTCATGATCGGATTTTGACATTTTCCATTTCTTAATTTTTGATTTTTTCTTTGATTGAACTTCTATCAACTTTATGCGTGCTGCACACACCAAGTGACTATATTGACAACTTATGGAATTAGGTTCATAGTCTTCGAAGTAAACAAAGTCTCCACTTTGACGAGTTTGTTTGAAAAAATAACCTTTCGGTATAATAGACCCTTTGTCATACTGAAATCCGTGATCATTATAGTCTTGTAATAATTTCATTTTTTGTTCAGTGCAACGCATCAAATAATACTTCACATTTTCATCGTTGTCAATAGGTGCAATTACGGCAAAAACATCTCCTGCACAATAAAATAAATTTAACATTTAATTATGCATATTTAAATTTATTTGTAGATCTTTAAATCATTAAAAAGTAATTCAAATGTTACCTTCTCTAACAAGATCAGAAACTCGATCACCATCGGATGATATTGTAGTTTCCTCTGATTCCATTTCTTCAAACATTGCAACAGACATTTTTCCCTTTGTATTTAGCTCTGTATGTTTCCAATCGTTCACATACATTTTGTTTCCACAGACGTCATTGGATTTTGTGTTGTCTATGCAAACATCACAAAAACAAGAATATTTTCTTTTATCCAATGCAAACACATTTGTGGACAATTTTGTTTGAATTGAATGCAATTTTCGAGTCCCTTTTATTGTTCCAACTTCATTTCCAATTGATCTATTTACGTCTCCGATTCCAATATGCCGGAAAAACCTTTATATGGAAAATTAGAAAAAGAATTTGTAAATATGATATCAAAATACAATTAAAAATAATCATTGCATGATAAATGTACAATGTTTAAAATTAAATTTCCAATATAAATTAAATTGAATGTACCTTCGCACTTCTATTGATGGGTTAATCTCATGGCTTAGAGCATTTTTGCACCATTGAACAACTTCTTCAGCGTTCACAAGTCGGCGTGCAAAGTGGTTCATTTGATATCTTCGAAGTACTCGTTTTATGCATGCTCCTGCACCGTCATGTTCTCCTTTTCCATGGCCAGTCTCAAATAAATTCCAACAATGTTTAATGCGGGTTTTCTTATGAAGACAACACAACCAAAAAAATGATCGTGCAGATTTGAATTGACCTGCGCATCCGTCTGACCATATCCAATGTTCATTGAATGTTATTCCACGATTTTTCAATGAATCATAAATTTTTCCAAAACAATGTTGTACAAAACATGTATCATGCGTACGATCGTCACTGATATAAAAACGATATTCTTTAATGATATGTCGATTTTCACTCGTGCTTTCTATATGATCGACATTTTGTTCAGCATGTCTATATAGAATATGGACGAGCATGGAGACTTGGTCAGAGTGATAATATTCACTCTGAATTTCTTTTTGTGGAACAAATGTGTAGTTTTCTGCAAAATCAATCACTGACAAAATGGTTCCTGGTGGAAAAACTTCACGAGATTTTTTGAATTGCAAGTCTTGCCATCGAGCTCTATGGGAATGCATAGTGTATTTGTAAATTTCTGCTTCAAACTTTCTCAAAAAGTCTATTAGAAAAATTTCGTCTTCTCGTAATTCGATTCTTTTAACACTATCTGCACCTTGAATCGATGTACTCGTATATTCATATCTTTTCCATTTCACTTTCATGTTGGACAATGATTGATCATTTATATCAATACGATATTTGTTTTCAAATTTAGTCAAATTTCCACAATCATTGCATTTTTTACCACCAACACATTTCTTTTTGTAAAATAGTTCGTCGCTTTCTCTTTCACATAGAATTTGAGATACGAATTCACGGATAGTGGAAGGAGGAGGTGAATCCTTCCATAATGTTCTACCGAAATCAAGGAATGTGTCATAATATAACTCAAATTCCACATGATAATGACAACAACAAGTGTCACGTACGGTGATAGGTTTTACATACCATGGTTTTGTTGAACAAAAGCACTGAGTGAAACTTGAATTTGACGATTCTCTTCTTTGAACTTGTTGAATAACTCTATTTGAGTGGTTTCCAAGAGATGTTTTTCATGTTCTTCGTATTGATTTCGTGCTATTCTTCTTCGCATCACATGTCTTGCAGTGGGTGAAACACGCGAATTGTTCTTCAATATTCATATATTATTTTTTTAACATCTTCTCCAAGTCTATCTTTGTATGGTTTCCCACAAATAGCTCTCCAACAAGCGAGTTCATCATTTACGTCTATTTGCAGTCGAAATTTTCGATGTTTGTGCAGAGTTTTTCGCGAGGTTCCCAGTGCTCGTGCCATAGATGTTAGATTCAAACGGTTCTCTTGAGTACTTGTGAAACCATTGCCATTTGTATTCCTCTACGTATATTTGAAACATTTTTATCTCTAGATCTCTTAATTGACTCTATAGCACTACTCATATTTTTTATCACCTCTTCTTTCATTTTTTATCTTTGGTTGATTTTCGAATACCCAATAGTGTCGTCGCTTCTTTTAATTTCCTTGATGATAGGAGACCTTTCAACATTTGAGCTTGAACTGTCACTTGCTCAGTTTTGAAAAACATTTCCAAAATTTTATCGACACGATATCGTATAACATAGTCAGGTTTTTTATCTCCATATGTGTGAGTGTCGACATTTTCTAACATCTCATTATCGATAGTGATTTCATCAGTACATATTCGAAAAAATAGTACATATTCAATAAATAACTAAATTAATAAATATGTCAATAAATATTAGGAAAATTTTAAATATATCAATAGATCATAATATTTACATTTACATACCCAATTCAATTTCTGCTTGAGGTTGATTTTCTTCTTCAATATTTTGAGGAGTATCTCTGTCTGTTTACATTAAACAAAATATTTTTCAAACTAGTTCATCAAATAAAAATTAAGCTTCACATTCTACATTGGAAAAACTTTAAAAATATATCAATAGATCATAATATTTACATTTACATACCTGCTTCAATTTCTGCTTGAGGTTGATTTTCTTCTTCAATATTTTGAGGAATATCTCTGTCTGTTTACATCAAACAAAATATTTTTCAAACTAGTTCATCAAATAAAAATTAAGCTTCATTTTTTACATTAGGAAAATTTTAAATATATATCAATAGATCATGTAATATTTACATTTACATACCTGCTTCAATTTCTTCTTGAGGTTGATTTTCCTCTTCAATATTTGAGAGAGCTTCTAACTTTCTTTTGCGATATTGTCTCGTCTCTTCTCTACGTTCCTCAGGCTTTCTTTTTCGATCATTTTTCTCACACAAGTTCTTCGATTTCCCATGATAATAGGGTATGAGGTTCAAAAAATTTCCTCTAACTTCTTTTCTACATTAGAATATAAAACTATTTGATCTTCTAATTCACACTCTAAATCTATACTATCTTCTTCATACTCATCCTTAGACTGTAGAAAGTTTTAAGTTTGTTTATCATTGCCAAACACTTGCCAATACCTCATATTTTCTGGCACAACTGGTCGATGTTTCACTTCCATTGTATATTGTCGATTAGGGTGAGGCATTTTACAGGTGCTGGCTAAAAAATCTAGAATATTTGCAAGGATATTTTGATTTCTAGGAATCGAAAAAATATCATATTCAACAAAAATCTCTATAAAATCAAGCACGAAATTTTTGTATTCTCTCAATTTAGGGTGTTTTGCAGAGTATTCTCCTTTAATTTGTTTTATGAGTAGCTCATAATCCCCATGAATGGAAATTATTTTGGCACCCAATTTTTTCAACAATTGCAATCCTAGTATAAATGCTTCATACTCAGCTATATTATTAGTACATTGAGAATTGAGCTTGTATGAACGTCCTTCAACATGATTGTTTCCTGTGTTTGAAACCCACACTCCTACTCCAGAACGCTCCTTGCTACAAGACCCATCAAAGCTCATGTTCTGAAGAGGTTCAAGCTGAGTGTTTTGTTCCACTATTCGTGTTTGGTTTTCATCTGTTTCACAAATATCAATTTCTGCATTGGTAACCTGAGTGTTGATATCTCCATCATTATAAAGAATGAAAGAGTCTAAATTTTGGTTTATCCTGACTAGTCATGTCACAACAAGTTAATAAATGCACTTTGGGTTGATAGACTTACAACAAATAAATCAATTGGCAGGTCACCATACCAATTGGTTTATGGGATGGATGTCATTTTTCCATCCTCTTTAGGAGTTCTAGTTATTAAGATGATTCAGGAATTGTAGGTTGGACCGAATGACACTCAGAGGAGGATTAATCAGACCATTCAATTGCATCAAGCTGATGAAGAAGTCTATAATAAAACACTGGTGATCCAAGAGAATGTCAAAAGTATTTTTGATAGAAGAACTAAAGCAGATGATTTCAATTTGGCTGAAAGTGTTTTAAATTGGGATTCCAGAAGAGAGGAAAAAGGCAAGCATGGGAAATTTGACAAACTGTGGAAAGGACCATACATCATGTATGATTTTAGAGGACACAATGAATTCTTTCTTAAAGACCTAGATGGAACATGAATTCCTAGTGGACATGTGAATGACAGAACGTTGAAGCATTACTTCTCTTAGCAATACAGGTTTTTATTACATGAAATCATTGTAAATATCATTGTATTTATTATTTTGATTAGGTAACCTATTGACAGAAGTTGAAGCCTATTGAGAAGGCCCTAAGCTTTTGATTGATATGCTACCATAATTACTCCAAAAAAAAATAAAAATAGGTGCAGACATTTCTAAAATGGAACACTCAAGGCTATTGATAAAATGTTCTTGGCATCTAACATGGAGAGTGTCATCCCCAACTGGAGCCACTGTTAGGGTCCTATCATTTATAGGATCTCATGGTGATTGAGTATTTTATCTCAGAAATTTCATATTGTAAATAATTTTAAATTTGCAAATGATTTCCAATATATATATATATATATATATATATATATATATATATATATATATATATATAAGAAAATGAAAAGAGGGTATTTAAAAAAAATGAATAAGTAGAAAAAGAAGAAAAGAAAGAAACATTTAAAAAAGAATAAAAATGAAATCAGAACCCCACAAAACAAAAACAAAATAAAATAACATTGAAAGTGCTACAAATTTAAATGCCAGTACTAATAGATTGTTTTCTTTCTGTCAAATAAAGAAAGGTTGTGTGCAGCTTGTTCAAAATGCCACAATGACTAGTTATTTTTTTAATCATACAACTTAATCATGGTTAAACAAGTTTAAATTTTGTTAGCCTCTTTCATAAAGGAAATTATAAATCCAAAAATACATAAATTAAATAATTTAAAGTTAGGATAAATATATTTATTAAATTAGAATATTTAATAAATATTAGAGATACTTAGAAATAGTATTTTGTTAGTAAAAATAGGACTCTAGAATAGAGTCATTTCCTAGGCTCTAAAATAGGAATAAAGTTGGTAGAATGGTTAGAAGATCATTTATTGTAAATGGACACTTGCTGGTTCTCCAAGTGATCCATAACTAGATTAAGTTAGAACATAGAGCTTATAAAAAGGTTAGTTTCCTAATTTCATTGTGTAGTGTGAGAGTGAGAGTTTACGTTTGTAAACTCCTGCAATTTGTTATGTAATCCTTTTCCATGATCAATAAAGTTATGTGTTTGAGGAAACTTCTGAATCTACATGTGGTATCAGAGCTACAATAATGCTGCAGTAGATGTGAGGAGGAGATTCCAGCTCTACAAGTTCTTGGAAAACTCCATTGAATTGATGAGAAAATGATTGGTATGCAATCAATTAAACTTTTTTCTAGAATAGAAATTTACTTGTGATTTATTTCTAAATTTTTAAATCTGAATATGCGCCTAAATCCTGCATTATTATTTCAAACAGCAATACACAGTGATGAATATTTTGGGAGAACTATCTCCACAACGATGATAACATAGTGCTTCTGTATTAATGTTTCTGCCCCTCTCTACATCCTGCATTACGACATTTCAAACGTCCTGCATTAAAAGTTGAACCGAGTCCAGTCACGTTTTATTTCCATTCTTGTATTAAACATTGAAACATTCTTGTATTATATGTCTGGCATCTTGGTTGAGAACTCTAAGCGGATAGCTCCTCTACGTCTGGCATCTGAAAACAGCTAAATAAGAGCACCAGTAAATGAGTAATTACTTGAGGTTCTTGAGGTTGGACGCAGAGCATCGATCATCGATCCTTGAAAAGCGATAGTGGTGGAAGGTTTTTGAAACCCGCAGTTTGATTATGTTATTTTTTTTAGGCGTGATTTGGCTCGAAGATCCATCGACCTGGTCGGTTTAAAATGAGCGGTTTGAACTACTGTGGAAAAGTATGCGTGTAGGGTGTGCACCAAGGTTTAGATTGGGGTTTGATTAGAGTGTGAGGTGAAGCCGAAGGTTTGGATTGGCATGATTGTAGTGGTGATGTTGCAGATCTGCGTACATAGCAGAGGTAGCCTGCCGAATCTATATCAGCGTACACAACACCGTTGCACTGTTGCTGAGGCATAATTGAGCTTTGCAATCTGTAGAAAGGAGGAAAGTTTTCAGTGGATAAGTAATGCACTTGACCAAAGCTCAAATGTCCAAGGAAAGCCTACATGTTTCCCTGCTGGTTTTGGAATCGTTTGCTGCTGGAGATAATTCCCCAGAAATGCACGTTATCCATTGCTGCTTGTTTGTGCTGATCTGAATCTGTTGTTGTTTTATTTGTGTAATTGTTTGCTAGTCCAACTTGCCAGATCCTTTTTATGTCGAACACCTCAACCCCAACCATTGTTTCAGGTCATGGGATGGAGTGAACCATCCACAGATGGCATACTGAGACAGAGCTTCTAATATTGTAAATGTTTTGTAGTGTGTTTAGTGTTATTATGGGGTGACAGAAATAATATCAGTGGAAGCAACAATTTTCTGAGTGTCTCTTTTGGCCTCTGAAGACACCTTTTCCCAAATCAAAACAGAATGAAGGGAGTCCAAACGCAAATGATAGACATGTCTGTGCCCCAAAAGAAAATGGACCAGTAGCCTTAGCAATTTTTTTAAGAATGTGTGTTGTCTTTGCGAACCATATTCTTCGCCATTGTAAAAAAAGGTATGACTTCTATGAGATGCTGTTATGTGTGGTAGTTGATCATCTGGCATTATGTTTCTTTGACTTTAAAGCCCAAAATTATTTTAAGTGGAGGAGCTGCTGTTTGGATTTTTCAAACATGGTTGAACAACACGGAGATTAATAATCATAGAGCAACCATTGAAAACGCAACCCGTCATCTTGGATTGAGTGTAAAATTCTAATGGTGGAACATTGGATATGATAAAGCATGAGTTTGTATGGTATGTACTTGGATACAAAAGTATGAAAAAATATGTGAATTCATTTAAAAAAAAAACAAACAAAAGTGAATTCACTTTTGGAAACAAACATGACTTTTTAAAAAGTCATTAAAGGGTTGGTAAAATAAAGAATGGATAAGGTAGCATTTTATTGCTTTTAAATCATTAAAGGATGATTTGTATAATAATGGTTTTGAAAAAGTTTGAAGTTCCTTTTGTAAAAATGAGTAATAAGTGATTTCATTTATCTTTTGAAAGAGAATAAGGGATAAATTTTTAGGGGCTTATATAGATTGTTTCAAGAAAGTGAAAAAGTAATACAAGTGGAAATTTCCATGTTGGATGAGAGAGAATAAGTGGATAAAATATTTTGGAGTTATAAGGATAAAGAGTTTAATTTTGTAATAAGTTAGGGCATATTTTGTATTTGGAGTGATAAGGGATTTTGTAATTTTTGGAGAGATAAGACGTAATTTTTTTTTAACTTGGAGAGATAAGGAGTGTTTCCATTTGTAATTTGGAGAAATAAGGTGTGAACGATCACTGCACATGTTTTTTAAAGACATTTGTTTCCAAAATTTGCACGTGTCTGATTCTCATTGTTTGAGAAAGCTTTAGTGGCAATGTTGTAAAAGATGAAAGATGATGTACTCCAGTACTTAATAAAGATATGAGTTTTTGGTGATTGTGTCATAGATCCACTCGAAATTGAATAAGGGGATCTTAGGTACACCATGTGTGTTTGTGATGGCGCATGTTTTTTATGGCTTCATGTTGTTACTTTTGTGTCTAGTTTTGACATGTATATGATCTCATTTAACACATACAAAAAGTTCAATATCAGCAAGCACAACACATGTAACGAAATGGCTGTAAATCAGGCAAATTAAGATCAACACATGCATTTATGCCACTACAACATATAATCAAATATTGTCTGCATTAGCATTCTACATCAACAATCACATTCAATTAGTCAAGTTAATGCCTTTCAAAGCAAAGTCTACATTAGCATTCTTGCAAATCCATTTAAGAACTTGTAATCAAATTCATTTTTTAAGTGAATCATTAAAAATTCATTGTTAATGAATTTTTAAGAGGACAAGTGAATTCATTGTTTTTAAAGTGAATCCTTAAAATCATTGTAAGCTTTCTTGGATGCATTGTCGACAGTGTTCAAAAACCTTCCTTTAAGAAAAATCAAGTGAATGCATGAGTTTTTAAAGCAAACAAGAAACAAGTTTACATCTCCAAGAGAGCATGATTATTCATTCAACCAATTTGCATCAATTCAGTACAAAGATCAACACATCAAGCGAGCCAGAGTTGGAGAAAATGATAAAAGAAAAGGAGAAAAATGATAATCTAGCTATGATTCCATTGGATGATGCACCTCTTACATCCATTCCCACAACAACAACTACAAGCTCCACTACACCTACAACATAGTCTGTTGATGGTGTTGAAAAACTAACTAAAGTTGTGGAAAATTTGTCAATTCAAACATAGGAAATCAAAAAGTTGTAGGACCAAGTTAAAGCATTACATGACCAAAAGACAAGGAGTGAAGATTCACACTCTGCTAAATCTCATAGGGCTCAGAAGCTAATTGAAATATTTCAGAAATCGGAAAGGGAATCATCAATTGGACAAACCTTGGCCCAAGCCAAGTAAATTATTTGGACAGATATCATGAATTCAATGGCTGAAATATGGCCCTATATTCAAATTATGTTTTAGCAGAAATAGTTGATCAAGAGAGCAACAGAGGCCATAATAGAGATTAAAGAAGAGTTGGGAGAGATTCCTGCTACAACAAAAAATATCATTAAATTCCTAAATTCTAATAAAACTATGAATTATATGATTTAGGAGTGGATGATAGAACATAAACAGTTTTGGAGGTGAAGAATATTATCACCAAAAATAATCTGGTTCTTCAGTTAGAAGAGAAGTGTCATAACTTGGAGATAGTGGTAAACATATTTTTTACCAGAATTGAACCTCTAACTCATAAGCGGCTACGTAAATTATTTTTAATTAATGAAAATTTGATTACTTATGAATATTATGTTAGAAAATTGAAAGAGGTAGCTAGAGACAACTGAAAATTTACAAACATCGAAGGCACCATGACAGGCAGAGCTTTCTTAGAAGCTAGAGGTAATGATTTCTTCATACAGCATGAATTAAATCGTATTTTCATGGTAAGTCCCATATTTTCCACATATATCGAGGTTGATGAAATTGACCAGAACGTAATAAAGTTAATCATTCTAGATGAAGATATGTGGGACAAACTTTGTGAGTTACAGGACTAAGCAGTAATTCTGGTATAGTAAAAACACAAGCCAACACATCAGCCAACGCAACACAGGAATAGGCCAATTCAGCAGCTAACTCCTCAAAAGCAGAGCCACATCTCCATGTAGTTTTCCACCTTACCTAGTATTCTGCAAAAGATTTATTTTATTGTTTATAATAGTGCCAAGTATACATTGTTCGTTGAGACAACGATTTTGTAAAAGATTCTATAATTTATTGTATAAATAATTCACAGTTTGAAGTATTACAAGTTGTTTGTTGAGTATAATTTTCTCTAAGTATTGTAATTTTCTGGATGCTAGATGCATCAATAATACAAGAAAATTCTTCACAGGATTCATGTGGTGTACGAATTGGTGATGTTTTTCTTTTGTTAATCTGTTTATTCATTGTTTTCTTTCTTTGTCATTTCTGAAAAGCTTAATTACATAACAAAAATTGTGAAGAATATGATATGTTATAAAGAGCACCCTATTTTGGTTGTTTGTAATTTATATGTTTTCTGTTGAAGTCAAATTAAGGAATACTTCATTGCTCCATAGTTTCTATTGAACCTTACTTCTCTTTTGTTTTGTAATTCATTTAAAATTATGAAAGATCCAACTAGTGCAACCTAGCTTTCCCTGTGAAACTCCTTCAAAGTTTTATGAAGCTCCAGTTAATCTTCGAATCCATAGCCCAATGGAATTATAACAATTTAGTAAACCAAACAATCGAATCAAATCATAAGCAAACAAACAATCAACACAGTAATAACTAGCCTAAAATTCACATAAAACATAGCTAAATTTTATAGAGAGATCCCTCTTTGAAGCTGGTAGGGCTAGATCCCAACTTCCAAAGTGGTTTTTATGTTTTCCTTTGTGTTTATTATCACAATCTCATAAATTATAGAATGATAACAGAATCTATGGTTTGTAAACCCTACCAAAGTATGGAATAAAATAAGAAACCCTAATTAATTTTTTTTTTGTTGTAAAATATAATTTAGCTTTTATGTTTGGCAGGTATGACACCATGATGATATGGATAGAAGGGTGGTGAAAATGTCCCAAATTAAAGAGGGAGATAACCCTCTTCAAAAGGATAAGTACCCTACATTTGTATTATTACTATTGATATTTTTCCTTTTTTTATTTCTTTCACGGTCTTCTAATAAAGGTTGCAGGTAAAAACAATATTCATCTAAAGCTTGACAAGTAGAAGGTAGAAATAAAAGAACGTCGAAAATCATGAAGATGAAGAAGTAAATAATAGTTTAAAGCTTGCATCAAGGAATTTAATTAGAGGACAAGAAGTCCATTTACCTCATATGAAAAGAGGGAGTTGTAAAGGCCATTCTATTGAAGATTTTTGATTGGCTTGTTTCAGGAATACATTAATTGATGAATGAAAGCTAAAGAGCATGAAGCAAAACTCTATTGCATTATGAAAATATACCATGCAAAGGAATGTTGATCTCAGAGGGAGAAAGAAGCAAGATTTTGAAGAATCCCACACATTGACTAAAATATATTATGATTTGTCAACTTTGATAATATTGGGATATGGTTTGGCTTACTGAAAAGAATTATTGCAGAAGTATGTGAAAAGGTTGAAAAGATGAATTGATTGATGATATTATAATAGTAATTGTTTTATTTGATTTGGAAGCACATGGATTGAGTGGATGACAATTATGATGGATTGGAAGAGCATGAAGACCACATATTATTATGTATGGATGGAATTCATGTACTATAAGTTGTGGGGAAGTTTGGCTCCTTGAAAATGTTAGATGAACCATTTAATGGAAAAGTTGCATGATGATTTTCATGATCTAGGAAGATTGAAGTTCAATATGATGTGAAATTTTTAGGATCCAAGAAAACCTATCATGAAGATGAAATGTGAAATAATTTAGCTCTATAAAATGTTTGACATCCAAGAAGATTGAAGCTCAGGTATGATGTAATGTGAGGAAGGATCCCTACAGCTACAACTATATATCCATGGAAGAAAAAGTAGTGGATGAATTGATGAAGTATGATATAATATAAGGTTTTATGGTTATGTCTCCTTGGTGGAGAGGGAGTACGGATATCCTCCCTGGATGAGAGGGAGTGATGGTAAACAATTAATTGTCCATGTGTCATGCACTAGGTTAGGACAAATATAATGTCTAGTGAAGGAAATGGTAGGGAGAATGGAGGATTGGATAAGAATCTAGGACACATACTTCTTAAGGATTGGGAATCCAAGATAGAATTAGTATTGTGAACTGACATTGTTTCAGGGTTGGAAAAGGTATCCAAGACAAGAGTGGTCGAAGAAGACCGATATTCTTTGAGGATTTTGAATCCAAGATAAGAATAGTTTTTTAAGGACATACATGATGAACATATGAATGGAGTATGTTCCTTCAAGAGGATGTGGTTTTTGTGGCAATATGTATTCATCCCAACATTGAGCTCTAATCTAGTGGAGAGTTACAGCTTGTTAGTCAAGGTCTTACTAAATTGTAATTTGACAATGTTGGTTATGATGTTGATGTTTGATGATGTCTTATTAATATGACTCTTATTATGATAATATATTAATTTTATTGTATCTTTGAACTGGTTGTGTAATTATGAATACCTCTCTAGTTAAGTGGGAGCATTGGAAAATGTAACTAGGTTCGGTATTCATAATTTGTATCATTGTGCATTTTATGTATAAAAAAAGAGGGAAAAAAATATTTTTTAATTATTTAAGCATGTTCTTCATGCTTCTAGGATTTCTTGAGTCAAAATAAAATTTGGGTAAATTCTCCTCAACAATACAAATAAGCCCTCCTAGATGACAAGTCAACTCAATGAAAGCATAAGTCTTTTCACATATGATAACAAATATATATAGGCATGCCTCCTCCAATTTGGAAAGAAACTCAGTGGTTTTTTGTGTTTTGTTCTAAGGTAAGAGAAGATGATAAGTTTTGAGGCTACATATCTGAAAATATTTGCGAGTTTATAAAGTTATATGTTTGAATTTGCGAGCTCTTGTATGCAAAGTATGTGAGTTTCGTATATATATATATATATTAAGAAATTTTTTTCTGTGTCAAGATAAATGGAAACTCTTTTTGAATAGATGTTTTGGAATAAGAAGAACATTTTTGTGGTTGTGGCTATAATTGATGTCATTTTCTATGATCAATATTAATGAGATCTACGATGATGATGAAAAATGTGGAGGGCTTGAATTGGATTCTTGGAGGTTGGATATGGGTCTTGGATATCTCACTTTGAATAGATTCTATAAGAAGAGAATCTTTTCTAGGGTTTCCCCCTTGTCGGGTTTTTTCCCTAACTTTGAGCCAATATCTTGTCTTCATTATATTTTTGTGATATTATTGGCTTTTTTTGGTAATTTTTTGATGAAAATAACATAATAAACATTAATTATAAGCCAAAAACATTCACAAGTAATTATCAATTAAGATAAATCTATCCTAAATTTACTGCCCTAGTGATTTCTCAACATGTTAGACACTTTTCCTTTTCTTCCTACTTTTCTTAGGTAAGTTTCACAATTACCCCTCGAAACAAGAGGCATTTAGTTATACCGATCGTCTCTTAGTAACAAGCTTCCTTGTGTCCTTCTTTTCATGTTTGTTAAAAAATGAAAACCCCAAGCTCCTTTTGCTATGTTTTCTTGCTCATTAAATCTATACAAAAATGTCTAGACCATTTTGGTCTCCTTTTCATGACTCATTAAACACATGAAAATCATGAGCTTATTTTTCTACCCTATTTGTATGCTATTAAAAACTATATGAAAATTTCGAGTTCTTATAGTCTTTTTCTGCTCGTTAAGTAAATTGAAATTTAGTGAGTGGTCTCTTGTCCATTCTCAAGCTTGTTAATCCACGAGAAGGTCAAAAGTGTAATTTTATATATTTTTTGGCTTCAATATGAACTTCTTGAAAAATGAAACTATTGAACTTATTCTCTTTCATGCTTATTAAAATATGAAGGAGATACATTATATAAAAATGGGTGTGGGGGGAATCTTTGTCAATATCATGTATATGTCTTGGTATTTGTCTGTCATCCTTGAACATGGAACTTATTTGATTCATACTCTTAGAGATTTTTTTTTCCATACTTTTCGACCACACCTTCATCTTGATTCAAGTCACGTTATTTCACGAGTAAGAATCTCACGTGATTGGTTATCCTTCCAATCCATAGGCTTTGGTGATGCCTCATATTTCACCATCGTCCCTATGGGTACTATTTAGTCTATGATACAAATTTCACTATTGTGTCATGTCGTTATATGTTCAAGGGAATTCTTAGCCAAGAGTTGGCCATCTACGCGTAGAATTTTACCTTTTTTGTTTGCCATTGATGTGTCAATTATACATCACTTCTTAATTTGTTATGATAAAATACCTTATCCTAGTGTTAGTTTCATGTCGACTGTTGGGGATACATTAAGTTCCTCCTTATATGGATCCATTCTTATCAACTTCAACACCTTATCTAGGATGTGGATCTAGAAACAGTCCAATACCTTAGAGCTTGCAGTCATCAGTGGTAGGTTTCCTCTCGGTTTGGATTGGGTTTTCATGATTGGCCCATGTTGATTGATTCTTGGAGTGATCGACTTCATCTCATTCATTTTAACTCTATATACTATGTTAGGTACCTTGGGAACCATTTTCATCAATGGTGGTGTCCCAGATGTTTGTTAATAGGATACATCAATTTCTGGTAATCATACGGTTTACGTACATGCTCGACATCAGCTCATTTATTCACATGTAGTCGAGTTGTATCATCAGGATGTGTGTTGAATACCCTGGGGAATTGGGGCCACTTCACTCATGATCATTTTCTCCCCAAAGTTACGATTAGAGAAGATATTATGCAATTTGAGGGCCATCATTAGGGCCACTCACATCAATGTCTAGCCCTAATAGTTATTGTGCTAGAGATATACATTTTATCATGAATATTCCTTGATGACATCAATCCACAATATGTTGTGTGGGAATATATGTTATATTCTCTCAATACTGAGTATGGGTGTGCCTACCTCGGGAATGTACTTCTTTATCTATCTGAATACACTTTTGAGTTTCTACAGGTCTTGTGTATGCAACCTCTCCCTCCTTCTCTCAATAGTATACTTATTGTAAAGTATTTCAGTCACCAGATTTTTTTTGACCTTCTACATTAGGGGGAATCTCTTATAGCTCAAAAATATTCCCCCTAGAGTCAGGAAGAAATCCACACCCTTTTGCAAACTAGAGGATCAAGTTGTGACTAGTGAAACATCAAAAAACAAGTGTTTTGAGGGATCAATGATCCTTCCAAGTGGTAGGGATTGAACCACAGGGCCTAGCAACAATCCCTCCTAGTGTTTGAGACCAAAACAGAATCCCATCAATGCCCTCTCCACACTAGAGCTCCGAAACAATGTGGGAATTTGACTGAATGAGCTTAGATTCGGTCCAAATTGATAAATTTGATTAAAATAATCATTTTTTAATAAAACAATGATTTATTTGGTCTATCTTAATCATCGACTTGATATAGTCAAGAAATTTTCTAGGTACAATGAAGGCCAATCATGATGGAAATATATAAATAGATCACTTCACTAGTCACAAAAGATAAGGGAGGAGAAGAAAGGAACTTATGCCAAAATTATGTAAGTTTTGTGACCTTGATAAATTTGTGCAGTGAGCATAGAGGTTAAAGAGCAGATCAAGGACAGAGGCTTGGAGGACTATTCGATGTACTCCAATTCTATTCAAAGGCAATAGTAAAAAATATTTTCGCCATTCATCTCATTTGTTTCTTTTATTATGTTGCATGATTGATGTATTATGTTGCACTAATATTTTTTTTTAGGAAGATCATGTTGGTTTCTTTCTTTGTGTGCAAGCAATCTAGGAGTTCCAAGAGAAATATATCAGGAGGAGATATTCCTAAAGCTGTAATTGTCAAATAGAGTCAAGGAGATAGCGTTAAAAGGTATGTCTACTACCTCCTTCTTGAAAATTTGAATGTGCTTAGGATTGTCTAGTTTCTTTGTCTCACTTATTCATTCACACACTCACACCTTTTTAGAAAGCTCTTAGGAAAGTATTTTCGGGAATATTATTATTTCACAGGAATATCGTGTTGGTTTTTTTCTCTATGTGCAGGTGATCAAGGAGATACAAGAGAAAAAAATATTTGGAGGATATTTTCCTAGAGCTAGCATTGTAATCAAATAAACACAAGAGATGAATGGGGAAAATATTCGTTATTATTGTCTTTGAATAGAACTAGAGTACATTGATCAGTCCTCCAAGCCTTTTTCCTTGATATTCTCCCTAACCTCTATGCTTACTTCATAAGTATATTGTGGTCATGACACTATTCAAACTTCGGCATAATTTCCTTTCTTATCCTCCCTTCTCTTTTTTGACTAGTGAAGAGATTTGTTTATATAGATTTCCATCATAATGGACCTTCATTGCACCTAGATACTTTATTGACTATATCAAGGCGATGAATAAGATAGAAAAAATCAATCAATATTTAATAAAAAATGATTATTTTAATCAAAGTTTTCGATTTGGACCAAATCTAATCTTATCTAGTCGAATTTTCACATTGTTTCATAGCTCTAGTGTAGAGAGGGCATTGGTGGGCCTTGGTTTTGGTCTCTAACACTAGGAGGGAGCATTTCTAGGCCCTCTGGTTCAGTCCCTAGAAAGTGGTAGGAGTGTTTATCCCTCAAAACATTTTTTTGTTGTTTCACCAGTCACAACTTGATCGTTTGGCTTGGAAAAGGATGTGGCTTTCTTCTTGACCCCAGGGAGGTGGATTTTTTAGCTATAACACATGTCACTCAAACCACAAAGGAAACTTTAGTGAAAAAAAGAATATAACATCAAATATTCTCATTATAATATTTATAGATTAAATTAAGGAAAAATCTCTACCTTGGTGTGAAGAAATGGTTTACCTACTTCCAGTGTGAGTTAAGAATCCAATAGAATGGACTATTGAGTGTGAATTTCCAATAAAAATCATGACTAATCGCCAATGAGTTGAAACTGCGAAACCCTACAGGTGAGTCCCCATCATTGAATACCTGATAATTCATGTGATTGGGTGAAGTAGCATCTGTAAATTTGTCATGAAATCTCTAATTTGAATAGGAAAACAAAATTTCATAGCGGTTATTATTATACATGTTGTCTCATGGTGTTGGCATTGATGTCAACCTAGTAGTGATGGTCCTCATGGTTTCATCCTCATAGCATTGGTCCTCATGGTCCTATTGGTTCATGGAGTCTCATGGTGATAGAATTGATTTGGTGGCCCTTGTGATCTTGTTGTTTTACAGAGGTGTTTATCTATGGACTAAATTGTGGAGTTAATTGGTGATGGCACTCATCTTAGGATTTCAACCTAGGTGTTTATTTGAGGATTTAGCTAAGGAGATGGTTTTTTTGGAATTGAAGTCAAAAAGTTTTGAGGCCTTGAAATTGTGATAATTTGAACAATTTTGGAGGCCTTGACATGATGTTTAGAGACTTTAAATGAGCTTACAGTGTATCTACATGGTTTGGAGATGGTTGTAGGTGCAGAGGATCAGGTTCAGGAGGAGTTAGAGTTGTTTTGACTCAGTTTTTGGCCTCAACTCAAGGTAAAATAAGTAATAGTAGTGAAACCTATGTTAGTAACTTAGTTTTTGTTCATGAAACCTATGTTATCCCTTCATGTAACAATTTTCGTGAAGGTAGGACCAGTGTTACCCCTTATAGACTCATTTTTCCACATTCAAGTGATTTCTACGGGCATATATTTTGGTTTTTGCTCATGGTTTTTATGGGGAGACTCAAATTGAGTTAAATATCATCTAGAAGATGATAAAATAAAATATGAGGAGGTTTATTGTTCCATATTTATTAAATATTCCATAAATTATAAAACGTCAAAGAGTGAAGTACAAGGGGTTACAATGTGTGATATTGTGAGAGAATGTATGTTAAAAGTTTACAGAGTTAGAGAGAAGATCAAAGCCCTATTTTGGAGCACATTTCAGAGGATGATGGACATAAAATATATCTAGATGCCTAATATATTTTTTTTGCAAATTGTGGCTCCCAATTGATACTGATATTGAGAGGAGAGATAATGTTGTAGATGTTTCAATTTAATATCAGATTTTATATTGCTGATAATTTTTTTGTTGTAGGTGTTTTTTTGAAGAATTCATTATTGTAGCATCATTTTTAAGTTTTTATATGGTTTCTAGTTTGTGTTGTTCATGGTTGAGTGTGTAGAACAAATTTTCATTGTGTGTTATTGTAGGGGTTGAGTTTGTAGAGAAAATTGGTGATGTGTAATTGATGTATTGGTTGAGATTGATTGTGTTTGATATTTTGTTGCAAATTTTTGTTTGCATATTGGTTGTTATGTGTAAGATTGCATTGAGTTGATGATTGTAGATTGGTATTGTGATTCTAATATGAAAATGGATGAAATTAGTCTCACGGGTATTTTATTATAGATATCATGGATCATGTCTAGAATATTATGAAATATGATCCACGGGAGAGCTTGAAGGTTTGGGCCTTCAGTGTGGTGAGTGGTGGATTTGCAATCAAGTGGTGGCTTGTGTATTCAGAGTATAATGACATCCTTCAAGTGGTGGTCTGAGAATGTGGGAGTGTTGGATTCAATCTAGTGTTGATTGGGTGAGACTTATTAAGAGTGGTGGCTTTTAACAAGTGGTAGCCTGCAAAGTCAAGGGATTGGTGGCTTGCTACAGGTGGTGGCATGAAAATTATGTACAAGTTGTGGTCTGGAGTGACTGGTCCTTCGCATTATATGCAAGTTGTGGCTTGTACACTAGTGATGGCCACTGAGCATATGTAATTAAGAGTATCTATAATATAAGAAGAGAATAGTAGAAAAATGTAATAGTGGTTTTCCCCTTGTGGTTTCCACCTTACATTTGGTGTCTCTGATGTGTGATGATGATGTGCATGTTATTGATGGTTTCTCATATGGTTTTTTTTTTATGTTCTCATGTTATGTGCTTAGATATGATGCTTATGAGTTATGGTTATGCATATATTTTCTTATGTGTTATGCTTCTAATGAATGAATGTATCAGGGTTTGTGATAACAAAGGGAAAAGTGGTAAAAATATATCATAAGATATAATATTGATTTTCCCCTGCCCTCTCAATGTTTTTCAGGGTTTCTAACAGTTATGCCTAGAATTCACAGGGAAGGAAGTATGCACATAAAGTCCAAAAATATCACAAATTAAACCTTTCTAAAACATAAAGCATCCAACCACTTAGCCTAATAGAGGTATTGCCTAACATATTCACCTTGTGTGACATTCGAACCATAAACAGCTAACATATTTGTTGTTATATGTTATAAGTATATAGCATGAGGCCAAGGGTTAAAGACCCAAAACATTTTTATATAAAAACAAATAACTCCATCATATTTGACATGGAGAATCTAGGCTAGACATTTAAATAGAAAATGAAAATTTTTTGTTTCTTTTAAAATGTCAGCATGGGATCAAAATGGAGATATATCAATGTTTTTCTATAGTCTAATATATCAATTGATTTTTTTTAAATTAAAAAATTAAAAAGATTATGCTTAAATAGGAGGAACATTACAAACATCTATCGTTTTGGAAATATCAAAATCCCCATAAGATTCAAAACAATTTCATAAGAGTATAATATTGCTATGTTCATAATGTATGTTCAGACTAGATAAACAACTTGATATCCAAGTTAAAAACTAGTATCCTAAATTCAATGGATATAACCCTAATAATAAAAAATGTAGATATGCATGAAAATTTAAGTCTTCAACTAAAGGAAATGTGTCCTCTACTAATTAACCAATACTTCTACATTGCATTATAAAGTTTAATAAATGTGATAAGAGATTGAATACAATTTCTTTAGTGGTAAGTTTGTTACAATCTCATCTTAATTCGCCTAGTTAGTAGAATATATTATTACTTAATGTATTAGGAGCATCATTATTAAAGGTATTAGAGAGTGAAAGAAATAAATGCAAGTGTTATTATTGAATAAGGTCTAATGTGTAGGGTTTGAAGTCTCATTAATGAATGTTGACTACGTTATTATGGTTTTGGTTAGTTAGAAACTATATATAATAATAGAATATATGGTATTAGTTTTAAAATGAATATTATCTTGTTTTGGATTCTATTCAGTTAGAAATTTCCACGTGAAAGAGGAAAGTAAAGATTAATTCTCCTAGTTATTTGTTAGGTCTTTATAATACTAGTGTAGCCCCATATTGATATTTTTGTGCCCCATGTAGCCCCCATATTGTTATTTTTGTGCCCCATAGAATCCAACTATTTTTATTATTGATCCTTTTATTATTGCTATGTAGACCTTGATTATATTGTGGCCCTTTAACTCATATATATACCAAGGAGGTCCTGTCAGTTGTATCATCCAAAAATTGTTCATTTATGTGATGTAAAAGGAGGTTTCCCTTTCAAAGAGGCTTATTTTCAATTCTTTGATAAATATTTTCTTTTGTTTGTGAATTGGTTACATAAAATTTGGTATCAGAGCTTTGGATCTTAGGGTTTCACTTCTTCAAATAGGACATCGTGGAATTTTTTATAAAACATTTGTTATGCAAGGCCTCTGAACCTAACCACTTGGAGCAGAAATCTTGGTGAACATTGTGTAAAAATTGCAGATCTTATTTTGCTATATTATCAGAGATATGATTCAAGTAAGTTAAGGTTTTTGTATGCTCCATAATTCTATTTTAAAAATGTGTCTTAGGGAAAATCATCATAACTTTCATTTCAAGCATCCAAATTGAATTTTGTAAAAGAAATTGTGAAATCAAATGAACTGCAGTTTCTTGGGTACCATTTTTAGGGTCAGAGGTTGAATCAGTGAGATGTGGAATTATGTACCAGTTCACTCTATTGAACCAGTCCATAAGTAGATCATCTTAGGATATTTGGTCTAAATTTATCTTGAAGAATCAAATCTTGGCCTAATTGGTGGTGTTGGAAGGAGGCAACAAAGGGATACTATAGGAAAAAATTTCATACCTTGAGGTTGAAATTACAGAGATATAATAGTTTCGTGATCGAACTCCTAAAAGCAATAAAAAGGTGTTTTTTTTTTTTTTTAAATTTATATGAATTTAGTTTGAAAAAATAGTTTGAAATGATTCAAATCGCATAGTGAAGCATATATATAATTGTTTGGTTTCAAATTTCCTTGAAACAAAAAAATGGATACACCCAGTAAGAAACCAGAAATTTTCTTGAAATGTTTCTGGGAAGGAAATGAAATTGAATTAAGGGGTATTGCCGGGAAACCACGGAATATAATAAGATCTAATGTTGTGACAAATATTTTTAAGAAAGAAAAACTATTTGTAATTGCATAATTATGCCTAGATGTTCAAACATTGAAATCATCCATTTCTCCATACCTCTAAAGAGCCTTGGACAATAATTCCAAGTTATTTTAGTTTCCCAAAGGTCTCCCACCTATTCGTGATCATGATCATGTTGTTCACTTGATTCCTAAATTTTTTCCTCCAAACATTAGACCTTACAAATATCACTATGCCTAAAAGTGTGAAATTGAACGTATGGTTTCAAGAATGTTAGAGGTGGGTATAATTCAACCTAGAAAAAGATATTTTTCTTCTCCAGTAGTATTGGTGCACAAGAAGGATGGATCATGGCGTATGTGTCTAAATTATAGAGAGATCAATAGTCTAACTATAAAAGATAAATTTCCCATTCTTGTCATTGATGAACTGTTGGATGAATTACATGGAGTAATTTACTTCACCAAGTTGGTTCTTCATTCTGGATATCATTAAATTAGAATGAAGGGAGAAGACATTCAAAAAAAAACATTCAAAACTCATGAAGGTCATTATGATTTTTTAGTCATACCTTTTGGTCTTACCAATGCACCTTCCACATTTCAAGGTTTGATGAATTCCACTTTTAAACCCTTTCTTATAAAATTTGTGTTAGTATTTTTTGATGATATATTAATCTACAGAAAGTCTTGGAAAGATCATGTTGAACATGTTGCAAAGGTGCTTACCCTATTGGAGGAGAAAAAATTGTATGAAAAACCCTCCAAATGTTTCTTCGGGGTGTAGGAGGTGGAATATTTTGGTCATATTGTATCTAATGAGGGTGTTAAGGTAGACCCTAACAAAATTAAATTTATAATAGAAATGGAAAATCCCCACAACCCCAAATTATCTTCGAGGATCAGGGTATTATATAACGTTTGTTAAAAATTATGGGAAAATAGTAGCACCTCTAACAACATTATTGAAGAAAGATGCATTTTTTTTTAGTTCGGAAGTTAATAAGACCTTTGAACATATTAAAGAGGAAATGTGCCAAGCTTCGGTATTATATACAACAGACTTCAAAAAAAACCTTTATTGTGGAATATGATGCCTTAGAAAATGGGATGGGTTTTGCTTTAATGTGAGGAGGAATACACATTTCTTTTGAAATTCACCAATCAAGGGAAAGTATTTACACAAAACTATTTATGAGAAGGAAATGTTTCCAATAAGACATGCCCTGAAGCAATGGTGTCCTTGCCTAATGGGAATACACTTGAAGGTAAAAACAGATCATGATAGTCTTAAATACTTTTTGGAACAAATATTATCTTCAGAAGAGCAGCAAAAATGGGTAACAAATATGTTGGGGTACGACTTTGAAATCATCTACAAAAAATGGAAGAAAATTTTTGTTGTAGATGCACTCTCAAGAAGGGAAGAGTATGTGTAAGCATTAGTCTATGGCACTTATATTATCCAACTTGATTGGATAAGTGAACCAAGGGATGAATGGAAGAATGATGAAGAGGTGTGGACACTCATTCAAAATTTGTAGCAAGGTCCCAATACATTTGATGCATTTATCTGGAAAAATTATTCATTATGGTACAAATATCACCTATATATATATATATATATATATATATATATATATATATATAAGAACACCCAAATCATACAAATATTCTTTTGGAATTACAAACCTCTCCTTGACGAGGGCACTTGAGATTTTTAAAAACTTACCATAGGATCAAGAAGGATTTTTTTTGGGATGGCCTTAAATATAATATCCATAAGTTTGTAGTAGAATTTTTGGTTTTCCAACAAAATAAAGTTGACACAATTATCTCCATTGATCTATTAGGAACTTTATCCATTCCAAGCCAGGGTTCATGTTAGCGTAAATTCTTAATGCGAGTGTATGAAAAGAGCACACTTTAGCTGTGTGTCACAAACATCCCTAAAAAAAATATGGTTGCTTAACTTCTTTAGATCTGCAATCGATAGATAAAATAAATTCTGCAAAAAAAATAGATCTATCCAGTAAAAAAAATTAAATAATGAAAAGAAATAAGAATTACTCCATGCATCCAACGGACAAGACAAGATATAAAGAATTTTGAATATATTGTAACACCTGGGAAGGGAACGAATAATAATGTTACCAGTCCCCCTCATTGAGATGAGTTCTTGGATGTCTTCAATGCTTCAAATCCAAAAGTTTCTCTCTCTCAATGGTGTAGAAAACTCAAAATGTGTTGAACTCTATGGGAGCTCAAAAAGAAATGAAAGTAGTAGCAGCAATGAGAATGATCAAAGCGCGACAATGAAATTGATCAAAGTTAAGAATGAATGGAAAACCCTTCTATTTATAACAAAATATTGAGTTATCCTCAATAATGGCACATAATAAAATATTATTAACCAAAATCTAGATCTAACCACTTTGAATATTTTATTATATTTTGTTGGAGGGAAAAGGTATTTAAATTGGTTAAATACCTTTATTTAGATATAATAAAAAAATAAATGGTTTATTTATCATTTCAAGAATGTGGTTAAGGAATAATTTAAAAAAATGAAATTTTTAATTATTTATAGGTGATTTAGTCAAATTTAACAAGGAATAATAACTAAATAATGATTTAATTAATTATTCCTAGAGAAAAATAAGAAAAATAATGATTTATCTAATTATTTTTCATAATTGGGTTAAATATGACCAGGAATATTATTTAAACTGTGGTTTAATTAATTATTCCCAGAGGAAAATAAAATAAATAAGGATTTATTTAATTATTTCTCATGGGGTTTCTTGTTTTAACCAGAAATAACTTAATAAAACATGGTTTATTAAATTATTTTTTATAGTGAAAGAAATTTTACTATGGTAAAATTGCTCCTATATGGCGTACTTTGATCCATCTAATTGTAAATGGTTAGATGACCAAATTTTGGTGTAATATATTTCCCCCCAACATGCGAGCGTTAGGAGCTAATCGTATGACCCAAGTACATTGTAAGAACACAATAAATAGACACTGAAGGGGAGTCAAAGAGAGAGAGAGAGAGAGAGAGAGAGAGAGAGAGAGAGAGAGAGAAGGAGTGACGCGAGAGAGGGAAATAACTGAGGAGGAGAGACCTATAAATGAGATAAGTCTCCTTTAATGTTTGGGTACTTGTTCTCATTGAGGCGGGGGAGGCATACCTATGCCTTCCGAGATGAAAAATTACAAATAATAATGATGCGCCAAGAAAAATGAAACTAAGCAATAAAGTACATGATAAATGGTACATGAAATGCTAGCATAAAAGTGGGCTAGACAAAAATATAAAGGATCCCACATATATACTATACCTTAAAAACATGAGCCATGACTGAATACAATAATATCTAAGTACATGAGACATAATAACAACTAGAGAAGCCCTACTAAACAGGAAAGGGCTTTGAAAATATGAATGGATCATCTAAATGATACATGCATGATGTGGATGTCGCAAGCGGATGGAACCAAACCCATCAAATTTTCGGAACTACATCTGAGGTTGTAGTATAATATGAGGTCATCCAAGCATGTGGGGTTCTACCTAAAGGGCCACCCCCGCATGAGGTCTAAAACATATCACACGCACCTAGGAATCACTGGTACAATCTACTGGATCACTGAACCATCAAGTATACGAAATACGATCGTGCAATAATGAGTTGAATTTGAGCAGATGAGAAAAAATCAAGTCAAAGGGAAATGAGGATTCCATTTTCCTGATCTGAGGCACCAAAAAAGAATGGAAGTTGGAACCAAGGTACACCACCCTCTAGAACTATCTTTTGGAATGAATGTGTTGATGTCGACAAAAGGAGGTCTGCCATACATGAGGTAATGAGGAATCCTCAACTAAGGCACGAGGGATCATAGTAAAGTGACTGATGGACTGACACCAGGGATGATGATGGAATAGGGGATACTGAGAAGTGGACAAAATAATTCCCTTGTAAGAACATAGAAAGCATGGATGACCTGGCAGCGACTGACTCGACTGTGCAGGGGATTGGGGACACTCTGACTGGAGGCAAAAATGGGTGACATGAGAGAGGGACAAGGAAAAAATGGATGGACTATTGTATCAGGAGGCAAAGTGAATTGAGACAGACACCATGAATGCGATGGTGACTCAAATCAAATGCTCTAATCAAGGGTGGCTCCATGGTCCTCCCACATAGAATATGCCCAGTAAGGAGCATAAAAATATGAGCAGAAGATGGCTTCTCATGATGAAAATTGACACATGCGTTGACAACTATGAAGGCAAAGTGGTGCCCAAAGTACAAGATGCGCAAGTGAAGAAATCTTATTTTAAGAGGCGGTCGCAATGACCCTTCTTTGAAAAATGGCTTCCTGGTGAAGTGTCAAATTACCAAAAACAAAAGGATACCCATTATAGTTCTTGGTGAGAGATTTCCAATGGTGCTAACGGTTCATCAAACCGAGCTATTGGTCGCAATTGGTGAAATAAAATTTAGGGTTTTTCTTTAAATAGGGCGATTTCCCTCCAATTTGATTCATTTTCTAGTGGAGTTGTGGTCAATTTGGAGAGGAGGAGAAGGCCTTGCGGTGATCATAGCAGAAAAACCGACTATTGGAATTAGGATTTGTTAGTTGCAAGTAGGTGGCCTAACCTTACTTGTCATTTTAGTGGTTCAGTTTTTCATATTAGGTACTTGGGACTTAAGAACAGACCTCTGCCCCTCCTCAAGGTTGGCTTGCACCTTCTAGAGCATGTAATCTAACTTGGCTCATAATTTCTAGATGGGAAAACTGTGAGCTCGCAACTGTAGAGGCTAAAAAGTGTGAGTCGGCATGAAGGTGAGATTTTGGTTGTTTTTGGCTGAGGACTGGGACTTGATGGTTTATGATGTAGTTTTCCTTCTCTGAGCTAAAAAACATGATGGTTTTGTGCAAGTATCGTAGAGTTGAGGATCAACTGGTGAGAGAGGGATTTGGTTGTGCTTCATGCCGAGATCCAAGGGAATCAGGTGGTACGAGGAGCACTTGCGAGGTATGGGGTTCTCAAGTTGGTTGAGAACACGCTGATGAGGGTAGGTGATCCTTACTATCAAGTATATTAAGCTATTTGGATCTAGACCAGGAGGCCTGTTGAGATTCAACAAGAGGATGAACTTAGTGAAAAGAGTCGCCTTCACTAAGTGGTCCCACAGGCTATTTTGGGCGCAAATCTATTTTTAGACTATGTCTATTTTTAGACATGGTGATCATATTTCAGAAGTTGCAGGATGCATTTTTGGATGGTTTATCAAGTTGGAAAAATAGATGAATTTATATTTTTAGAATATTGGGTGAAGTATATTTATAGATCGTCGATCTAAAAATAGATGCATGTCGATTATTATTAGCTCTTAATAATAATCAGACAATAAACAACAACTTATTCTCTTGGAGCACTTAATTTCAGTATACATATTTGTCAAATTAGTGGGCTGAAGGAATTACGCAATTCCTAGGGTTGACTGGTGGTTCATGCATGGAGGACTTAGTTAGAACTGAAGTGTCAAAGTTATGACAGAGTTGGAAGAGTAGTTCATGGACTTGTGTTCAGTTTAACTCAGTTAAATTGAGTTAGACTCAGTTGAGCTAGTTGTATCTAGTCTAACTGAATGATACACTAGTGAGAGTGGAGGGAATTAATTAGTTAATTAATTCACAGATAATAACTCATTAATCAATTGATCAAATACAACAGTTAACTACAGTGCATGGCAGTTCTAGTGGAGACCCAGTGGAGAGATAGGTGAAAGGGAAAGATGGACTATCCATTGTGACTATAGTGATGCACTGATTGAATCACACACACATTTGAGTTTCCAATGAGGATTGAAAAGTCAAGGAAAGGGTAATTCGAATTCATTTAGAGCTACTCTTCATCAGGGATTGCGCAATGGAGACAGGGTATGAGGAGGGTAGAAATCAATTCATGGACTTGCAGATTTCATCTTGTTAGTGTGTGACGATTGTATTGTACTGAGAGCTTGATGTAATAAGCTTTGTATGAGGATTGTTACATGATCTCCATGATACATAATATATGATAGTTGGGGTTTTCAGCTTCAGGCTTTTCCATTAAACAACTGTGTTATGTGCGATTGTTTTTATTTATGCTTCACATGTGTTTGCAATTAATTTTCCGCAAAATATTAACAGTGGAATGATTTCGTATTTTGCAAGAAGTTAAATATTGTGAGATCAGGGGAATCTAGATGTATGCATGCTTAATGTATATAATTTCTACATGGTATCGGAGAAGTGTTAATTCTTGAAGATTGCAATTATGAAGAATTGATGAGTTTCTGTTGGTGGACAATTTGAATTTGCTGCAAAAAATTCTTGGTGCTGAAGTTGAGTATACATTGAAATGTCTTTCAATGGGTTGTGATTAGAGTATGCCCTTGATGGTAGCTCAAATTACATAGCCTGGAAGGACTAGATGGAGGCAGTGTTGGAGGATAATGGACTGAAGGAGTTCATCGATAGTGATGTTCCTAAGCTGGATTCTAGTGATGCTGCAGGACTTGACACATGGCAAAAGAAGGTAGCAAAGACAAGAAAAATTCTATTGGAAGGTGTGAAGGAGCATATTGTGTCCAAACTTCATGGGAAAGCCACTCCATTTGCAATGTGGAAGGCTTTGATAGATTGTTTCCAAAGCAGAATCGACTAGAGGAAGTTGGCACTTAAAGACAAGCTCGGAAAAATAAAAATGGAGAAGGGCGACAGTATTCCAAAAGATCTCACGAAGTTTTTCCACTGCAAGGATGAACTAGGAAGTGTGGGGGTTACTGTTGCTGATGAAGACTTGGTGAGATTGGCTCTCCTTGGTCTTCTGAAGAGTTGGCACAGCTACGAAGACTCTATCAATGGACGGGAGAAACTGTCAGGATGGGAGTGACTTTGGTTGGATCTTGTGCAGGAGGAGATAAGGCGGAGTACCAGGGATGGTTCTTCATCGAAGAATGAAGATGAAGAAAATTGCACTTTGGCTATCAAAGCAAGGAAAGGGAAGGGGAAGAAATTTCCTTCAAATTCCGAAGCTAAAGGCAAGAATCAGGATTTGTCCAAGGTGAAGTGTTTTCACTGTCACGAACATGGGCATTTCACCACTAACTACCCACCGAAGAAGAAGAAAAGGAAGGTTGTTGGAGTTGTAGCTGGAAAGGCCTTAGCCTCGCAATTTGAACTTGATTTCTCTTTCATCGCATGCTTTGTTTCAAGTGTAATGGGATCGACGTGGTATCTTGATAGTGATGTGTCTTGCCATATGACGGGAGACAAGGAGTTTTTTAGTGATCTAGAGGAGAAGGACCTCCAAATGCATATAGAGATGGGCGACGATGGTTGATACAGTGAAACCAGCATTGGGAAAATTACCTTTGAGAGGGAGTCCGATAATCCATTCTTGTTGAAGGATGTTATGCATGTTCTAGGTCTGAAGAAGAACTTGGTCTCGGTCGCAATGTTGGAAGACAAAGGTTATGATGTTGTTTTCATGGAGGAAAAAGCTTTACTTTGACATAAAACAACGGGTCAAACCAAGAATATAGGGATTCAAGTTAATAATATCTACAAGCTGGAGGTAGATGGATGCACTGCAATGATGGGAAAATTAGAAGAAGTGGTGAGCCAGGATGAGGGTGAATTATGGCACAGGAGATTGGACCATCTTCACCATGGCGCTTTGAAGATTTTGTAGCATATTTCTACTGGAATTCCCAAGGGTACTCTTGCAGAATCAGATAAGTGTAAGGGATGTACTATGGGTAATTTTGTGAAGACCACCTTCCATGAGAAGGAGAACCATGCTTTGGTGATCATGGAGAGAATTCACACAGACGTGTGTGGACGTTTCTCGGTTGCATCAATAGCAAAACATAGGTATTATGTTATTTTTGTTGATGACTATTCTCATAGATGCTGGATATTATTCATGTAGAAGAAGAGTGAAACATTTTCAAAATTCTGTGAGTTTAAAGCATTGTTGGAGAAGGAGTCAGGGAAGCGAGTGGAAGCTCTACGGAGTGATAATGGTGGTGAATATATATCAGGAAAATTCAAAGACTTATATAGCAAAGAAGGAATTTGAAGGAACTCATAGTGCCTCATAACCCACAACAAAATAGGGTCATGGAGAGGAAGAATAGAATGATCGTGGGTGCTGCACAAGCTATGCTTGAGAGGGAACTAGACTTTCATGCAGTGGAGGAATTTCCAGTTTCGAAAGATGAGCCTCTAGATGTGGATCAGCCACAGGAGGAGATTCATGGAGTGGAGGAGTCCACTCATGTAGAACGAAACATCAGACAAGGCAAAAATCATACCACAGAAGCTGAGAGACTGAAGGTTAATGCGGCACAAAATGTAGGAGTCCCTACATCACAATGCAGACATAGACAGTCACCTAACTGATTTACTAGATACATGGCTCTTATGAGCAAGTGTATCGTGACAGAGCCATCTTATTTCGAAGAATCAGTGTAGGAGCCCACATGGGTAGATGCCATGGTGGAGGAGTATGACTCATTGTCAGAAACAATGCTTGGGAGATTGTTCCAAGGCCGGTGGGTAAATCAGCGGTAGGATCAAGATGGATCTACAAGGTAAAGCAAGCTGCTAATGGGAGCGTCGAGAAGTATAAGGCAAGATTTTTTGCCCGGGGCTTCTCACATATCGAGGGGACTGACTATGAAGAAACCTTTGCAACTATCACATGGTATTATTCCATGCAGACCATCCTTACTCTCTTAGCGCAGATGGGTTGGCACATTCATCAAATAGATGTGAAGTCTACGATCCTTAATGGGATCATTGAGGAAGAGGTGTACATTGAGCAGCCTAAAGGATTTGAGATCTACAGTAGCAAGTCGCATGTGTGAAGGCTCAAAAGAGCACTATATGGGCTGAAACAAGCACCTCGTGCTTGGTACACATGGATCAACAACTATTTCACCAGACTTGGCTTCACCAAGAGTGAGGTGGATGCAAACCTGTACCAAATTTTGGTGGAGAGTAAGCTTTTAATCATTGTTCTTTATGTTGATGATTTAATACTAACGAGTGATGAGCAGTTGATACACTCATGCAAGGCAGATCTTGCAAAGGAGTTTGAGATGAAGGATTTGGGCCTCCTTCATTCTTTCCTTGGATTAGAAATATGGTAGTGGGAAGGTGAAATATTTGTGTCTCAAGGCAAGCATGCCCGGGAGATACTAGAGAAGTTTCACATGCAAGGCTATAAGCCTATCAACACTCCTCTTCTAGGAAATTGGGGGAAAGAGGATGCTACATCGGCAGAGGTAGTGGATGCCACTGTTTATTGATAGTTGGTGGGTTCGCTCATGTATTTAGTTAATACAAGACCTGACATATGCTATGTGGTGAACTAGCTTTCACAAGTGATGGTTAAGCCTACCAAGCTCTTTTGGAAGGTAGGCAAGCATGTCCTGAGGTATCTCAGGGGCACATCTTAGTATGGCTTATGGTACAGAAAGACGAATGAGGAGAAGTTTCATTTCCTCACTGATGCAGATTGGACAGGAAGCCCAAAAAACAGAAAGAGCACATCAGGAGGGATTTTCAATATCGGATCTACAACAGTTTCTTGGTACAGTAGGAAACAATGACCTGTGGCATTCAGTTCAGTGGAAGCAGAATACATGGCAGCAAGTCAAGCTGCATGCGAGGCTATATGAATGAGGAAGATCCTGGTCAGTTTGTTTGATTCACATTTAGATCCTACAGTGATACATTATGATAATCAGAGTTGCATTAAACTCTCTATTAATCATGTGTTTCATGATAGATCTAAAAATATTGATATCCGGTATCATCATATCAGAGATTGTGTGCAGAGGAAGATCATGTTGCTTCAGTACATTCCTACGGAAGATCAGGATGCTGACGAAGGTGCTCACCAGGAGAAAATTAAAATACCATAGAGGCAGGATCGGGGTGAAGGATAATCCCTATTTTGTTGAGAGGGAGTGTTGAGATTCAACAAGATGATGAGCTTAGTGAAAAGAGTCACCTTCACTAAGTGGGCCTGCAAGATATTTTTGGCACAATTCTATTTTTAGACTATGTCTATTTTTAGACATCGTGATCATATTTCAAAAGTTGCAGGATGCTATTTGTGGATGGTTGGTCAAGTTGGAAAAATATATGAAATTCTATTTTTAGAATATTGGGCGAAGTCTATTTATATATCATCGATCTAAAAATAGATGCATGTTGATTATTATTAGCTCTTAATAATAATCCGACAATAAACAACAAATTTTTCTCTTGGAGCACTTAATTTTAGTATACAGATTTGTCAAATCAGTGGGCTGAAGGAAATACGCAATTCCTAGGGTTGACTGGTGGTTCATGCACGGAGGACTCAGTTAGAACTGAAGTGGCAAAGTTATGACAGAGTTGGAAGAGTAGTTCATGGAGTTGTATTCAGTTTAACTCAGTTAAAGTGAGTTAGACTCAGTTGAGCTAGTTGTATCTAGTCTAACTAAATGATACACTAGTGAGAGTGGAGTGAATTAATTAGTTAATTAATTCACAAATAATAACTCATTAATCAACTGAAAAAATACAAAAGTTAACTATAGTGCATGGCAGTTCTAGTGGAGACCCAGTGGGGAGATAGGTGAAAGGGCAAGATGGACTATCCGTTGTGACTATAGTGATACATTGATTGCATCACACACACATTGGAATTTCCAATGAGGATTGTGAAGTCAAGGCAAGGGTAATTCGAATTCATTCAGAGCTATTCTTCAGCAGGGATTTTGCAGTGGAGGCAAGCTATCAGGAGGGCAGAAATCAATGCATGGACTTGCAGATTTCATCTTGTTAGTGTGTGACGATTGTATTGTACTGAGAGCTTGATGTACTAAGATTTGTATGAGGATTGTTACATGATATCCATGATACATAATCTATGATAGTTGGGGTTTTCATCTTCAGGCTTTCCTGTTAAACAACTGTGTTATGTGCAATTATTTTTATTTATGCTTCACATGTGTTTGCAATTAATTTTCTGCAAAAGATTAACAGTGGAATGATTATGTATTTTGCAAGAAGTTAAATATTGTGAGATCAGGGGAATCTGGATGTATGCATCCTTAATGTATATAATTTCTATAAGGCCATTATGGTGCAGGGGCACATGATCAAGTTGACCATCTAAGACATCTACTTCTTTATTGGTTTCCCGCCACTAGGGGTGGTGGGAAATATACATCTAGTATTACCACATGGGTGGGACATATCAGAGTTCATGGAGCAACACTATAGACTAGATTTTCATTCTAAGGGCACGACCGTTCAAATCAGTGATCTAGAAAGGATAGAGACATATTTTTTCGTCGCAGTAGTAATGTGGATCCTGGGCAACTAGCCATTCCATCACATCACTGGTGGGCAGATGATGTTGGTTGAGAGTGTTCTGAGTGGGACCTACTATGTGTTGGCCCAAATTATGCTATCATCGGTGAAATGCCAGTTTTCACTGTACAAGCAACAAGTGAACCATGACTGTGCTTTTGTTATGATTTTGTGCTCGTTATTCTTTGAGAATATCCATACACTTCAAACTCATGTGAAAATTCAGGATGGGGAGCCACAGGAGCCTAGGATGCACCATTGAGGAAGCTACTGCAGAGAGGAGGAGGTGGGGGAGTCGAACAAGTGTTTCAACCTAATTTATTTTCACATTGGGATTAGATGCCATTGTACATAGATGATTATCCATACAACAGTATGAACTTTCAGGGGGACCCTGACTTGTCACTTTCATCCAGTCGTGCATGGGGACCAGATGGTAAGTGAAACTTGCTATATATTATCGTGAATTTAAATTTTATAGAATATGTATGTCATACTGACTCGTGACTTTTGGGGTTCATATATAGCATCGGTGAAGCCGACAGGGTACATGGGACGACTCGTAGCACCCGGGGCTGCGGAATCTACAGGAGCGAGAGGAGACCAGAGATATGACTATGAGGCTCTGCTGGAGGATGTTTGAAGCAGGTGTGAGCTGATGCTGACCGGTGTATCAAAGCATGGATGGCATGATACTGTGGACTAGTACATTGAGGGATGTATAGGGATATCCTTTGAGTGGCAAGGGGTCATGGGGTGCATGGCGATGGCCGGACAGCCAGCTTGGGATCTGCGAGCTAGTGGAGCCAAGCCATTGGCTCGAGACCCTCCAGATGGTGATTAGATGTAGGGGCATGTGGTGCCCCCTACTTTGATTTATGTAACATGCTATGGGCATGTTAGATGTATTTAGAGTATTGGACTCCAAACATTTATGATTTTGTCGATACATCATATGGATATGCATATTTTTATATATGACGTGTATATGGTTCACCATTTGTTTTATGTTTGTCTTGTGATAAGTGCCAATCTACATAGTGATTATGAGCTCTAGTTACATGGCTGAATGTAATGGTTTCAAATTCACACACTACGGACTTCACTCGTAAATATATTCTAAAAAGGACATGGTTATTCACACGATACATGCCATTCAATTGCATGACAAGAAGTAACGAACCTAAACGAACATGAAGGTGAAGGATGCAATGATCAAGGTAATAGACTAACAAACCTATCACTACATCATATTCGTACTAGTTATTGGTGGCATATCCAATGCATATGTCCTTGGAGAGGAGTAACGAATGCAAGGGGGTAAAAATGGCCCAAGCTGCTGAGGCTAGATTCTGAGAGAATCAGCTTGCACAATCAACATAGCCGATATATAGTGTGGATGATGGATCCATCTGAAAGGTGCCACAAGACAAAAAATGAGATGATAATGAAAGCTACTTAAATTCATGACAAAAATAAAACATGCATGTCTATGGGCGAATCTAGGGGTAAATTTTCTTGAGGTAGAGTGCATTACAAGGATTAGGAAGGAGTTGGCCTTCAAAATCCTCTAGAAGGTAGGCCCCCTTGCCCAAATCATTACTAATGATGTAAGGTCCTAGACATAATGAGTCAAAATTCCCATGACCAAGGACATCATGAGGCTGGTCACACACTAGAACAAGATCGCCTTCGTGAAAGGTACGAGGGTGGACTTTTCAATCATATTGAGATTTGATGCATTTATTTGTCACTTCGATGGTTTGCAATGAAACACAACGGTCTTCTCAAGCACACTCAAGCATGATAAGTATTTGTTATAAAGGTTGGGTATCAGGGAGAAGTTTGATGTTTAGGTGAAAGGAGGGGATTTCAAAATCGATCAGTAAGACTACCTCCTCGCCAAAAACAAGGTGGAAAGGAGTAAACCCGGTGGAGGTTTTAACATAATTTCTATAGGCCCAAAAATCAGGGAAGAGCATAAGGTTCCAATTGGTTTTGTGCTTTTTCACCCTCCGTTGAAGCATAATTTTAAGGATTTTATTGACCACTTCAACTTGTCCATTACCTTGGAGATAATAATACAATGAATATTGGTGCTCAAATCCCAATAAAGAGGATAGATCATGCCATATATCATGTTGTAAATGTCGGCCATGGTCAGAGACCAATTGTTTCAGAACCTCGAATCGAGCGATAACATGGTTGAAGAAAAAGAGAGTTGTGGTAGTCGTTGTGTTATTGAATGTTTGCATTGCCTCAGCCTATTTGGTGAAATAGTGAACTGCCACTATGATATACTTATGGTTACCAGTAGATGGAGGTATACACTCCATAAAGTCAATGTCCCACTTACATAATGGATCGGCTGATATGAAAGGATGGATGGGAGCGGGTGGATCTTGCGCCTTTGGGGTGAAGAGTTGGTAATTGGAATAGTGCTTGATTGTTTCAATGCAATCACTAAAGAGAGAAGGCCAAAAATACCCAGAGTGCATGAATTTCTAGGTAATGGCCAAACTAGAGAGGTGGCAACCACAAGTGCCTCTATGGCAGGCATTAAGGAAGTCTTGCTCAACTTCAACGTGTGTGAGACAATGAAGAAGGACATAATCAACACCACGACGATAAATATCATCACCAATGAGAAGGTAGTGGGGGGCCTAGTGTTGGATACGTCATCGAGCATCAAGATCAAGATGGGAAGCAAACTTCTGGGTTCGTAAATAGGTAAGGATGTCGCCATACCAAGGACCTTCTGGAGTAATGGAAAACAAGTGCTCATCGGGTAAATCATCATTAACCGACAGATTACGTGTACTACTAGGCAATTCATAAATGAGTTCTAAAAGGGTTAAACCTTTCTTACTCTTGGGTGTGACGAATTCAAGATCAAACACCTAAATGATAATGATCCAACATGCTTACTTCCCATTGATGATCCATGAACTCAATAGGAAATCCATGGGGATGGAATTATTCAAGACCTTCATTGAACGCATAAGGATATAATGACGAAGTTTTTGGATCAAGAAAACTATGGCTAGTGCCAACTTCTCTTCATGCGAGTAGGACATAGGGGGTCCCATAAGGTTCTTACTGACATAATAGATAACATGTTCATTTCTGATGTCATCTTCCTAGATAAGGACCCCAGTGACCGAATGGGTGGACGCTGAGATGTACAGGATGAAATCCCTCTCAAAGTTAAGAGGATTAATCAAGGGTGTGAAAGTGAGAGCATGTTTTAGGGCATCAAAATAATATTGAGCATAGTCATCCCAAACAAATGAAATGTTAGATCTGAGGAGTCTAATAAACCCATGCGAAATGGTAGCATAGTCAGGGACAAACCGAAAAAGGATGTTGGATTTGCCTTAAAGGATTTGTAATTGGCGCAATGTACAAGGAATGGGAAGCTCAAGAATGGCCTGAAATTTGAGGGGATCAAGATTTATACCATATTTGGACACAATGAAGCCCCAAGAGACAGTCGGATGCAACGCAAAAGACACACTTTAGTGGGTTGAGATGGATATTAAGATTTGCAACATTAGAAAAAGACAATACGTGAATCATGAATGTGTTGTGCCCGATGCCTAGAACGAGCAGTGAGATCATCAAGGTAGGAAAGGATAATATGAGCCAAATCATAGAAATAGTATGACATGGCCCGCTGGAAGGTGGCTTTGGCATTCTTTAGGCCTAAAGGCATGACCCTATAAGAAAAAATTCCCCACAGACTAATAAACACGATTTTTAACTTATCGGCATGGCGGATAACAATCTAGTTATACCTGGAGAAACCATCCATAAAGGACAAAACCTCATGCCTCCCACACTCATCGATTATTTGGTCAATAAATGGTGTGGGGAAGTTTTCTTTGGGACAAGCTTTGTTTAGGTTGTGAGATTCAGTGAAGACATAGATGGTGCCTTGTTTCTTAAGAACGGGAACTAGGTTAGAAACCTAAGTCGTGTATTCAATGGGATAGATAAAACCAACCTGCTTGAGCTTATCCATTTCGGTTTTGATAGCCTCTCATCTAGAAGGATTTATGGGTCTCAAATTTTGATGGACATGATTGGCATCGGGCCATGTATCGATATGGTGTTCGACAATGGAGGGATCAAGTTTGGTCATCTCTGAATAGGACCAGGTGAAAATATAACAAAATTCCTTGAATAGCTTAATATAAGCCTCAATTTCTTCTGGGGTAAAATGTGCACCCAAGGTAATGTTTTCTTCTACCCCTGATTTATCAGAAATTTTAATTTTAATGGTAGGAGAGATAGTTTCCATATTTCCTTGTTCAAAAGCATCTGGTGCAAGAATGGGATTTCTAAACCAATCAACCTCATTGTGGATGAAGTCTTTAGACTCTACAGCATATTGTTCATGGGACTGTTGCGGAAGAAAGTATGCACGATGGTTGTAATATCCCTAAACTAGTTTGCAGCTAATGGGAATATTAAAGTTTTGTTTTGTCACTTAGATAGGTGAATAAATGGGTAGGGAGACCCATACATCTCTTTATGAACTATAAAACCATTTCTCATGTGAAAGTGTATCATATTTTTAGCTTAATAAAGCACCCTAAGGTGTGAACAGGGGCTAAAACATGTGGACTGGGTCAACTTTGACCAAATCAATAGCGTTGTCACGGAGGAGTGGACATTAGTGGAGGGACAACACAGTTTTAGATGGAGACACATTGCAAGGAAGTAGTGTCATTAATGGATGGGGCTTAGGGTTTGGAAGCTCATATATTATAAAAGGAAGAGGATGGCATCCATATTATTCATCTTGGTATTTTGATATTTTGATATATGGTCTATTTAGACATATAGCTTTCTTCAGTTGTTTAGCTAAGATTGCATGTGTTGTTTAGCACGGGGTGTTCTTGATCTGGAATCCCACCTCTTCCTTAGAGAAGCTCTTGGAGGAGTTTGCACTATAATTCCACATTCAGGAATTTGGCCAAGCTTCATTCTCATGTACAACACAGATCTGTTTAGAGTTGTGTTGTGTTGCAGGTGTGTAGCAGTGGAGGAGATCAATCTCCAATTTCTGATCTATTTTTCCATTGGAGGGATCATCCTTTAATCCAGAGGCTTTTGAGGAAGACTTCAAGGCTTCAATACATATTTTGGCACCAGTCCAAGTAGCATTCATCATCTACAATGTAGTTTCTTGTCTGGACTGTGTTATTTTGGAGAGCAGCTGCATCAGTGGGTTTATTGACCTATTTGGAGTGTTTGGGTTTCGTGTGTGGGGATCAGCCCTTCATTTAGGATGTATGTTGGAGGAGGATCAACCATCTTGTATATCATATCAGCCATCGCCCATTAGTGATTTATTTGCAGAGATTATTCAGCCCTAGGGCCAAATCTACTATATTTTGTATAGTGTGTATTTACAGAAACCTTCTATGGAATGTCCTAGAATTTTGTTTTTGAGCATGGATCTCTATCCTTAGCATTTATGGAGCATTATATCAGAAAAAAATATTTTTATATCCTTCAGCTTCTATTATCTCTTAGACAGCGCAGTTGTAATATTCCTAAAATTTGGCTTTTAGCTAAATGGAATATTATAGATTGTTTTATCACTAGGTAGGTGAATAAATGGGTAGGGAGGCCCATAAATCTCCTTAGCATCAATAAAAAAACTTAAAGTGTGAAAGGATACCATCTAAGCAGCTAAATTAAGCACCTTGAGTGTGAACAGGGAGATGAAACATGTTGAATAGGTCAACTTTGACCAAATCAAACAGCGTTGTTATGGAGGAGTGGCATTAATGGTGGGACAGCGCAGTTTTGGAGGGAGATTGATTGCATGATGGTGGAAACCCTAATGAATGGGACCTAAGGTGAGAAGGCTCACAATTTTTATAAGGAAGAGGATGGCAGCCATAGGAGGTTATGTTATTGATTATTGATTTTATGGTCTGCATGACTATTTTCCATTCTTCAGCTGTTTAGTTGAGATTGTTGTGATGTTTAGCACCGGGTGTTCCCAAGCAGGGATCCCATCTCCTTCCTTGAGAGGCATCTTGGAGGATAATTGCACTTCATTTCCACACTTAGGCTCAAGTCCAAGCTACAGCTTTCTTCGTCAGTGCATTTTCTGTAGAATATTGTGTTGTGTTGCAGGGTGCAGTAGTGGAGAATTATATTGGGTGTCTTCAGAGCTAGTTTTACAGTGGAGGAATGTTTCCATCCATTGGAAGGCCTGTAAAGAAGCCCCTTGGGATTTATTTACATATTTGGCATCAAGACAAGGAGTATTTATCCCCTACAGTGTAGTCTCAGTCCAGATTTACATTATTTTAGGGAGGAGTTGAGGGGGTGGCTGCAGTGGTTGTTTTGGGAGGTGATTTCTTCAGTGGAGGAGCCATTCTTTCATCTGGAGGATCTATTGGAGAATATTTTTAGGTATCTACATCAGGTTCAGCCATATCTTCTCATTTCTTCTATTGGATCATATCTTCAGCCCTAGGGCTGCAACTTACATTGGTACATTATGTGCATTTCCCGGAAACCCTCTTGGGTTGTCTTTGAAAGCTGATCTAGTGCCCATATTTGTTTGTGTAGCATCTATTTTGGCCTATATGAGTATTTTTAGCATTATTTTATGATCTCCAACTATATTTATGCTTAGTATGACTGTGTTGTAGCATCCTCTCTGTCATTTTGTATAGTAGCAACATCTCACTTTGAGAGGGTTTATGTATTGGAGACTTGTGTAATCACATTCTATGGTTTATGCCTCATTTTTTTGTACTTATTTGCTGCATATATGATTAATAATATGGCTCCATATTGGTCTCATGGTTTCATGTGTTAAATATTTTTTGTTGCTTTCATTTTATGAGCTATATTGTTGCTTGTCCCATTTGGGAATATTACAGTGGTATCGGAGCATAATCTTGGCTCAGCATGTGCATTCAGCCAATATGTCACCATAAAGAGAAGCTTCTCACAAGGAGAGAATATGTACATAAGGGACAAAGACAAGACTCTAGTATTTGGAGGAACAGAGGAAGAGGAGCTCTCAAAGATTCTTTTTCAAGCTATGCAGAGCATCAAGGAAGATATCGAGAAGATGAAGAAGGAGATGTGTAGGGAATCTCCAAGGGAGTTTGAATATGAAGAAAGCCCTAGATATTTACATGATGATTGTGAGAATTCAGCCACACAATCTGATCCACAGCGCAGTTTCATGCCCATATTCACAGCAAGAGAAATGGAGGAAGAAGATGCACCAAAGGAGGAGACTTTGAGTGACTATTTTCAGGAGTCTGAATCTCAATCTTGGAGATTCAAGGAGCACTTGAAATTTCAATATTTTTTCCAAATCAAGGGGGATAGAAGACCCAGCAACCATAACAGAAGAAGAATAGGTAGATACTTTCTGCCAAATTTTGATGGGTCATCTAAATGCATAGCCAAGAATTGTATAGAGTAGCTAGACTCATACTTGCAGCTACATCAAGTTTCAGAAAAGAAAACCCTTAGGATAGCAGTGCTGCATATTAAAGGTAAGGCTTATACTTGGTGGTTTTATGAATCTTATTCATTTAATAATGCAAATATAGCTACTTATGCAAGATTCACTAAGAGATTAGTGAAGAGATTTGATGGAAAAAAATTTGAAACATCTTTGATTGAGCTAGCCAAACCAAAACATTCAAAACCTTTGCATGAGTTGGAAAGATATATTACACCAACTCCACTTCAAATTTCTATTGAGGGGGATAAAAACCTGTATGATACCTTGCCAAGGGTAAGATCCCCATTGCAGGAAGAGCTTTCTTCTCAAAGGGAAGACATGAAGATTCCTCCTTCAAGGGAAGACCAAGATCTAAGGTCTCTCATTGTTGATGAGGTATTCTAAAAAATTAATGAGGAGGAAGAGCAGAGAGGAAGTAACAGAGATGTCACTTCAGAAGGAGAAACATTACCACATGGACATGGACATGAAGCTATTGCTTCATCTAGAGGAGCCTTTGCATCTTTGCAAAAGGTTCCCAAGGATCAGCATATGACAGTAGTGATGGGCAATAATTCCTTGATAAAAGGAGGAGAAGGAAAGGTGGATCAGCATCAAAGGATGGGGAGCATGCACCCTTTTTTATTTCAAGGGGTTTATATACAAAATAAGGAGACTGGTTTGCACAGTGAAAGGAGGGACAAATTAGTCCACTCACCTATACAGTCTACTTCATACTTTGATGTCTCATTACATGGAGGCATTCTACCCGAGAGGCCACCAGATCAGGAGATGAGAGACACCTCACCACTCATTGATCCAGGAGGGGTGAGAACCTTGGAAGGATTTGGCACAACGTAGATAGTCTTGGCTAGGCTCAAGGAGGAGGGAGAAATTCTCCCAATATCATCATTACCCACTCTCATCAGTTATTCTGTGTTAGGAGAAGATGTTTCTAAGATGGAGGATGGCACCATCATGGTCCAAGAGACCACTCCATGGCATTGGAGAAAAGTAGGATACTTTCACAAAGGGAGTAATCTTCCCCATTTGGTAGAGGAGGGTGGCCACTCATGCATGCATTGGCCAGACTTAGGATATTTTGGAGAGGTGATAGCTTCCTATGGAAGACTAGCCTCCAAAAGCTTCAAACTTCACTTGAGCATGAGCAGCTACAAGAGGTGCAGAAGAAACATGTTAGCAGCATATCGGTGATTGAATTTGGCATAGGAGATGTCAAAGAAAAGGGAAACCACATGAAAAAAGCTACACATTATATATTAGAAGTGTTGTCATTAGAGATTTTATATCCTTATTGGAGATCCCAGCTATTGGTGGAATACTCCAAGGATCTCTTTACATGCAAGATACTTGATGACTAGTTTCCAAATGGAGGATATACAGTGAGATATGGGGTCATATTTTATTAGAGTAAGATCTTCTTGGCTAGAGCCTCAAAGCTCAAGGATAAACTACTACATGCAGCCTATGAGATCTTGATTCCCAACCCCACTAGTTTCATTAGAGCATACCATACTATCTTGGAGGGGTTCATGTGGGAAGACTTCAAATATGAGATGCACTATCATATGAGGAAGTGCATAGATTGTTTGAAGGGTGAGGAGAAATATAACTCTTGGTAAGAGTTACCATCACCACCTCCTTACTCATTGGGTGTGAGAGGGAGCTCATCCATTAGCTACCTCACTAGTTTGGACCAAGTGTATGGTAAGGATTGTATTTATGAGCATCATGATATATTTACTATATAATTTCATTTTCTTACCACTCATGTGTAGGGCATTGCTCCAAGAGGGGGCACTCTTTCGTATTGGCTTCATGGGCTACTTGGGGCCATAAGCAGTGATGATTTTGGCCACTCCCTAGAATATTTTTGGGAGATGATGTATTCTTCATGGTGTTCTTCATCGATACCAAACATCATACACCTTCTCCAAGCGTGCAAGAAGAATGGGGCAGCAAACAAGCAGTGGGAAAAACACCTGTTATATCATATTCTATGGTAGTTAGGAGAAAAACTATGTTGGTTGCACTTGAGGGACCATTTCCCTTCCCCAATACTACACATGGCAGCTAACATAACTTTGATAGTGATCCCATATGTTGATGATGTTCTTATCTTTGTTGAGAACATGATTGGAGGGAAGTCACGTTGTTTAGATGTGTCCATGGGGAATGAAATTTCCCACGCCTTTTATGCTTCATGCTTCAAGGGGAGCATGGAAGATGATATTCCCACTACATTAAATCACCTTTTTTCTTTATGAGATTAGCCATATGATTGTTTGGAACACTTGGGATATGCCTCTCATGAACATGTGGGAGGAACTTTTCTATTAATTACCATGCTGGAAGGTATTTCATTTGGGTGATAGCATGGAGATGGGAGTCTCTCATTGGGAATGAGATCCCCTATGCTTGTAATCACTCCTACTTTGAAGAGGCCACTGGACAGCAAGAAGGTTTCCATATAGACCTTCCAGTTTCTCATGATGAGAGCCATTTGGTTTATCCACCAAAGGCCAACTTGCAAATTTGGGAGGAACCATTGGGAGACAGAATTGTTGTATAATATTTGAAGCAGTGGTGGAGACTATTGGATGAGGAGGCCACAAGAGGAGGAGGGGAGAATTTTGCTCAACCCTTATAGTTTCTTAAGGACAAGCAACATTTTGGAGTGGAGAACTTTGAATATTCCTAAAGCTTTTAGCTAAATGGAATATTATAGATTGTTTTATCACTAGGTAGGTGAATAAATGGGTAGGGAGGCCCATAAATCTCCTTAGCATCAATAAAAACACTTAAAGTGTGAAAGGAGACCATCTAAGTAGCTAAATTAAGCACCTTAAGTGTGAACAGAGGGATGAAGCATGTTGAATAAGTCAACTTTGACCAAATCAAACAGCGTTGTTATGGAGGAATGGCATTAATGGTGGGACAGTGCAGTTTTGGAGGGAGATTTATTGCATGATGGTGGAAACCCTAATGAGTGGGACCCAAGGTGAGAAGGCTCACAATTTTTATAAGGAAGAGGATGGAAGTCATAGGAGGTTATGTTATTGATTATTGATTTTATGGTCTGAATGATTATTTTGCATTCTTCAGCTATTTAGTTGAGATTGTTATGATGTTTAACACCGAGTGTTCCCGAGCGGGGATCCCATATCCTTCCTTGAGAGGCCTATTGGAGGAGAATTTCACTTCATTTCCACACTCAGGCTTAATGCCAAGCTACAGCTTTCTTCATCAGCGCAGTTTCTGCAGAATATTTTGTTGTGTTGCAGGGTGCGGCAGTGGAGAATTATATTGGGTGTCTTTAGAGCTATTTTTGCAGTGGAGGAAGGTTTCCATCCATTGGAAGGCCTGTAAAGAAGCCCCTTGAGCTTTATTGACATATTTGGCATCATTCCAAGGAGTATTTATCCCCTACAGCGCATTTTTAGTCCAGATCTGCATTATTTTAGGGAGGAGTTGCAGGGGTGGTTGCAGTGGTTGTTTTGGGAGGTGATTTCTTCAGTGGAGGAGCCATTATTTAATCCGGAGGATCTATTGGAGAATATTTGTAGGTTTCTACACTAGCTTCAGCCATATATTCTCATTTATGATGTTGCATCATATCTTCAGCCCTAGGGCTGCAACTTACATTGGCACATTGTGTGCATTTCTTGGAAACCCTCTTGGGTTGTCTTGGAAAGTTGATCTAGTGCCCATATCTGTATGTGTAGCATATATTTTGGCCTATATCAGAATTTTAAACATTATTGTATGATCTCCAACTATAGTTATGCTTAGTATGGCTGCATTGTAGTAGCCTCTCTGGCATTTTTTATAGCAGCAACATCTCACTTTGAGAGGGTTTATGTATTGGAGGCTTGTGTAATCACATGAATCTATGGTTTATGCCTCATTGTTTGGTACTTATTTGTTGCATATATGATTAATAATATGGATCCATATTGGTCTCATGGTTTCATGTGTTAAATATTTGTTTTTTCTTTCATTTTATGAGCTATATTGCTCCTTTTCCCATTTGGGAATACTACAACAGTTTTCTGCATTCCTGTATTTCATATATTAATAACATTGCAGATCTAGGTGTATACTTTCATGGGAGGCTTGTTTTCCCAACTTGAGTGATCTTTTACTCAAGATATTGTACCTATTTTGTTATTATATTCATAATGGAATGGATCTACTGTTGTCTCATGCTTTGATCTATTATATTTTTTCATATTTCTAGTTTTATGCACTCTATTCCTGCTTTCCCCATTTGGGAATATTATAGTGCTATCGGAGCATAATCTTGGCTCAGCTTGTGTAATTCAGCCATTATGTCATCTAAGGAGGCTTCTCATAGGAAGGAGAATATCTGCAGGAGAGATGAAGGAAAAACCTCATTTTCAGGAGGGAAGGAGTTCTCAAAACTTCTTCTTCAAACTATGAAGTGCATTAGCAGAGACATCAAAGAGATGAGAATAGAGAGATGTAGAGATTCTCCAAGAGGGCTTGTACATGAAAAAAACTATATATTTTCTCATTATGGGTGTGAGGATTCAGCTACACTATCATATCTACAACGTGGTACTATGCCTAGGGTGATAGCAAGAGAGATGGAGGAAGGAGATGCACCAAAGGAGACTCTTGGTGACTATATTCAAGAGTATGAATCTCAAACTCAAAGATTTAGAGATCATCTAAACTTCCAAGGGTTTTGCAAGATCAAGGAGGATAGAAGACCTAGCAACTATGATAGAAGCACAAGGTGCAAGAAACATAAGGTGGGAAGATTCTTCCTATCTACTTTTGATGGGTCACCTAAATGTTCAGCTAGGGCTTGGGTGGAGGAGCTAGACACCTATTTGCAGCAACACCAAGTTTCAGAAGATGAAGCCATTAGAGTAGCAACGTTTCACCTTGAAGGTAAGGCATATACCTAGTGGTTTTATGAATCTTCTTCATTAAAATATGCAAATATGACTACTTATGCAAGGTTCACTAGGAAGTTAGTAAAGAGATTTAATGAAAAACATTTTTGAAACTTCCTTGGTTAAGCTAGCCAAGCATACACAAACAAAACCTTTGCATGAGTTGGAAGGATATATAAATCCAACTGCATTTCAGAAAACTATTGAGGGGATTAAAAAATTGCATAATATCTTTCTATAGGAAAGATCCCCATTTCAGAAAGAGCTCTCTTCTCAAAGGGAAGACATGGAGGATCTAAACAAATAACCTCTTAATGATGATGAGGCAACCTCCATTCATGATGAAGGGGAAGGGAAGAAAAGAAGTAACAGTGATGTCACAGTAGTAGCAGATGAAGAGGAAGAAGGAGCATTTGCTCCAAAGAGAGAAACTCTTTCACTTTTTCAAGGAGTTTCAAAGAATCTCACATATGGAGATCAGGGCATAGTCCATGTGAAGCATGTGCCAACATTGACAGATTATGAGATCTTGAAGATAGAAATAAATAAAGGGAAGGACAAGCATCATATGGTGAGGAGCACATACCCCTCTCTATTTCATAAGATAGACGCACAAAAGAGGCAGGAGGATTTGTGTAGTGAGTACAAGGATAAATTAGTCCACTCACATATACAGCCTGCTCTGGGCCTTGATGTTTCATTACATGGAGGCATTCCACCAGGGAGACCCCCTGATTGGAAGATGAATAAACAGTTCTCTCAACATGGTGCAGCATTGATATATTTGGCTAAAGAAGGAGCTTTGGGAGGAGCTAGCACAGCGCAGAGAACCTTTGATGGGTTTGAAGGAGAGGTGAGAAATTTTCTGATATGGGCATTGCTATCTCCCACTCAGCTATTTGTGCTGAAAAATGATGATTCAGAAATCTATGATGGCATGAGAATGGTGTCAAAGGGCTACTCCATAGCCTGGGAGTAGAAAATGATACTTCCACACATGAGGAATATTTCTGAATATGACAAGAGGTTATTGATACTCTTGTATGCATTGGCCAAACTATGGAAGTTTTGGATGGGCAATACCTTTCAATAGGAGGTTGACCTCCATGTACTCGAATCTTGTCTTGGGAAAGATCAGCTGCAAGGGAGGCAGCAAAAGTCAGGTTGCAGTACTCCAAATTGTGGATTTGGCATTGGGCATGTCAAAGATGAGAGCTATGATGAGACAAGTGCTTCATTTTAGATTTCTACAGTGTTGTCATTGTTGGGAAGGATGGATCCATATTGGGAGTCCCAACTATTGGTGGAGTATTCCAAGAACCTCTTCACATCTAAGGTTCTTGATGGGAAAATGGTAGATGGGAGGTATAGAGTGGTTGATGGAGTCATTTATTTCCATGATCACATCTACTTGACTAGAGAATCCATGCTCAAGGAGGGTATTCTACATGCAGCATATGAGGCACTCTTTTCAGAGCATGAGGATTCCATTGAGTCCTATCACACCATCATGGAGGGATTCTATTAGGAGGATATCAAAGAAGATGTGCACCAACATATCAAGAGATATGTATCTTGTTTGATGTATGAGGAGGAAAGCAACCACCTTGCAAGGTTGTTTCAGTCACGTTCCCTTTTGATGAAGAGATGGGAAGGTTCATCTAAGGACCTCTTCACCAACTTGTCTACAATATATGGTAAATATTTTGTTTTGATGCTTATTGATCAACTAACAATGTATGTACATTCTTTTACCATACATTTGCAGCACATTTCTCCACAAGAGAGAAAGCCTCTTTGGGGATTTCATGGTCCTTTTGGGACTACATTCAGTGATGGGGATGACCATTTTATGGAGAAATTTGGGAAAAATATGTTTTTCTTGGTTCATATTCAACCAACACCTAATGTCCTCTACTATTTTCAAGCTTTTGAGAAGCTTATGGCAGCAAGCAAGTGGTTGGATGGCCACTCATCACATTATGTTTGGAGACAGCAAGAAGAAGAACAGTGCTGGTCTCACTTGAAGGAATATTTCCACCATCCAATATGTCATATGACACTTAGTCCATGTTTCTTTTGGAGCCCATATGGTGATGACACTCTATTCACTATATGCAAAGGATTGGGCAAGAAGGCTCCCTAGAACCAATGAGTGGAATCATGAGATTCCAAGTATCTTTTGGCTTCATGAGGACTATATTATTGTAGCCCAAGATCATCAGCTCCAAATTTATCATAAATGGAGAGAGAGACAGCGTAATTTGAACAATATTGTCTCTCATTTTTAGCCATGCAACCCCTACACATTGCATAAGCAGGGGATTGATGATTGTTTCTATGAGCTACCAAGGAGGGCTCACTTTGTTTGGATGATAGCATGGAGATTGGAGTTTCTCATTGGGGTTTAGGCACCCAATATTTATCATCTCTCATGCCTTAAGGAGGCCAATGGATAGCATATAACTCTTTCCATATATCTCCCACTTTTTTATGATGAGAGCTATTTGGTTTATCCACAAAAGGCAAATTTATATTCTTGGGAGGGGACATTTCCATTGGAGGTTTTGCAGTATCCTTGCATTTTCTTGAGGACAAGAAACATCTTGGAGGGGAGGATTGTAATATTCCTAAATTAGCCTGCAACTAATGGAAATATTAATAGATAGGTGAATAAATGGGTAGGGAGACCCATAAATCTCTTTAGGAAGAATAAAACCACTTCTCATGTGAAAGTGGATCATCTTTTCAGATTATTAAATCACCCTAAGGTGTGAACAGGGGCTAAAACATGTTGACTGGATCAACTTTGACCAAATCAACAGTGTTGTCATGGAGGAGTGGACATTAATGGAGGGACAACGCAGTTTTAGATGGAGACACATTGTAAGGAAGTAGTGTCATTAATGGATGGGGCTTAGGGTTTGGAAGCTCATATCTTATAAAAGGAAGAGGATGGTAGCCATATTATTCATCTTGGTATTTTGATATTTTGATATATGGTATGTTTAGACATATAGCTTTCTTCAGTTGTTTAGCTAAGATTGCATGTGTTGTTTAGCACAGGGTGTTCCTGATCGGGAATTCCACCTCTTCCTTAAAGAAGCTCTTGGAGTTTGCACTATGCTTCCACATTCAGGCATTTTTCCAAGCTTCAAACTCATGTACAACGTAGATTTTTTTAGATTTGGGTTTTGTTGCAAGGGTGTAGCAATGGAGGAGAGAAATCTCCAATTTTTGAGCTATTTTTCCATTGGAGGGATCATCCTTTCATCCGGAGGCTTGTGAGGAAGACTTCAGGGTTTCAATACATATTTTGGCACCAAGACAAGTATCATTCATCAGCTACAACGTATTTTCCTGTAGGGACTACGTTATTTTTTAGAGCATCTACAGTAGTGGGTTTATTGCCCTATTTGGAGTGTTTGGGGACCTGTGTGGGGATCAGCCCTTAATTTAGGAGGTCTGTTGGAGGAGGATCAGCCATCTTGTATATCATATCATCCATCTCCTATTGGTGATTTATTTTCAGAGATTATTCAGCCCTAGGGCCAAATCTGCTATATTTTGTATAGTGTGTATTTCTGGAAACCTTTTCTAGGTTGTCCTGGAATTCCGTTTTGGAGCATGGATCTCTAGCCTTAGAATTTTTGGAGAATTATATCAAAAGAAATATATTTTTATATCCTTCAGCTATTATTCTCTCTTGGAAATCACAGTTTTCTGCATTCCTATATTTCATGTATTAACAACATTGTAGATCTAGGTGTATACTTTCATGGGAGGCTTGTTTGCTCACCTTGAGTGATATTTTCCTCAAGATATTGTGCCTATTTTGTTGTTATATTCATAATGGAATGGATCCACTGTTGTTTCATGCTTTGATCTATTATATTTCTGCATATTTCCAGTTTTATGCACTCTATTCCTACTTTCCCCTTTTGGGAATATTAAAATGGTGCATATCATCCCAGGGAAAGTCAGGGGTGGTCATTGCTTCCATAATGTCTTCACCAGAATGAAATATGGGAGGAATGGTGCAAGGGAGACCACATGATGTGATGAGGCAACCTGACGCATCCTCACGAGTGATTTGGTTTAAATACACATCGCTACAAAGGGTAGACGAAGAGCTAGTAGATGAAACATCTACCGATGTTGAGACCAAGGTGTTCGTCGAAGGAGGTTCAACCAAAATAGAAGGGGATGCCACATAGGGGTCTTCCACCATGGATCTCATGGATGAAAACAGATAGAGAATAGTGACTGAAGAGTTTTTCATCTTGAAATCAGGGGGATATCACAATGGGTGCAGAAATTTCCTCTAGTTCTACTAAAGCAAAACTCACAAGTAGAGGGGTACAGGATCCACTACGAGCAGCCTTTATTTCACGAACAGCCTCAAGGGTGTCATGAATGTCATCAATACAGGGAAAATGATGAGAATAGTGACCATTAAGTTCGCATAAATCATAGGGGTGTTTTGTGCGCAATGATTTTGGTTTCTTAGATTAATCGGGTAAGGTAACATGGACCTCCGGGATGTCAGATTTAGGAAACATCTCGTTGACCACAATTTTGAGATGAGAAAGCTCAGGACAGTTATGGGTGGCATGCCCAACAACATCACACAAATTGCATAGAGGTGACTGCTTTGGATGCTTAGGAGGAGAAGGAAATTTTTGGGAGGCATTGTCCTTAGGTTCCCTATTTTTTTCTTTGCTCCCCTCACCAGATTTTTTCGTAACCGGAGCAGGTTCCTGTTGAGGTGGTTGTGGAACTGAAGCAAAGGGATGGGTCATGGCGACCCTTTGAACTGGGTTCAAAGTGGTATCAGGTTTGAGTTTACCAGGCAAAGTGTTTAATGGGGGATAACTTTACCAGACTATGATCCCTAGGGTCAAAATGGGAAGGCTCAATGTAGTCATCACAGGCACTGAAAATACTCTGGAGTGGGAAGCTAAAAATGGTATCTGACTGGAAGGGTAATGGACTGGTAGGATGGCTCCCAAATGGTTAAGGCTTGGAGGAACCATTCCTAGTTTAAAAGGGTTGGGAGAGGCACCAACAGAAGGATAAGGTCCTTGAGGAGAAGGTCCTAAATGATGTGTCGAGTGAACAATAGCAGGGTGCGGAGTTGTGGGCTATTGGCTAGTCAAACCTAGCCGCTTTTGGCTAGCCCAAGACGCTTGCAATGTAATGTTCCCAATTTTTATGGAACATTAATTTTTCCATTTTCACATACGAGATAAATAAAATGGGTAGGAGACCCATTCATTTCATGAATATGTAATAAAAATCCTCTTGGTATGAAGGAGGATCACTTATAGAGCTGGATTTCACACCTCCATGTGTGAAAGGGGGCTTTTGCAAGATGACTAGGTCAAGTTTGACCAATTCAAATAGCGCAGTGGCATGAGGTGGGGAGCACATTGTGGGCCAGCGCAGTGGGATAAGGAGGGAAGCTTCTAGACGAAGGAAACCCTAATGAGTGGGGTCCATTGAGAGGGATCTCACATTGTTTAAAAGGAGAGCAAGGTAGCCATTGTAAATCATCTTGAGTATTATTCATATTTGGTTCGGTGGACTTGCTGCAACTTCTTACTGGTTAGCAAGATTTGTCGAGAAACTCATGTTTAGGATTTCCTCTCCTTCTTGAGTAGATCTTGGAGGATTGCACTCCATTGCCCATATTCAGACATTGAGGTCAAGCATCATCTCTCTTCATCAACACAATTTCAGTTGGATATTGTGCATTGTTACTGGGTGTTGATCGGGATGTTTTCTTTCTATAACACCATCCTTGGCTAATTTCAAAGGAGGAGCTTCCATCCCTTTGGGAGATCAGCAAAGGAGGTTCATGAGCTTATTCCACCATCTTTGGCACCAGGCCAACCACTTACCATCACTGGCAGTGCAGTCCCTCTCTTAGATAGTGTTATTCTTGGAGAGCATTTATTGTGAGGGATTAGCATACATAGGGAGGGAGAGATCTTAGGTGAAAGGATCAGCCTTTCACTTCATATTTCTATTGGAGGAGGCCATTTCAGATTTCAAATCATATTCAGTTATCACCTCCTATTTTTTTTATGAGTTGCTGCTACCCAGCAACTCTGGCATTATTGTATTTTCCCATTTTGTACATGTATTGTAGCCAATCCTTCTAAGGATTGTTGTACTATTGTTTTCAAGGGTTGAGAGCTTTCTCCCCCTCATTTCTTGAGCTATCATTGATATATCATTGTATTTTCATATTATATGTTGCAGTGTCTCCTATAGACAGCACTGCCATAGCTAGGGAAAATTCATATAGTAGTGTTTTATCCCATTTTGTGTACATGTCATATAGAGGCTCTCATTAGCTAACTTGACCCCATTCTTTGGGCACTTTCTGAAGGAACTAGGTGTGGGTGGCTTGTATTATCACCCTAGAAGGATTTTATTGATCCCAATCCTTGGATTTGGTATTAGACACATTGTTCTAAGGGATCCAGGTCTTGGTATCAAATCCTGCTGCCTCCATTTCTGGAAAAGGTGTTTTCCAACCATGGATTGCTAGCTATTCCTAAAAATAGATATTACAGTGGTATCGGAGCACCTTTCTTGGCTTAGCTTATGGCCTTCAAGCCCAAGAAAGAAGAAGAAGAAGATGATGCAGAAGATGAGCTTGATCTCATCTATTTTCAGGACAAAGAAGAGCCTCCCCAAGGAGGAGAAGCAAAGAGAAGAAGAGGAAGGTCCATGCACTTCCTATTATCAAAAAGAAAGCAAGCATGAGAGATTCTTGGATCATCAAGTTTTAAATCAATACCTGTATGAGTATAAATCCCATTCTGCAACATTCATGGGAGCTACAACATTCCCACAGTTTATTCAGCAGAAGGAGGAGAGAAGTCCCTGCAGTAGAAGAGAAATCAAAGGCAATAGGTTTTTATTGTCTACATTTGATGGGAACACTTCAGCTAGATCTTGGGTGAAAAATCTAGAGGCATTTTTCTTGCTTCATCCAGTGGCAGAGAAAGAAGCAGTGGAGGTTGCAGCGCTGCACATGGAGGATGAAGCCTCTGATTGGTGGTTCAAACCCTTGGTCCATTCAAGGGTGAATTATTTTGTAGAATTTGCTCAAAGGTTGATCCAAACCTTTGATGGAGAGAGGACAAAGGAAGAGAAATCCATTCCACCATGGGAGGAGAATTGCACCAACATTGTCACAGCTTTGGGAGGGCAGCCTTTTACATCTATGGAGGAGGCAGCCATTGCATTGGAGGAGAAAACTAATGCAGCCATACAAGAAGAAAACCCCAAGTTCCACCAAGGTATGGATGAATTTCCACTTTTCATTTCATCAAATAATTTAAGGGAAAGTGGAAGCTCACATGTAGAGGTCCAAGAATCTACACAGTGTGCTATTTTAGAGCACCATTATTGCACTGCGTTGTGCAATGGGTTCAAGGAGGAGATGAACCCTCATCCTCATACATTGGATGAGTCTCATTCAGCCCTTGAGGTTGGGATGTGAACCATTGGAGAATGAAACAAACCATGGCACCTTCATGAAGAACAATGAAACAAATTTTGAATAGGAGGATGAAACAGTTGCTACACCATTGGAGGAATTAGTAGCGCTGTTAAACATGGGCGGAGAGAAGATATTACCTCCATCACATTTGGGTCCTCATGGATTCAATACAGTCATGGGTGAGAGATCTTCTCTAGAAGGTATCCAAGGAGTTGCATTTCAACCTTCCATGAAATGCAAAGGGGAAGATATGGCTTGGGAGAATGGTAGCCCTCATGGGAGGAGTACCAAAGGAGGAATAAGGAGAAGAAATCCACAAGGAGCTGAGTGGGTGTGGATGGGGAGCAAGAGGCTGATTTTCCATTTGAAAATATATGATACCGGCAGCAAGAGGCTTGGCTGCGTTGGCTCCTCTTGAAGGATTTTGGCCACCACTTGGTGCACCCATTTTCTAGGAGGATGGGAATAAAGAAGAGGTGGCAGGATTTTTACATCATTGAGAAGCAGAGAGTAGAGATACATGGAGCTGATATGGCATATATATCAGTCTTGATACTTTCTTCACATGAGTTACATGATGTGAGCATGAGGAGGCAACAAGCACTTGGGTTGCTTGGGCTATATTGGAGAGAGCACAAGCAGATTTGCTCTCATATGATGTATGATGTTGTAGGAGTAGAGGAGGGCACTCTCATAGTGCAAGGGGATTACTCTTTGGCTTGGACTGATCAGGAGGCATTTCCATCTTATGAAAAGCTTCACATTTGCAGCAACATCACCAGAGATGTTCTTGAAAAGGATCATGTCAAGAAACAAAGATGGGCAGGGGCAAGAGCCTTTTTGCATGAGCTCACAGCGCTGACACTTGGGAGCAGGGTAATATACATGGATCCATCTATCATTTTACTTCCAGCTTATGGTAAGAATATTGTGTTTACATTTTCTGATCTACATACTCTTATCATTATGTTTCAGTGCATGGCTCCTCAAAGGGGCAGATTTTTCATTTTGCTCCATGAGAAAAGTTGGGCCAAACCATATGATGGATACAGCCATATTTTACATGGCCTTGGGAAAATGTTTTTACATTCTACACATTTTCATCTAATTCATATGATTAGCATTATATTTCAAAACATTTTTCCTTGTACATTTCTTGAGCAGCAGTTTGCAAAACTGCGTTATGCACTCTTGGGAGACTGTTGGTACTTTCCGGCACCATATGAAACCATCAGTACTTCCTCTATTTTGATGATGAGCATGTTTCCATTTGCTGATATTTTCCATATTATTGGATGCATTATCAGAAGATTGAAAAATTAATTTAGTGTGTCCTTGAGGGAAGATGATTCCCACAGTTTCTACATGGCATGTTCTAATGGGAACATGAGGAGAGACATGGTCACCAAAACCACTTATTTTCTTTCCTTGGAGGTGGACCATGAGTCTGATGATGATATCCATCCATTTTATGTATGTGGGCATGTATTTTATTTTTTATTGCTGATTCACTCATCTATTTACTATTCAGTAGTAGAGGTGATATTTTCTGTACAATTCTTTCCAAGTTATTTTCTGCAGCATCAGTGGATGAGGTTGTGTTGTAACCCTATGAGACATTGTCTGTACCTTGATGCACATGGTATAACCTATAGAAAACATTTCATTATGGAATTCTATGATGATCATGTCCTACTCATCATGGATGAGATGTCTCGGCCAGCCGGATTATCATTGATGGAGGAGAAATCCTTGGAGGATTGCTCTTCATTTTGCCACTTGGGGGAAATACTTTTGCAGCCCATGATTAGCACACACTCCAAACTTGTCACAAGTGGAGGGGAGTACATCATGGGGAGCGCTATGAGGCTTTCCATATTCATATTGGCAGCCCACCTTCATTTCAGGAGCTCAAGGTGGAGGGAGATTTCTGTGAGTCTCCATGTTGGGAGGCAATTTATGTTGTATGGATGATTGATTGGGGATGGGAGATTCATATGGGGATGATGAGTCCCATTGCATATCAGATCTCATGCCTCAAGGAGGCCCGTAGATAGCCCATTTTTTCCTTCATGGATCTCTGTTTCTACATGGCAGCTATTTGGGGATATTCACCAAAAGCTGGATTGCATATGTTGGAGGGACAACTTAAACACTTGATTGATGATATGGAATCCTTTTTATCAGAGGATTTCATCATGCATGGATGCTACATGGAGATTAAGGGAGAATGTATCAGTCTATCCTTGCACTTTCTCGAGGACAAGCAATCTTTGAGAGGGGAGGACTGTAATGTTCCCAATTTTTATGGAACATTAATTTTTCCATTTTCACATAGGAGATAAATAAAATGGGTAGGAGACCCATTCATTTCATGAATACGTAATAAAAATCCTCTTGGTACGAAGGAGGATCACTTATAGAGCTGGATTTCACACCTCCATGCGAGAAAGGGGGCTTTTGCAAGATGACTAGGTCAAGTTTGACCAAGTCAAACAGCGCAGTGGCATGAGGTGGGGAGCACATTGTGGGCCAGCGCAGTGGGATAAAAAGGGAAGATTCTAGAGGAAGGAAACCCTAATGAGTGGGGTCCATTGAGAGGGAGATCACATTGTTTAAAAGGAGAGCAAGGTAGCCATTGCAAATCATCTTGAGTATTATTCATATTTGGTCTGGTGGACAACTTGCTGCAACTTCTTGTTGGTTAGCAAGATTTGCCGGGAAACTCCTGTTTAGGATTTCCTCTCCTTATTGAGTAGATCTTGGAGGATTTCACTCCATTCCCCATATTTAGACATTGAGTTCAAGCATCATCTCTCTTCATCAGCGCAATTTCAGTTGGATATTGTGCAGTGTTGCTGGATGTTGCTGGGGAGGTTTTCTACAACACCATCCTTGGCTAGTTTTAGAGGAGGGAGCTTCCATCCCTTTGGGAGATCAGAAAAGGAGGTTCATGAGCTTATTACACCATATTTTTCACCAAGCCAACCACTTACGATCACTGGCAGCGCAGTCCCTCTCTTAGACAGCATTATTCTTGGAGAGCATTTGCTGTGAGGGATTAGCAGACATTGGGAGGGAGAGATCTTAGGTGAAAGGATCAGCCTTTCACTTTAGATTTCTATTGGAGGAGGCCATTTCAAATTTCATATCATATTCAGCCATCTCCTCCTATTTTTTTTATTATTTTCTGCTACCCAGCAACTCTGGCATTATTGTATTTTCCCATTTTGTACATGTATTGTAGCCAATCCTTCTAAGGATTGTTGTACTATTGTTTTCAGGGGTTGAGAGCTTGCTCCCCCTCATTTCTTGAGCTATCATTGAGATATCATTGTATTTTCATATTATATGTTGTAGTGTCTCCTATAGACAGCGCTGCCATAGCTGGGGCAAATTCATATAGCAGTGTTTTATCCCATTTTGTGTACATGTCTTACAGAGGCTCTCATTGGCTAACTTGACCCCATTCTTTGGGCACTTTCTGAAGGAACTAGGTGTGGGTGGCTTTTCTCATCACCCTAGAAGGATTTTATTGATCCCAATCCTTGGATTTGGTCTTAGACACATTGGTCTAAGGGATCTAGGTATTGGTATCAAATCCTACTGCCTCCATTTCTGGAAAAGGCATTTTCCAGCCATGGATTGCTAGTTATTCCTAAAAAGGGATATTACATGCAACATGAAAAAACTCGATGAGTTGGGTTCAATGATAAGAGAGGGGGGGGGGGGGGGGGGGGGGAACAGAACCAAGTAAGTTGGAATATTTATAGACTCTTGGTAAATCACTAGTGAGAGGTGCGACTGATTTTTTATCGGCCACCGAAGATATGATGGGCTCAAGGGAGGTCTGAGACTTCGGTTCGTAATACGTCAACTGATCCATTGTGATGACATTTCCATTGTGAGGAAATCACATCTTACGGTGGACCCCAGATGTGACAATAGACATCGCATAAGTATAGCTACGACCCAAGAGGATATTGTAATCCAAGGGGGAATCAATGACTTCTATGTCAATATAAACAATCTTTCCTGCAAGTGTGAGAGGAAAATTGCGGAACATGCCAAGGGGTTGAGAAGGGTGACCGTCCAATGCACACAAAGTGATGGTGAATGGGGCTAATTTAGGTTATCTGAGTTTATTCCAAACAAAGGCAGACATCACACCTGTAGATGCACCCTCGTCAATGCTACATCTTTGAACATGGGCATTACGAATCTTGACTGGTATTTGGAAGGCAACAGATGAAGGTAAAGGGGGATGTTCCAACTTGTCAACATAAAATACGATCAAATGATCATCTTAAGGATCCAAAACACCCAAAGAAGATAGTAGATATTTTCATTGTAACGGGCACGACTGGAGCACTTCCAGTGTTTACATGGTGGCAGAAGACTGCACCAAGTCATCTACTATGTTGTAGGTGTGGGCGGCTTTGGTGGAAGAAACATTTCGACATAATGGCCCTTTGGGGATATTTTGAATTACCTCTTCCTTAGGCTGATGGATCTGTAAGGGAACATTGGGTGTCAAAATGGACTCTGTGGAAACTTTGGTTTGGGACTCGGTTGCAGACAAAGTGGGTTGCTTGTCATATTGGCGCGACCGGTTCTGAAGGTTGACATCAACAGTATTGACCTCTTCACAATTCATCATGAGAATCTGGTAATCAGGGGTACCTGAATGTGGATTTTGAGGAGTTTCCTTACCTTGAGATGGATGGGTAGCAACATATCCTTGTTGAGGGAAAGGATTATTGAACACAGTTAGTTGAGTTGGCGCAGTTTCTGGAGGAAGCGAAGTGGTGTCTTGTTGTCCTCTAGACGCTTCTTTTTCTTCCCAGAACTAGCACATCTGGGGTAAAAGGGGAAAATCATGAGTGTAATGGCCATGGAAACCATAAAATGAACAAGTCTTGTTCATGCAAAGAGGCTTTTTCTGCTTGGACTAATCGCCTTATTGATGGTTTGTAGTGTTAGGTTGGTTCCCTTAGGGTGTGTTTGGTTGATTACCTTAGCACCCTTGGATACCCTGTGCTAGTTGGTTCTAGTTTCCTTTCCCCTTATTCAATTTCTTTGAATTAGTAGGATCAGTCATGCTCTGATGCACATACACCTAAACCTGAGGAGGCGGTGCTTGTTGTGGTGGAGGTTGAGAAGGAACAGGAGGTTGGGGCTGTTATCACTCAAAAAATTCAAACATCATTTTGACAAGGTTAAATAGGTTCATGGGTCAAAATAGGGTTGTAGGATTCATTTTTGAGTTTGGTTAAGGGAAATATCAATTTTATATGGTTTAAGTTTACCCTAAGGTCTAAACCCACTCATGTTCCAACTGCTTCATGTCACATCATTCATCATTTTATGATTCATTTCATTTTCCAAAGATTTTGTACCGAAAAGGAAAAATTAGCCAAGAAACCACATTTTCGTAGTGCATTACACTGTAAAAAGTCACTTTTCGCTACGAAACTGCTAATATTTTCGTAGCGAAAATAGTCAAATTAGCACTAGAGGCGCTACGAAAGCGTGGTTTCCTGTCTGTCTTGTCAGTCGAGCTGTTAGGTGTCAGAAAACATTGGGAAAAGGGTAATTTAGATGCTTTTCGAGTCATGAAGTGATGAAATCAAGGTACATGTCCAGGTTTTCAGTCATCATGGTCTATTTAGGCAATGTATTAGTCATCATTGAATCATGAGAAGAAATTTAAACTTCAAATCCTTTCCCAATTTAGTCATTCTCATTTCTCATTCCTCCTTGCATAATATCTGAGTTCTGGAGGGTTATTGTACTAAGCCAAACTTGTGGCTAGTTTATTCAAAGGTTTACTTTGAACATTATCAAGTGAGCCTGCAATTTCATCAAGCGAGGCTAATCATCATCAGGCGAGGCTGAGCAATTCTTTGAGAAACTATGGCAGAGAAAATAAAAATCCACAACGGTGGACAATGTCTAAGATATGAACCTGAAGACATGAAAGTGATCACTGAAGATCCAGCAGTAATGGAAGCCTTCAGATATGCAGGTTGCCTACAATTTTGTGAGAAATTGCAGGGTTGTCACACACAGGTATCTAAGGAGTTTTCTTTGAATTTCAGTGGAACAACCACTAAAGTGGGAATGTTAAATTTTTCCATCACACCATAGGTTACTGCTATTGCTACAGAGATTCCAAGAGGTGAAGAAACCTAGTTCAAAGGGTTCAAGTTTAATATGGATCAGTGCAAAGAGTTCATGAAGCTTGAACACACTGAGATGGACCTCACCAATGTTGTTCTAAGAAGTTGCATCAAAGACAGCTATTCAAAATTGATGCTCATCATCCAAAAGTACTTTACCTGTGAAGGAAGATATCACAAAGTCTACTCATACTTATTATGTGAAATTATATATTACAGATAAAACATTCTTCCCTAGATAGTTGCTTATCTAGAACAATAGATTAAAGCCTTTGCGACTACTTTTCCTAACTGTAATAGACACACAGAACAGATCAAATAAAATTACTTGGAGTCCAAGCACTTCCTATTCTCCTTTTGTTTCCCTTGTTGTAGCTTCAAATCCAAGCTAGATGTCCAAAAATATTTCCTGCAAAGATGAACACTAAACATCAAAATATAGCAATAATACAGATGTCTATTCAAGTTATTTAGTTAAATCAATGAAACATAAAACATATACATCAGATAAGAATTCATAATATGGAAAACATGAGCTTATACAGATACATATGTGGGAAAGTAAGCAACAATATTTATTAATGGATAGAAGGGGAGGTTACAAACCAATGATTTATTTAGTGTCACCATCTCCAGAAGCATCCCAGCCTCATCACAATGTAGATATCTCCAGCCGCATGTCACTCAAATCAACTCCTTAATTGAAATTCCACCAGCATTTCTCTACTCAAATTCTTCCTTAGCAAGCACTGGGATCTGTGCTCAATTTATAGATGAGTTGAAGGTAGTTTTACAATCAATGAATTTCTAATAATAGGAAAGGCATGTTCCCAGTCTCAGAGGTATCAAATGGACACATGTATTCAAAGTTTGACACATATGCACTCTTATAGAAGGCACTGGCCAAGTGGAGATTCCGGAACAATGAGAATTTCGCTCCCAATTGACCAACACACCCTTAAGTGTCGGGAAGTGCTTTACAGAGCACCTTTGAATAGAGGTACCTGCATATGCAACGCACTTAGCCCCTTAAGAGACTGTTTTGGTGAGCTCATAGGTGATATAATATAAACTTCCAATCTTGGAAACCTTGCAATGGAAGTCATAGATGATTTGTTCTTGTTCTTTGTCTTAGGGCATGTAGCAACTGAAATGATAGGGGATGATAGACCCTATTCATCGGTCCTAGGGATGATGTCTAGTTAACCAGGTCATTGGGAATGGTGCCCAAATTGACCTATAACAATTTCCCCCTAAAGCATGAAGTCAGAATAATAATAACAATATTTTGATTGAGATGCTTTACACTATGATGGGCTAGAGATGAAGTGGAGTGGTGACCTGTATCAATCTTACAATACATTACATCATGATATATCCTCTTGATCATAAATTGCTGAGGGAAGGCATTCCCATGCTCAGCACATAAACTATCTAATAACATGTACATAGTGCAAAAAGTCGTCTACATTGGAATGTTGCCCAATACAGACATGCCTACAGATATAGGCCCATGTTCGGATGACGGTCTGTATGTAAAGTCACCGTACAGATGATGTGTAAAAAAATCCTAAAATCATAGCCCGAATGGCTGAAACTAGATCCGGGGTCTTCTTATCTCATTCACTTGATAATTTGGGTACAAGTATAGCCATGCGAATATATGATTTTTAGTTGAACATGGTAATACATCATTTGATTACCAGCCAATGATGTGAGTTGTTAACAAACACGAGAGAACCACCATTGATGTTAATGGTCCTCAAGGTACTGCAGTACCTTTCGTAAGGTGTGAATAGATGATTTAATGTCGAATGCCAAACAAAATCTTTCTTTCAAAATTATGGAAGTGAGGATCTTTTCGATGTTGTAACAAGCCTCATGGCACTAGAATATGATGCTTCTAAGTGAACTTCCTGGATAATGATTTGTCATCGACAGGAAGCCACCTTATTGTGAAACGGGAGTTACTGATTTCAAAGACAAAGGTATGACTTGATATAGCAATGTTCAGGGATGGTTTTCATGAGAATGAAGGTTTATGAGTATTGCAGAAGGATGAGTATTCACTGGATGACTTATCTTGAACATATCAGTGACACTAAGATGAGTTGGTAGCATTGACCCTAAACCAAAGTGAAGGTATGATGAACCATACGTATGAATGAACCATCAAGAAGATTACCCAACCCAAACAGTCACGGTGATGGAGTGAAGTGTCATGTTCAAGAGCGACCTGCTACCGTAAAAAGATCTATTCACTTTCCCAAATTTTCCCCGGTCATTTTTCGACCAATACCTCTTTATTTTTTAACAAGCTTGAGGAGGATAACATATGCTTGATCTATAATTCAACCCTTCGGGCGAATAAAGTATCACTATTTAATAATTTAACAACTCTAGTGATGAATGAAATTCGATTCTTGCCATGATCGACAAGCATATCACTATTTTATGTTTTAACAAGCCTAACGACAGTGAGAGCCCTGTTCTTTTTCATATTTAGAGAGTTTAAAAAAGAGGACGAAAGAAAACTCCATAAGTACTTTTTCGTAGATTTGTCACTTAGATTCGAAAAAGTGTAAACTAATATCTAAGAGAACCTTTTTGTTCATGTTTGACCAAGGTATTCCTTTTTCATAAATAATCTATCTGAGTCCAGAAAAGGGTTAAACTTATACTGAGTAGATATCAATTCATTTACTTTTATGAGCTCGAAAAGACAAGTGCTCGGCAATCTTTTCATATTTTCGGAGTCTGAAAAGAGCTAAAAGAAGACTCCAGGGGTTCCTTTTTCATTGTTATCAAAGCTTGAAAAAGAGATAAAAGTGTGCTTCAAATCCTTTTTCGTTTTTAACAAAGCTCGAAAAATAAGGAGAAAAAGTATGCTTTGTGGTCAAATCATTCTTGTAATAAATCTGCACAACTAATATGTTCATCAGTTGTAAACCCTATTCAAAACAACATCAAATGGATTAAAAATACCTATTTCTTGACAAAAATATAATAAAACCATAGTCATAGCAATAAATATTCATTGCAAACAATTAAATGACTAAATATAAAGAGTTTTATCATTCATTTTTACCATTTGGATTTTGGAGCTCTAAACCAGTTTTTCCCCTGAACTTCAATGATCGATTGCGTGCAATTGGTAAGAATGTTTTGAATTACCCTGCAAGAGTACATGTCGAATGCCCCCTGCAAGAGAAGATGCCCCCCAAGCTTCATTTCATTCACCTGAGTAGAATACTAGTTACTAATAGTTGGATGGAATGAAGGTTAATTATAGGGGAAGATTTGTTTCATTTTTTAATGAGCTTGACACAGGAAAATAACTATGCTCATAATTTGTTTCATTTTTTAATGAGGTTTACACAGTAAAAGAACCATCCTCATGGCCTGTTTCATTTTTTAATGAGGTTGACACAGGAATGTCGAATTTCGAATTACCCTTCATCCTAGGTGTATTTGCCCATGTTTATCTCTGTTTATTCACCCAGTAGATTTTACTCATAAAGATTAGGTTTTTTGAAATCCAAATTTGCATTAGAAGTGTGTTAAACAGTTGTGTTTTTCATTGTACAATGTGCCCAATGCACTGTTGGACAGGAAACAGTGCTTTGCATAGCATTGTCTCTCATTCAGACCTGCTTTGCAATGCACTGTCTCCCCCTAGAGACTGCGTTTCCCCCTTAAACTATCCAAATTCCATTGAGTTTGTCATTGCATTTTTGTTTTCAGTTTGTTCTCTGCTGTTTTTTGAAAAGCCTGAAGCCTCATATTGACCAGTGACCTTATTTACTCCTTCCTCCTTTGAAAGAATAGTTTGTTCAAGTTTATTAAAGTGTTTTTCTTTATCATTAACGAATTAATTTCAAAGTATTTTCATTGCTGCATTAGATCCATTTTCTTTTGAATAGGAAATTGTTGTAAATTCTTTGTTTCCTGATAGGATAAATTGTTTCTCAATTCCTCATTTTTCCTTCAAAAGAGAAATTGTTGTTTAATTCTTCATTTCTCAAAAGTAAAAGGCATTTGTTTTATTTATTTGATGCACTTAGTTTCCTTTTCTACATTCATAACATTAAAGGGACTGAAAAGAAAAACATGCATTTCCATGTAGTGAATTGTGTGTTTTGCAAAAGGAACAATTAGGGAAGCTGCATTTTAGTTTGTGCTCTTTGATTTGTTTTCTCTCAAATTGATTTCTCTTTCTCTCTAGTAGCTAGGATTTTCAATGAAAAACTAAAAGTGAAAGATTGCCTATCATTCTTTGCATTTTATGAATTTCCAATACATCATCGCAGTGAACCTTGAAAGGCAAATTGATAAACAAGATCAACTTAAAATTTATCTCAATTTACCTAACAAATCATTGGAACCATAACGATAACATTTAGAAGGTATAGGCTAGAGACGTGTTCCAGCGTCGTAAAACATAGCAACTATCGTTAATTGTCTGTGATACATTCTGAGTGTGATACCTCACTCCACATGCGTATGTATATCGTAGCTCGTCCACATACTTTTGGGTATAGTGGGCGGTGTTTAAGTACGAAAAGTATAAAGGGGTGCTCTCATTGTGCGGTTTCGCATCAGACAGCGCTAATACGGACTTGGGCCTCCACGTACTTTCGGGTATATTTGGGAGTAAAACTTTAGGTTGCTATCCATCCATAGTGAACCGAGTTGGTCACCTTGTAAATTGTGATACACCGAACACAACATTCTGGGGTAGATTGCCTGCCTGTACTTCTTGGTTCGCCAGGAGGTATTCTGCAGTTCACAGTTTCTTGATAAACATTTTTGCCTAGAATTACCCCTTTTATTTTTTTTATTTGTTTTTGGTTAAAATAAATCAGTCATCGTGGAAGAACAAAATCCTTTCCCACGTCGTTCATGTATATTAGCATTGAAACCACCTTTACCACCAGAAGTTAATTCTGTGCAGTGAAGGCGACATCACTCTACCAAAACCAGTACTATCAGCACCTCTGGTGAAGCATCATCTTCCCATATAGTAGAGTCGGCACAAGTTTTCTCTACAAATCCTGGTTTGTCTACTATTTTCGAGACAGAGTCCTCACAGCTACCCGTGGTCACGATCCATCCAATCTGTGAGACCATACTTCTCGAACCCGACGTTGTTCAACTAGAAGTTGATCTAGATCCCATTGTGCTTTATGGGGTAGTTGTAATTGGTCAAACTGGACATCATCCCCAGGACCAATGAAATAGGGTCTATCATCCCCTTATATTTTAGTTGCTATATTCCTTAAGTGGAGAAAATCTTGATCCCGAAGTCGAACAACCGAAATTTGTTCCTGTATTGGTCACTCCACAATATATTTTAGCCATTGAGTCTCCCATATCACGCAGTCAACCACCTGAAATATAATTCAGGCCAGATGGCGAAGTTCTTCCACCTGGTTTGATTTCAATTGAATAAATATCACAAGATGAGACACCTTTAACTCCAACTCATTTTCGGTAGGAGCTTTACATGTACGAGTATTTTCCTCAATCACCTTCCTCTGCTTTTGTTGATCCTATTTCATTTCGAGTTCCCATAGATTCTATAGGGTATACATTGGGTCATCTAACCATGGCTGAGATAACATCCCAAACTGAACCATCTATTTCAGCTGCGACAACATCTATTGTTGCTTCATCTTCGATGTTTTTTCCATTGACTTCACCCATGTCATCATCTGGAATCCTATATGGTTCCTCCCTTATAAGTATTGAGCGGCTTGATCCTTTATTCACATCTTCAATGAAATTATATCAAGTTGGTCCCATCAGTTATTCTCCTTGGTGGCTGGAGATTTCACAGAAATTACCCTTTGAAATTCCAAAATTCAATGAAAACCCTGGAGAAGACCCATCAACACATGTTATAACTTATCATTTGTGGTACTCCTTAAATAATGACTCCGTTAGACTATGTCTTTTCCAACGCACACTCACTATTCCAACTGAACAATGAGGATGGTTATTTTCCTATGTCAACCTCATTAAAAAATGAAATAGGCCATGAGGATGGTTCTTTTACTGTGTCAACCTCGTTAAAAAATGAAACAAATTATGAGCATAGTTCTTTTCCTGTGTCAAGCTTGTTAAAAAATGAAACAAATCCTCCCCGATAATAAAACCTTCATTCCATCCAACTATTAGTAACTATTATTCTACTCAGGTGAATGAAATGAAGCTTGGGGGGCATCTTCTCTTGTAGGGGGAATTTGAAATGTACTCTTGTAGGGGGAATTCAAAAAATTCTTACCAATTGCATGCAATCGATCATTGAAGTTCAGGGGAAAAACTGGTTCAGAGCTCCAAAATCCAAATGGTAAATTTCAAATGGTAAAAATGAATGGTAAAACTCTTTATATTTAGTCATTTAATTGTTTGCAATGAATATGTATTGCTATGAGTGTGGTTTTATTATTTTTTTGTCATGAAACAGGTATTTTTAATCCATTTGATGTTGTTCTGAACAGGGTTTACAACTAATGAACAGATTAGTCGTGAAAATTTATTACAAGAATGATTTGACCACAAAGCATACTTTTTCTCCTTATTTTTAGAGCTTTGTTAAAAATGAAAAAGGATTTGAAGCACACTTTTATCTCTTTTTCGAGCTTCGATAATAGTGAAAAAGGAACCCTTGGAGTCTTCTTTTAGCTCTTTTCAGACTCCGATAATATAAAAATATTGTTGAGCACTTGTATTTTCGAGCTCGTAAAAGTAAATGAATTGATATCTACTCAGTATAATTTTAACCCTTTTACAGACTGAGATAGATTATTTATGAAAAAGGAATACCTTGGTCAAACATGACCAAAGAGGTTCTCTCAAATGTTATTTTACACTTTTTCGGATCTGAGTGACAAATTTACGAAAAATTACTTATGGAGTTTTCTTTCGTCCTCTTTTTCAAACTCTCTAAATATGAAAAAGGATCAGGTTCTCACTGTCGTTAGGCTTGTTAAAACATAAAATAGTGATAGGCTTGTCGATCATGGCAAGAATCGAGTTCATTCATCGCTAGACTCGTTAAATTATTAAATAGCCATACTTTATTTTCCCGAAGGGTTGAATTATAGATCAAGAATATGTTATCTTCCTCAAGCTTGTTAAAAACAAAGAGGTATTGGTCGACAAATGACCGGGGAAAATTTGGGAAAGTGAGTAGAAATTTTTATTGTAGAAAGTCGCTCTTGAACATGACACTTCACTCCATCACCGTGAATTTTTGGGTTGGGTAATATTCTTGATGGTTCATTCATACCTATGGTTCATCATAACTTCACTTCAGTTTGGGGTCAATGTTGCCAACTCATCTCAGTGTCACTGATATTTCCAAGAGAATTCATCCAATGAATACTCATCCTTCTGCAATACTCATAAACCTTCATTCTCATGAACATCATCCCTGAAAATTTCTATATCAATTCATACCTTTGTCTCTGAAATTAGTAACTCCCGTTTCGCAATAAGGTGACTTCCTGTCGACGACAAATCATTATCCAAGAATTTCACTTAGAAACATCTGATTCCAGTACCATGAGGCTTGTTATAGCATTGACAATATCCTCGCTTCGGGACTTTTGACCGAAAGATTTTTTTTGGCGTTCGAAATCAAATCATCTATTCACGCCTTAAAAAATGTACTACAATACCTTGAGGGCCACTGACATCAATGGTGGTTAGCAAACTATCAGCAAACAAGGGACCAAAAGGATGACTAGAAGCCAAACAGTAGTTATGGAAGAGAAGACAGTGGTTGTAGAAGACATAGAATAAGCTAAGGGGAATCTAGAGGATATTTTTCATGCCATTGACATAGAGGAAACACCAATTTTCCAAGCTGAATTCATAGAGGAATGTGGGCAGAAGTTAAAGAAGGCTAAATCTGTAAATAAATTAGAGTTTGAGGGAGAAGATGCAGGTTTCATGTTTCAAGCAAGAAAGCCTATGACAAGGCATGCTAGGAAACTAATAGAGAGCAGCAAAGAAGTTAAAATACCTACTAAGATAGCTCAACCACCTCAAGGGATTATTGACCTTTCATCACCGATAGCAAAGGATACAGCCAGCAAATCAAAAAAGGGAAAAGAGAAGGTGATAGAAAAAATAGAGTTGCATCTCCTTGAAAAGAAATTGAAATTGGAAAATCAGGAAATTTTTGTCATGAAGAAAGAAGCTAGGAAACACAGTTGAGAAAAATCAATTTGAAAAGATGAATGCAGTTTGGGAGGAACAAGTTGACATTGTTTCTAAAACCTTACACAATACACAGCAGCTTGTTAAGCGGACAATTCCGGCAAGGTTAGAAGCTAAGCATGTCAGAAAGGTGAAAACTCATTTGAAAGCCACCAACAGAAGACTTAAAGATCAGGTTAACGACCTTCAAGAGCAACTTGAACTAATTCATGAAGAATTAGAGAAAAAAGGGCTTAAAATGATAGTGATTGAAGAACCAATAGCACAACCAATTGTAAATGAGGAAGAAATTCCTCAATGAGCTTAAGGTGAGTTGGTTTATGGTTGATGGAGGATTAGGACATGTTAGTTACAATTTTTTGTCACTTACAGGTTTCATTTTCCAAAACTATGCAAAAACTGCATTTTCAGCACTTTTCAGCAATTTCGTAGCGCCTCTAGGCTTGAAGGGCAGCAAAGCACTACGAAACTATTGTAGCTTTATTTTTGAATTTTTGATCAGTTTTGAAGGTTATTAAGAGATTAAATTGGCATTAGGGATGTGTTTGGTGATGATGAACCTTATGCAAAAGGAAATATTTACAAATTTTGAGGATAAAGGCTTGTTTTGCAACGCTACGAAAGTGCGCTACGAAACTGCCTTACTTTTGTAGCGCACTGTATCTCAGCCTTTTTAGCAGGTTTGGAGAATTTTTTGGATAGCTAGAGATTATGGAAGAGTTAAAGACCATATCAAGAAATTATTCAACACTCAAGGACCACGAATTGAAGATTAAATGGCAAAACAAATATTCAAAGAAGAAGAAGACCATTTGCCTAAAAAACAGGGTCTTGTTTCCTAGTTTTGAGGCAGTCAGTTAAGTGGTCATAAAGTGATGAATTCCATCATCTAAATTCGACCATGTGACAACATACTTGTCAAATATGTAATTTTTTTTAGTATATAAGGTTGCTAAAGATAATAATGAATAGTTTGAGTCCTATTTGAAATAGGACTGTCAAGTATGATAGGTGTATGTTTGTCATAAATTTGAAGTTTTATGGTTATGCAGGGTGTGTCAGTAGACAAAAATTCAATGTATCTAGCCTAGAGGTAGATCATCTCATGATGTAAAAACTCTATTAAATACCAATGGGTCAAATTTTTCAAGGGTTGGAGATTTTTGGAAAAATTGCAGCTTATTGTAAATTTACTATTTCAGCAATACAGAGATTTGTTACTTGAACAACTTGAGATTTTGAAGGATTTTTTATTGTTTAATTATTCTATTTGTACCTTTTATGTGTCTCTCTTGCAGTGGTTTTCATTTATATTACTCATAATTCATCCATATGATGCTCTAACTTCCTTTATAAGTGAATTAACTGTGTGTTTTCATGTTTCCTGTGTGTGTGTCCTATTACTAAAAACTTTGACTTGCCTCAACTTCCATGTCAAGTAAACTCACTGAATTTCTGAAGGTTTTGACTCCATAAGCCCAATGTCTACATGTTGATATCATTTTTCAACCTAAATTCATCATAACCAGTTTATTTCCTAAATAGAGTTAGCCATATATATCTTTATTCCATATCATTAACCCTTGAGAGAGCCCTCTCAGACTAAGGAGGCTAGGCCTCAGTCAAAAGATTGGTTTGAAACAGTTACATGAGATCGTCTGATTAGCAGCCTATCAGGTGCAATTTTGTAATAACAGGGGCATTGATTCCATAGGGGCTATAGCATCGGGTTGTGGATAAGGATAGAAAGGAGGTTGGGAAACATTGGGGTAAACCAGTTGAGAAACAGCTGGCCCTGGCATCGGTTGATGTAGTTGGGAAAATGCATAAGTTGTGCTTTGACCCAGATATATGTTGTCCGGAGGGGGATAAGTGCTGGAGGCGCTGGTCCCCCCTAGGGAAAACCATAACCCATGGAAGGATGAGTTTATGGAAGTCGAAGAGATCCAATGATACCGTCAGTGGCATGAGATGCCCCCATTGCATTGGCACCACCAGGTCTAGGAAGATCCAGTAAAACTGTATAAACATAACCATATTGGGCGTAGATAAATTCATATTTAAACGCGACTTGGAGAGTTTCTTCCTCTGTCGGAGAAAAGTGAGACGCGCTATATTTACCAATGGAAGGAAAAAGTGTTATGAGAAACCAATCCATATAGACACGGTCGTCGAATGTAGGAGCTCGACACAAGATCCTCCTTATATGCCATTCTTGGACATGGTCAGAAAGGCGGGTGGTAGAAGTTTGATGGAATGCGTTCAAAAACTTGGTACCAGTATCATAGTGGAGAGGTAACTGGAATTTTGACAGAAATGCTTTAGCAAGAGTCACAAAAGTGGAATGAGACGCAGAATTCTGGTCAACATACCACTTCTTAGCTTCTCCAATAAGCATACATTGGAACAACCGAAGGCGAATGGAATCATCGGTAATGGAATTGGACAAACACCACATGTGAAAGGAGCAGACATGATTAGTAGGGTCATCTCTAATGTTTCCTTCAAACTTAGGAATGTTGGAAGGATGCTTAGTTGGCATAGCAGGCCAACCTAGATTTTGGAGTATAGGGTCGTTGATTAACTGGCTAAAATTAGGAAATATTAAACTTGACATGAAAGGTAGCAAAGGAGTAGTCGGGATTGTTCCAGTAGCGGTTTCGCTAGTAGTGGCTCCAAAATTAGGGCCAGGTCCACCACCAGGTTAAGGACCTGCCCCTGCGTTGGCGCCTGACATGATGATGGTATGAGGGTGATGGGAACCAGGCTCGGAAGCAGAGGAAGAACTTGATGAACCAGAATGAGAGTCGGTATGGGGACTCGACGGAGCACTAACTGAGATCCTACGCGGTGGAGTAAGTATTCCTAACAGAAACTGAGGGTGATGGCCTTGGAGTCTCTGATATAAACGAATTGGGGGCACAATGATGGCATGTCAAAAATGACATGAAAAGGTTGAAGAGTGATAAACAAAGGCTCATTGAGTTAGATAAATTAATTACGATGTTTATGTCTTGGCTTGGTGGTGTAAACCAAGCGATATTTTCTTTAGGTGTGAGTGTGTGTAAGTCGTGTGTTAATTTTAACTAAGCCCGGCTGGTTTTATAAAGAAAAAGAAAATATTTTTATAGGTCAATTTGGGCACCATTTCCAATGACTTGGTTTAACTGGAAATCATCCCCAAAACCAATGGATAGGGTCTATCATCCCCTATCATTTCAGTTTCTACATGCCCTAAGACAAAGAACAAGAACAAATCATCCATGACTTCCATTGCAAGGTTTCCAAGATTTGAAGTACATGTTATATCACCTGTTATCTCACCAACGCAACCTCTCAAGGGACTAACTACTTTTCATATGCAGTTAACTCCATTCAAGGGTGCTATGCAAAGACCTTCTTGGCATTCAAGACTGCGTTGGTCAATTGGGAGCGAAATTTGCATTGTTCTGGAATCTCCACATGGCCAGTGCCTTCTAGAAGATTCCATATGTGTCAAACTTTGAATCCATGTGTCCATTCAACACCTTTGATATTGGGAACATGTCTTTCCTATTATTAGAAATTCATTGATTGTGAAACTACCTTCAGCTAATCTATAAATTGAGCACAGATCCTAGTGCTCGAGAAAGAAGAAATTTGGTAGAGAAATGTTGTTGAATTCTCAATTGTGGGTTTGTTTTGAGTGATATGTTGCTAGAGAGATGTTCATTTTGATGAGGCTGGGATGATGCTGGAGTTGGTGACATCAAATCATTCGTTGGTTGTAACCTCCCCCTTCTATCCATTAATAAATATTGTTGCTTAATTTTCCACATATGTATCTGTATAAGCTTATGTATTTCATATCATGGATTCTTAGCCGATGTATATGTTTCATGTTTCATTGATTTAACTTATTAAAGTAAATATCCATCTATATATTGCAATCTCTTTGTTGTTTAGTGTTTATACTTGCAGGAACTAGTCTGGCGATCAAAGCTGGATTGGAAGCTACAACAAGAGCGACAAAAGGAGAATAGGAAGTGCTTGGACTCCAAGTAAGTTTCTCCATATTTCTGTGTGTCTATTTACTATTAGGAAAAGTATCTGCAAAGTCTTTGATCTATTGTTCTAAACGCATAGCACCACGTTTAGGGAATGTGTTTTATCTGTAATCCATAATTCCGCATAACAAATTGGTGACTCCACTCGGGAGTTTACCTTCATCCTTGGTGTATTTTGCCTCTGATTATCCACCCAGTAGCATCTACTCTCAATTATTAGGCTTTTGAAACAAATAATTGCATTAGAAGTGTGTTTTAGTAGCTTGAATTTTATTCTTTGTTGCGCCCAAAGCATTGTTGGTCAAGACACAATGCTTTGCATAGCACTGTCTCCCACTTAGGGGTGCTTTGCAACACACTATCTCCCCTTAGAGACTGTGTTTCCCCCTAAGCCAACCAAATTCCCTTTGAATTTTTCATTTCCATCACTTTCAACCTTTTTTTTGTTGTGTTTGCAACTGTTTGATGCCTCATAGAGACCAATGAATTTACCTGAATATTCCTCCTTTGAAAATAAATTTTGTTCAATGTCTCTTTAAGTGTTTTTCTTTATCATTGAAAAATCAAATTCAAAGTATTTTTTTCTGCATTAGATCCATTTGTTTTCGTAAAGGAAATTGTCGTTAAATTCTTCGTTTCCTGTAGGAAAAGTTGTAGTTCCATTCTTCATTTTTCCTAAAAAGAAAGCATTTGTTTTTTGTTGATTTGATGCATATAGTTTCCTTTTTGCATTCACATTAAGGGGACTGAAAAGAAAAACCTGCATTTTCATATAGTGGATTTTTTTTTGCATAGGAACAAATTAGGAAAGTTGCATATTAGTTTCTGCAATTTGTTTTTTGCTCTCAAAACTGATTTCTCTTTCCCTTTAGTAGCTAATATTTTCATTGAAAAAGCTAAAAGTGAAAAGTTTGCTTATCATTTTAGTTTTCATTTTAGGAATTTCCATCACATCATCATAGTGAACCTTGAAAGGAAAATTGATAAACAAGATCAACTTAAAATTTACATCAATTTACCTAAAAAATAATTTGAACCATAACGATAACATTTAGAACGTCTAGGCTAGAGACATGTTCCGGCATCGTAAAACATAGAAGTTGTCATTAATTATCTATGATACATTCTGAGTGTGATACCTCACTCCATGTACGTAATTATATCGTAACTCATCGACGTACTTTCGGGTATATTGGGCGGTGTAATAGTATGAAAAATATAAAGGGGTGTTCTCACTATGCGGTTTCACATTAGATAGCGCTAATATGGACTTGGGCCTCCACGTACCTTTGGGTATATTTGGGAGGAAAAATTTAGGTTGTTATCCATCCATAGTGAACCGATTCAGCCACCTCGTAAATTGTGATACACTGAACACAACATTCGGGGAGATTATCTGCCTGTACTTCTTGGTTCTCCAGGAGGTATTATGCAGTTCACAGTTTCTTGGTAAACCTTTTGCCTAGAATTACCCTTTTATTTTTGCTTATTTATTTTTGGTCATAAATAAATCAGTCATCATGGAAGAAGAAAATCCCTTTCCCCTTCGTTCGTGTAGACTTGCATTGAAACCACCTTTACCACCGGAAGTCACTTCTAGGTGGCGAAGGCGACATCACTCTACCGAAACTAGTACAATCAATACCTCTGGTGAAGCATCATCTTCCCATGTACCAGAGTCAGTATAAGTTGTTTCTACAAATCCTGGTTCATCTACTGTTGTCGAGACGGAGTCCTCACAGCTACCCGTGGTCACGATCCATACAATCAGTGAGACCATACCTTCCGAACCCAACGTTGTTCAACTGGAAGTTGATCCAGATCCTGTCTCTTTTTCTCCAGAACATCTACATCCAAAAGTCGAACAACTAGAAATTGTTCCTGTATCAGTCACCCCATAATCTATTGTAGCCATTGTCTCCCATATCGCATATTCAACCTCCTAAAATATACTTTGGGCCTGACGGCGAAATCCTTCCACCTGGTTTAATTTTGATTGAAGAAATACCACAAGACGAGACCCCTTTAACTCCAACCCATTTTTGGTAAGATCTTTACCTGTACGAGTCTTTTCCTCAATCACCACCTTCTGCTTTTGTTGATCTTGTTCCTATTCAAATTCTCGTCGATTCAAAGGGTATACATTTGGTCAGGTAACCATGCCTAAACCAACATCTTCGGTTGGACCATCTGTTCCAATCGCCTCAGCACTTGCTCTCGCTACCCCGTCGATGTTCACAACTTCACTAGAATCATATTTGCATGGTGGCCCTTTGGTCCCATCAGGTTATAAATCTTTATCTGGAATTTTCTCTAGTGCATCTTCAAATCCATGGAATTCACCAATTTCATCGTCTATGACTTTAAATAGTAAACCTATAGTGAGTATTGAATGGCTTGATCATTTATATCCATCACCAGGGAAATATCAAGCTGGTCCTTCTGGGTCTATTCCATCTAGTACCATCTCAACTGGACTCCCTACATTTGGAGAACAATATTTTTCGTCTTATTATACTCCTCATGTTGGGGGGAAACCTTTGGTCACCCACTTTGACAGTACTCCGTTGTTTTTTGGTCAACCTAATATCAAAATGAATGTTTTTCAATGGCATCCCACTCTGCCTATCCAACCACAAATGGTTGTACACTCGTATCAATCGGTTCAACTTGTTGCACCCACATCAATTCCACTTGTTAATACATATTTACCCATGTTACAGACTCAAACTGTTGTACAAAAACCATTTCAGGCGAGTCCTTCAACTCAATACCCTCAAGTATTGGGCCCTCAGACTCCAACTCCTTCGGCTAATTTATAACAACAACCTGGAATCATTTATTCACAAGCTGGATTACCATATTATGGGATGTCACAGCCACAACTAGGTTATACCTATCCTCAACCGAATCCAAGTTATTCTAATCTAGGTTATAACATTGGTGGACAGACCCCTTGGCAACCTCAGGCATAAATGCCTCAACCTTTATTTCAGCAATTATCGTGTTATTCATCAGTATTTTTCACTATCTTTAGATGACTATAGGATGGTTCTATATTTCTGAAAACAACATTTCTTGAATATTGTGAGTTTCAGAAATCTCATTGCCTTCATTATCCTTATAAAAAAATTTCACTATTCCTTAGTTTGCCATCTCAATGTCACCGTATTGCTCCTGAAAGACTCATTATGGGCTTATACTTCTCATTTTCATCCTTCTTCCCTGTCTATAACCTCATTACCCTATTTTTCCCTTATAAATAGACTCCATCCTCCCTCTATGGTTTCCTAGTGTTGACTCATCCCCATGTCCCTTTGGGCCTAATAACCCATATAAATCCTCTGTTTTTACTTGAAAATCACCAAGCCAAAATTTCAGCCAAAATCAGGACAAAGATCACTCCCATTAGGTCATTAGGGTTTTTACATTTGTTCAAGGTCATCCTCGGATGTTTCAGGCACTGCTTTCCCTTTGCTATAATCTGGCTCAGATGTAATAGAATATCAAGACATGGTTATTCAAGAAAGGCTTAAAATATTTCCAAAGAAGATTACCTTTTTAGTTCAGAGTATGAAAGTGAGAAAAATGGAAGAGTTTAACACTTCTGCAGGAGTGTTGAAAGATTTATCAGTAGAAGGTACTGATGAGGTAGATTTTCTACTCCTGAATGAAAACAAATTACAGCAGGGAAAGAGGAAACACTTGGCCTTGTATATGATTAGTTTTATACACTTGTTAGTCCATTTGAGTGCCAAAGCAGTGATCACTTGCAGGAAAGTGACATGGAGGAAGCATACAAGGCCAAACATGAAGAAAGTCTATCAGAAAAGATTGATGGAATAGGGAAAAAGGTGAGGTGAACTGGACAGAAATGAATGAACTTGAAAGGGCTATAGAGAACTTAGAAGGCAACACTGATGATTGTTGTGAAGAAATGCAGACAACTAGGGTTTTGGAAAAGATGACCAGAGAAGGTGGAAAAGAGGAGTTGAACTTCATGGTAGAAACTACAGAAGATTTTGAAGATGCTACTATGTGACCAAATCCTAAAGTTTTCAAAGTGAACCTGACAAGCCTAAATAAGCAAAAGAAAAGTCAACTTCATGACTTCATCAACCTGCAAGGCAAAAGTGTAAAGAATATCAGTGAAAAATGTAAAAAGGTTTCAAACATTAGAAAGTGGATTTTCATAATTAAATAAAATTCCTCTTATCTATAAAAGCTCATGTTTCATTTCAAAACAACCATTGTTTCCTTTCAAAATATCAAGAGCATTCAGAGGAGAAGAGTTTGTGAGTTTTCAAGAAAAATTTGGACAAATTGTCTTGGCGCTGCACACTTGACAGTTTTCCCCCATACATTTTATGAAGGCGTTGCACACCTGGGAGGTGCCGTTGCTCGAATTATATTGCATGGAAGGACAGGATGGAAGCGGTGCTAGATAAACCACCTGGCTTGAACTGCGCAATCCTCATGGGCTACTCCACCTATCTGTGTGTTGCAAATAGCAACAGTATAGTCACAGTCGATGGTCACTTTATTACCACTATTTTGCAAGTTAAACATCTCATGCCTTTGAAGTTAATGATGCATTTATGCCCAGGTTAAGTTAATGAGACATAATTCCAGTAGATAATTATTAATTAGACCGATATACCACTACGATCTATCTGATTAGTTCATGAAATGACAAATAGAAACTCAAACTATGTTTTGTGATGGTTAATGATGACTCCATATTTCTAGTCAGCTCACTAATTTCTTGTCACATGAGTTCCTATTTGAAATGTCACCGTTATCCCACCAACCCTAAGAATAAGCAGTAATTCACCCCCGCACGACTCCTGTGCACATCTCATGCTGCACTTCATTGAGTCTTCCAGAGATAAAGAATAATATTTTGAGTCATGTATTTAAAATTTATTAATATTGTTATATATCTATTTGTAGACTGGCAGTCTAAATAGAGACAAATAGATTCCGCCAATATGTCTAAAAATACAAGTCCATCTATTTTTTCCAACTTGACCAACCATCCACAAATAGCATCCTGCAACTCATAGAATATGATCGACATGTCTAAAAATAGACATAGTCTAAAAATAGACTTGCGCCAAAAATAGCCTGCGGGCCCACTTAGTGAAGGCGACTTCTTTCCACTAAGCTCATCATCTTGTTGAAATCTCAACACTCCCTCTCAACAAGATAAGGATTATCTGCCACCCCTATCCTGCCTCTGTGGTATTCGAATTTGCTCCTGGTGAGCGCCTTCGTCAAGATATCAGCATCCTGATCCTCCGTAGGAATGTATGAAAGTAACATGATCTTCCGCTGCACACAATCTCTGATATGATGATACCGGATGTCAATGTGTTTAGATCTATCATTAAATACTGGATTAACCGAGAGTTTAATGCAACTCTTATTATCACAATAAATCACAGTAGGCTCTAAGTGTGAACCGATCAACCCGACCAGGATCTTCCTCATCCATATAGCCTCGCATGCAGCCAAAATCGCTACCATATACTCGGCCTCTGTTGAACTGAGTGCCACAGATCTCTGCTTCCTGCTGTACCAAGAAACTGCTATCGACCTGATACTAAAAATCCCTCCAGATGTGCTCTTTCTGTCCGTTGGGCTCCCTGCCCAATCTGCATCCGTGAAGCCACACAGCTTCACCTCATCCGACTGTCTGTACCATAATCCATATCCTGATGTGCCTCTAAGATATCTCAATACATGCTTGCCTGCCTTCCAAAAGAGCTTGGTTGGCTTAACCATAGCTTGTGAAAGTTGGTTAACAGCATAGCATATGTCGGGTCGTGTATTGACCAGATACATAAGCGACCCTACCAACTGTCGATAAATAGTGGCATCCACTACCTCCGCTGAAGTAGCATCCTCCTTCCTCCAACCACCAGGAAGAGGAGTATCAACAGGCTTGCAGCCATGCATTTTGAACTTCTCCAGTATCTCCCGGGCATACTTACCCTGAGAAACAAACAGTCCACCACTGCGCTGCCAAATTTCCAATCCCAGGAAATAATGAAGGAGGCTCAAGTCCTTCATCTCAAACTCCTTTGCAAGATTAGCCTTGCATGAGTGTATCAACAGTTCATCACCTGTCAAAATCAAATCATCTACATAAAGTACAATGATTAGCAACTTACCCTCCACCACAATCTGGTATAAGTTCGAATCCGCCTCACTCTTGGAGAATCCAAGTCCGGTGAAATAACTGTCTATCTATGTGTACCAAGCACAAGGTGCTTGTTTCAACCCATACATCGCTCTCTTGAGCCTGCACACATGTGACTCGCTGCTGAAGATCTCGAAACCTTCGGGCTGCTCTATGTACACCTCTTCCTCAATGACTCCATTGAGGAACGCAGTCTTCACATCCATCTGATGAATGTGCCACCCCATCTGCGTTGAGAGAGAAATAATCATCCGTATGGAATAATACCTTGCGACAGGTGAAAAGGTCTCCTCATAATCGATCCCCTCAATCTGTGAAAAGCCTTGGGCAACAAATCTTGCCTTGTACTTCTCCACATTCCCGTCAGCTCCCTGCTTCACTTTGTAGATCCATCTCGAACCCACCACTGATTTCCCTTCCGGTCTTGGGACAATCTCCCATGCACTGTTTCTGACAATCGAATCATACTCTTCCACCATGGCATCTACCCATGCGGGGTCCTCCACAGCTTCCTCGAAAGAGGATGGCTCTGTCACAATACACTTTCTCACAAGAGCCATGTATCCAATGTACCGATCAGGTGATTGTCTCTGTCTGTGCTATGATGTAGGTGCTCCTACAACCTTCTCTGCATCTTGAGCCAGTCACTCAGCTTCTGTAGTGCGCTTCCGCCCTCTGATGGTTAGCATTGACTGAGTGGTCTCTTCCATTCCATGAACCTCATCTTGTGACTGATCCACATCCTGAGACTCATCCTTAGGAACTAATAGCTCCTCATCTGCATGCAAGTGTGGCTCCCTCTCAAGCGAACACTTCATGGCTTTCTCCTCTTGAAATTTGATATCCCGTCGCACAACAGTCTTGCGACTGTCTGGAAAATACACACGATATTTATGGGGCGTACCAGTGTACCCCACAAATATCCCAACCTCCGCAGTCGGCTCCAGCTTCTTCCTGGCATCCTTCGTCACATGAATGTAAACAGGTGAAACAAAAATCCTCAAATGGGAAATATCAGGCCTCTTTCTAGAAAATGCCTCCTCAGGTGTACTCATGCCAAGTATCCTGTGAGGACAACAGTTCTGCACATATACTGCAGTATTGCATGCCTCAGCCCACAAGTGTATGGATAGGCCCTGATCATGCAACATCGCCCGTGCAGCACCCACGATCGTTCTGTTCTTCCGCTCAGCAACCCCGTTCTACTGTGGGTTATGAGGTGCTATGAGCTCTCTTCGAATTCCTTCTGCACTGCAAAAGTCCTTGAATTCGCTAGAGATGAATTCACCACCATTGTCGCTCCTAAGAGCCTTCACCTGCTTCCCCGATTCTTTCTCCACCAGTGCCTTGAACTCACAGAACTTTGAGTATGTCTCGCTCTTCTTCTGCATGAAGAAGATCCAGCACTTCCGAGAAAAATCATCGACAAATATCACATAGTACATGTGCTTTGCTGTCGAAGCTACTGAGAAAGGTCCACACACGTCTGTGTGAATTCTCTCAAGGATCGTCATGGCGCGACTATCCTTCTCGTGAAAGGTGGCTTTCACAAATTTTCCCAAGGTACACCCCTTGCACTGATCTGACTGTGCAAGAGTGCCTTTAGGAAGCCTAGTAGAAATCTGCTGCAGTATCTTCAAAGCTCCATGGTGAAGGTGGCCCAATCTCCGGTGCCACAACTCGCCATCATCCCGGCTCACCACTCCTTCTACCTTGCCTGCCATTGCTACATAGCCATCTACCTGCAATTGATAAAGGTTCTTAACTCGAACCCCTATCCTCTGGGTCTCACCAGTTGCCTTACTGTGCAGGAAAGCCTTTCCCTCGCTAAGACAACATCATATCCCTTATCTTCTAACATCGCCACAGAGATAAGATTCTTCTTCAATCTTGGAACATGCATCACTTCCTTCAATACGAAGGGTTTACCAGACTCCCTCTCAAAGGAAATGGTACCGATACCGGTCGCACTGTATCTACCATCATCGCCCATCTCGATGTGCATTCCAAGATCTTTCTCATCCAGATCAGTAAACAAATCTCGATCTCCTGTCATGTGAAAAGACACACCACTGTCCAGAAACCACACTGAACCCATCACACTTGAGACCAAGCATGCGATCAGCGAAATATCCAGCTCAAACTGCGAGGCTAAGGCCTCTCCAGCTGCAGATCCAGCAGCCTGCTTATTTTTCTTCTTCTGCGGACAATTTGTGGCATAATGTCCGTGCTGGTGACAGTGAAAACACTTCACCTTGGACATGTCCTACTTCTTGCCTTTCGCACCGGAATGAGAAGCTTTCTTGCTCTTCCCCTTCTTTGCTTTGGCAGCCAAAGCGCAATTCTCTTCATCAGAGTTCTTTGATGAAGATCCGTCCCTGGTACTTCGCCTTATCTCCTCTTGCACAAGATCCGACCAAAGTCGCTCCCATCCTGGAAATTTCTCCCGACCATTGACAAAGTCCTGATAGGAGTGCCAACTCTTCGGAAGCCCTAGGAGAGCCAAGCTCACCAAGTCCTCATCATCAACAGTCACCCCCACACTTCCCAGCTCATCCCTGCATTGGATGAACTTCGTGAGGTACTTGGGAATAATGTCGCCTTTCTCCATCTTTATGTTTCTGAGTCTATCCTTGAGTGCCAACTTCCTCTGGTTGCTAGACTTGCTTTGGAATAAATCTGTCAAGGCTTTCCACATCAAGAATGGAGAAGCCTTACCATGAAGGTTGGACACTATGTGATCCTTCACACCCTCCAACAGAATCCTTCGACACTTTGTTGTCTTCTTTTTCCATGCGTCAAGTACGGAAGCATCAGTAGAAGTAGGCTTTGGGACTTCAGCATCTATGAACTCCTTCAACCCATTATCATCTAGCACCGCTTCCATCCTATCCTTCCATGCATTATAATTCGATCTACCCTCAAGGGCATACTCCAATCACAATCCGTTGAAAGACATCTCAACTTCGACACCAAGAAAACACTGCTGCAAATTCGAATTCCACCAGCACAAAACTCAACCGCTTCAATGTTTTGCAATTGCTCCAATGATCAATATCGCTCTGATACCATGTAGAAATTTGAATAACTGAGATATTATTCACCAAGATTCTCTTGATCACACACTATTTTAGCTTCATGCATAATACAGAATCTCTTCTACCATTCATCATTACATGCGGAAATAAAATCAATTGCATGCATACATTAAAACCACAAACAATCACACATATGAACACAGTGTTTAATGGGAAAGCTTAAAGCTGAAAACCCCAACTATCTGTATATTATATGTCATAGAGATCATGTAACAATCATAGTACAAAAACTCCTCACAAGCTCTCATGCACACCCTCAATTTCTACACACTATCAAGCTAGATCTAGCAAAACACATGCTCCAATATTTTGCCACTTGATAGCCAGCCTCTATTGCGTAATTAATGCTATGGGATGGATTCATTAAATAGATAAACCACCTGGCTTGAACTACGCAATCCTCATGGGCTACTCCACCTATCTGTGTGTTGCAAATAGCAACAATATAGTCACAACTGATAGTTAACCTGCTCTTTCACCTATTTCTGCACTGGTCTCCACTGAAACTGTCCATGCACTGAAGTTAGCTGATGCATTCTTTAGTTGATTAATGAGTTTATAATTAGTGAATTAATTAATAATTAATTCACACCACTCTCACTAATTGTATCAATTAGTTAAACTAGATACAAATAGCTCGACTATGTTTAGATTAGTTAAAATGAATACAACTCCACTAACTTCCTCAATCAACTCCACCAAACTCAGTCACATGAGTTCTAACTGAAGTATCCATGCAATAGCTCCACATAACCCTCATGAATAGCGTAATTCCTTCTGTCGGCTCTTGTGCCACATCTGTGCACTTAACTGAAGTGCTCCAAGAGAATAAGATAATGTTTAGAGTCTAAATATTATTAAGAGCTAATAATATTTGACATATCTATTTTTAGACTGGAAATCTAAAAATAGATTCCGCCCAATAGCATCCTGCAAATAGCATCCTGCAACTCATAGAACATGATCCATATGTCTAAAAATAGACTTTGCGCCAAAAATAGCGTGCGGGCCCACTTAGTGAAGGCAACTCCTTTCTACTAAGCTCATCATCTTGTTGCAATCTCAACACTGCGCGCTGGGAGTGGCGCTGCGTTCTTGCCTGACAGACCCTCTGCTCATTTTCAAAGGCACTTCATGCTCAAAACTATCACTACACCCTCAGCCTTGGCGTTGCGCGCTTGGACAAAGAGGGTTTCTCACTCTTCTAACCACTAAAATCACTTCAATTTGCTTCCAAGTCTTTGCCAAAGGTCCTCCAAGCATTTTTGAGGGGTCAATACCTGACATACACCTTATGTTCAAGATATTTTTTTTATCATTTAAATCAATGGAATGAAACCCTAATCAAACCCTAAGCTACCCAATCAGAAATCATTGTCTCATTCCTATTCTATCCTCCTTGAAGAAAAACAGTCATAACAAGGGAAATTTCATTACTTGAGGACTAACATTCATCTTGCTTGTCCCAAACATCCATTCCCTTCATCCTCACTCATTCCCCTCATTTGAAAAATTGTCGTTTCATACCCTCCCTTCATCTCATTTCACATTAGCCCTAGGGTTTCCCAAACAGAGTAAATATGTCAGAGGGTGATGACAGTGGTGGTGAGGCCCAAATGCCAAGGAGGCATGATCATAAGGGAGGGAAGATAAATAGATTTGAACCCCTCAATACAAGGGAGAGCTCATGGCATCTCCTCTTACTGTTTCCTACTTCAAACATATGGGTTGCTTTGAATTTTGTGAGAAGGTGCAGCAAGTACAAAACCACCCAGAGCTAACAAGACTATTCATCATTAACCTACATGACAAGCAAGTCAATATTTCTAGAGTTACATTTGAGAAGTCCACTGATGCTATTGCTGCAGCCACAGGGATACCAAGTGTAGGAGAAAATTGGTTCAAGCAAGCAAACCTAGACATGAGTTATTTTGAGCCATACCTAAAACCTTGGTATAAATATCACCACAATTCCATATTCCCTTTTTCTCATCTGCTTGATAGATATGCACCCATGATGAGGATCATAATGAAATATTTCAAATGTGAGGGAAGGTTCTCCCGCCTCTACTCATACCACATTTGTCTTCTTATGCATTTCACTAGGGTTAGGATGTTGCATATACCATATTACCTCTTCCGAAGCATTGAAAAAATGGCCTACATAGTGCAAAAGAGAGACTACCCTCAGCAAATGCAGAGCCTGTTTCATCACTTAGTCATCAAGATGGTTGTTATGCACAAGCTCCAATAGAAAAACATTCCATGGGAGACCTTCATTTCCCATGAGTTTTTCACTACTCCACATGGCCATCATCAGCAAGATATTCATTCATCTTCTCATCCTCCCATTCCTACTTCTCCATCACATCCCACTACTCATGCATCACCATCCACTCACATTCCTTCACCCCATGATGACCCTTCCACATCACCATCCACTCACATTCCTTCACCTCATGATGATCCTCCTTCATCACCTTTTCATAATCCTTCTACTCCTTACTATCCATAATCAGCTCCCAGCCTTGATCTAATTTTAATGTTCCTCCTTCATCAAAGGACTCTCATGTCGGAGACGATTTGATTGGTACTGCAAGCACACATCATACTATTGCATCTGATCCTGTGCCTTCTTCTGAAATCAATGGTGTTTCATTTGACAAAGGAAAAAGTGACAAGTAACCCGGAAGTAAGAAAAGAGGGAAATAAAAGAAAAATCAAACTTCTAACCCACAGGAAAGATCATCTAATCAATCGTCTGGAAATAGGAAACCTCGTTATCCATGCATAATCTATAATGAGGAATACTTTGTTTGGGATTTTCCTCACCGCGCCAAAGTCTCAAAAATGGTTAAGACTCCACATGCGTCAACTGTGTTGACAAATCTGTTTATGAATCCGGACACAAGTTTGGTTGCTACGGTTCCAGCTTCTAGTTCCCAAGTGCTTATGCTATCTGTCACAAAGCCATCAACAGATATTTTGGTGTCAACGCATAATAAATATTATGGTATTCAAGCCACTGATCAACCTACTACCTTGACCACGAATCCGTCTACAAAATTGGTACTGCCTACTGCTATTCCTGAATTGACAATCAAGCCACTGAAGGGAGTCATGCATAAATCGACATATAATCCTCGAGCAAGAGCTGCTCAAAACTATAATATAGTTGAATATTTGGCTCAATCCCCTTCAGCTATTTTAGCTCTTGAGGTATTACAAAATTGTCCCTCCCAGAAATAGGCTTTATTGTCGGCTATTGGTGGAATTGATCCGACTGATTCTAATCTCGTAGTCTTTAATAACACAAGCTATGTGCCGCAATTACCAGCAAAATTGGCATTATCCATCCAAGTAAATATTCTCAATCACCTTCTTCATCGTATTATTATTGATGAGGGAGCATTTACGTGCATTATGTGTCTAAACTGTTGGAAGTCACTTGGCTCACCGCGCTTATCTCAATCATCAACGACGTTGAAGGCTTTCGATGGACATACATATAAGCCTTGTGGTATTATTAATAACCTGCATGTTGAACTAGGGGGGGACATAGTGAATGTTGATGTTGAGGTAGTTGACAGACCCCTTGACTACAATATTTTACTGGGAAGGCCATGGGTATATGCTATGACTGCAATTGTTTCTACATATTTTAAAATGATCACATTTCCACATAAAGGTTTTATCATAGTCATCAATCAGCTATCCTTCTTTGCCTCCACTTCACAGTTATCCGGAAGTATTTTGTTCGTTCACGCACTCCAACTTGCACTTCAGAACATTGGTGTAGTACTCTTAAATGATTCCACTCTCATGGGAACCTTTGCATTACCGCCGCCTGCGACGTCAGCAGAAATTGCAAGTATAGATACCTGCTACATGATCTCTTCCACTCCATTTGGTTTAAGGAAGAGTACGGGAGATTCTGAATTTTTACATTGGATGAGTTTCTTCCACCCAGCCCTATTGAGCTGGCATAGCAATCAATCTATCTGGCTTGGGTGACGAATCCTAAATCATCATCACCGATTGTTTGGGTTGATCGTTCCTTGGATTTTAGTACTCCATTTGATCCTTTTTCCTCAACTTTATTAACGGATGAGAATATTTTGGAAACCATGATGTCAGAAGGAAAACCATGGGAATATTATCATCATCGGTCCCATCTTCCTGATTATAAAGAAAATAATCTTAGTGAACTATATCACCCATCGATCAAAAATTTCTTTTCGAATTCTTTTCCTATTAATGCAACCGATTTCGAGTGAAACTTGTCAAATATTGAAGAAACCATTTCTATCGATATTTGGACCAAACCTGGTGTTGTAGAAAATATTCATGTCAGCGTATCTTGTTCTCCATCAGAACTCGAAACATATCACTCTCTCTTTCGTGAATTTCGTGATGTATTTTCTTGGTCTTAGGAGGAAATTCCAGGCATAGATACTAGTATCGTTGAACACACTATTAATATGTACCCTAATGTCAAGTAGGTGCGTCAACGCATTCATCCTGCTCATCTGAAGAAGGTTGCTGCCATTAAAGCAGATGTTGAAAAACTTCTGCGTGTTGGTTTTATTTACGTTGTTCCGCTAACTGAGTGGGTTTCCAACATCGTTCTTGTCATGAAAAAACAAGGAACCATAAGAGTGTGTGTCAATTATCGGTATGTCAATCTTGCTTGTCCAAAAGACAATAATCCTACTCCCTTTATCGATCAGATTATTAATGATTGTGCTAGATGTGAAGTATTTTTATTCATGGATGGATTTTCCGGCTATAATCAAATCAATATCCGCCTAGAGGATCAATATAATACAACATTCATCTGTCTCTAGAGCACATTCGCTTATAGGAAACTTCCGTTTGGTTTAAAGAACGTTGGGGCCACTTTTCATAGAGCAATGGATTATGATTTCAATGACATCAAGCACATTGTTCAACCCTATCTAGACGATTTACCCACGCATTCATGAAATCTGACTAATCACCTGATGCATTTGAGAGCCATCTTTTTATGCTGTCAACACTAAAAAATACGCCTCAATCCACATAAATTTTTGTTTTATGATGGTTCTGGTCGTTTTCTTGGATTTTTCGTCTCAAAAGAAGGAATTCTAATCGACCCATTGAAGGTCCAGGCCATTCTTGATTTGCCTATGCCTTCAAATTTACTTCAGATACAGAAACTTCAAGGAAAGGCTAACTTCCTAAGGAGGTTCATATCCAACTACGCCGAAATGGCTAAAGGATTTCCTCAGCTCTTGAAAAAGGGGATTCCCTTCCATAGGGACCAATTTGTGCAAGCTTCTTTTGATGCTATCAAGGATACTCTTATCTGGGTGTCATTAATGTATCCCCCCAATTATCAGAGTGATTATTTTTTATATATTGACGCAACTGATATGACCATTGCTATGGTATTGGTCCAAGTATAAAATTGGATAGAACATCTGATCTATTATTTGAGTCGTAATCTCAATGATACGAAAGTGAAGTATTCATACGTAGAAAATCTTACCTTGGCAGATGTTCAAGATGTCCAAATATTTCGCCACTATATCCTGTTCCGGAAAACCATTGTCATTTCGGATTGCAACCCCATAACTTATATTTTATCACGTTAATTTTTGGGGGGCAAGTATTCAAAATGGATTGTCATTTTGCAGCAATTTGATTTGGAATTCATCAAATCCAAGTCAAAGAATTATTTAGTTTTGGTTGAGCTTCTCTGTGACCTTCCCTCTGATAGTACTGCTACTACGTCAAAACCATCTATTCCTGATGAGTCTCTGTTTCTGATTGGATCATCTGATCCTTGGTATGGGGATTTTATCATTTATCTCCAAACCAAAAAAATTTGACCTGATACCTCTCACTTTGACCAACGACGTATTCGATACCAAGCCAAATATTATCTTGTCGTTAGTGATACACTTTATCGTCGTGGTGTCGATAAATTTTAAGAAGGTGCCTCACTCATGAGGAGGCCGAAAAGGTTTTAAATGATTTTCATGTTGGGGCTTGTGGTGGACACTTGTCTGGATACACTACCGCGCAGAAGATACTCAACACCGATTACTTTTCGCCTACCATATTTCGCAACTACATCCTCGCAGTCATAAGTTTTCATGCGTGCCCGATATTTGATCGTAAAATCCGCAAACCGCCAGCGCCAATGCATCATGTTGTCTCTGTAGGACCATTTTTGAAATGGGGCACTAACTTCATGACCTGTAACCCTCGTTCATCCAGGGGGCATGGTTATATTATTGTCGCAGTATACTACTTTACCAAGTGGGACGAAGCGATGCCTACATTCAACAACACAGGACAAACAACTGCATTTTTTTTCTTTAATCATGTCATTGCATGGTTTGGGGTCCCACAGGCTATAGTCACAGATCATGGGAATCATTTTCGCAACCATATGATGACTAAATTAACTGCGAAGTTAGGATTGTCACATGATAATTATACTCCTTATTATCCATAATCAAATGGACAACTTGAAGCTATCAACAAGATTCTTAAACGTATGCTTAAACAAATGATAGGAGTTCGTAAAATAAATTGGCAGTTGATCATGTACTCGGCCTTGTGGATGTACCGAACCTCAGTGAGAAACGCAACCAGATTTACTCCCTTTCAATTGGTGTATGGTCTGGAAGCTATCTTACCAATCCAATGTGAAATACCGTCGTTAAAACTCACAATCGACTTGTTACCTGACACCTCAGAATAAGAAGTGCATCTTTTTAACCTCATCCATCTTGATGAAATATGTCATGAAGCCCAATTGGCCAACGAAGCGCATAAGAGACATATAAAGGCGCAATATGACAAAAATGTCCAGCCTCGCATTTTCTCAGAGGGTGACTTGGTCCTTTTTTATGATCAAGAAGTGGATGTAATAGGTACAAGGAAATTTGAGCCATTATGGCATGGCCCCTATATTGTCAAAATATTTCTTGCTAAGGGTGCCTATGAGTTGGTGGATTACGATGGAATTCTGTTGGCACAGCCCCGAAATGGGTTGTATCTGAAACATTACTATGCTTAATGATGAGCGTAGTAATTTTTGTATTATATTGTATATATATGATGTTGATTTGCATTCACTGTCTTATTTTGTTTTTTAGAGTTTTCTTGACGTTAGTAATCCGCTTTACATTTCATCACAAATGTCTGAATCATTGGAACCATTTTTTGGGTATGCTGATGGTGCTAGTCATAGTACGCAGAATCTATTCTCTGTGGCGTGGGCCATTTTCGCTCCAAACGGCGAGTTAGTGAGTTTTCAATGGATTTGTATCGGTAGATCAACAAACAATATCGCTAAGTTTAGCACATTGATCGAACTTCTCTCTGATGCCATTTAATTTTGTATTAACCACATCATCATAAGGTTAGACTCACAACTTGTGGCATTAGAACTTACTAGTGTTTATACTGTTAGAAATCCAAAACTGCATCATTTGTTCCTAAGAGTTCAACTTTTGGAAAGACACTTTGATTTTATTCAATATCAACACATTTCCAAAAACTTGAACACATTGAATAATTATTTAGCTAATCATGTTTTAAACAAAAAATTGCAACACATGTAAAGATACATTCACATAATTGAATAGGATTACGCAATAAACATAGGAAAACACTGAAATAAAATAGATAGATAGTTATAGGTTTTTACAAAAAAAAATTCCCAAGACACATTGGTCATCTGACCTCAAAATGTATGCAACATGTCAAAATTAAACTAGTGATGCTCATGGTAACATGATATAGATCTAGTTATCCTACGCAGTAACCGCATCCAAAGGTTAGGAACGCCTATAGTGTGGCGTTGCAGTCGCATGGGTAACTCTTCAATCCGGCAATCCGGAATCCCGAAGGTTAACCCACTATGTCAGAAGCTCATATAGGGTCTCAGCCATGTCTAAATCCTGAAGGACTACTCTCCCGATAGCCCTTTCTGCTGGCTCATCCGCTCCATGCTCTGGTTCCTCCACCGGTTGAACTCGACCAACATCTGAATTACATTAAAACTTTAGTTTAATCTTGGGAAAACATCAAAATAAAAAAAAAAATTGTATAAACCTTAGAAAAATCAAAAAACATGGTCAAAACATTCTTACCTATTGCACCACCATTAGGGGAATTTTGAGGTCTAAAATGGGCCTCCTAAGGAAATAATAAAATAATAGCTAAACCAATAAAATAATATTTATGAATTTTCAATTCACTTTTTGCACCAAAATCCATGTAAACATAGTTAAATTCAATTCAAAAGTTGTACCAAAATAAAATTAATAAAAAAATTGTATTGATGTGACTATAAATAAGAATGAAATTTTCAAGAAAAAATCATTATCATTGAACAACTAATGCATTGGTCCTTTGTACTTAAATAACTTAAAATAAAATATAAATATAAATTTATAAATTATTAATTATATTATATGCTATTAATTTAAATTTATATTAGTTAAATTATATGATAACATGTAATTAATATACTATATAAAAATAATATAATATAATAAATGTATAGGGATATGCAGTGTTTATTTCAAGAAATATGAAATGACAATAATATTATTTTATTCAAAAAGTGTGAAATGACATTTATTATGAGTACTTTACTTTGACTTTAAAAGTACTTAGAGCACTACCATGGTTAACCATGAGTTTTTATCCACCATTGAGAATGTGACAAGTAAGTACATTTAACTCAAGCAATGCCACCTCAACCATTAGGGATGATGGCATCCCCTAAAATGTGATTGGTTCTCATAATGTGAATTTTGATTGTACATTTTCCTTAGGAGGCCCATTTTAGACCTCAAAATTCCCCTAATCACTGAGTGCTTTCTGGTAAAGCTAAGTCTGGATCTCCTCGGAAATCGACACCTGCGTATGCATACTCACCAATGGTGATAACCTGTCACTTGAACCAGGCGAAGAATGTAGTCGATAATATAATGGGAGATTGGCCTGCATGCCTAGCCATTAGTTCTAACCATCTCTACATCATCGAATCTCTAGGGTTAGACACACCAAGTGTCACATGTTGAGGCTGCATTAGTGGAATCAGCTCTAAGGCAAATGAAATGAGGATCAAACCATAACTAAATTTTTTCTTCCTTCCTCCCTTTGCCTTTTACATTTGTTCTTTTATCTGAGAAATTACAGCTTTAGACCAGTTGAATATTGTTGGCTCCATGCACTCTAGCGCATACTACATATATGATATATTCGCTACATGTAGTGTAACGGTGTCGGCAAGCTTTGTGATCGTGAAAAGAATGGTTCTCAAAGGCAAACCATGAACGTCACGGATATTTATTATCCCATACTTGCTTGGTTCTGCCCCTGGATAGAAATATTTCAAAACATAATCTCTCACCGTCTCTCCTCCGAGAGCAAACCCTGAGAGGGAAATAGGCATGCCTCTCCTCAACAAGCCTATAAGAAAATATACATCCTCGACTGTAATAGTAACCACTTTGTTCCTAATGTGAAATGCCTCAATAGCCGAATCCCATGCTCTAACTAAGAACTCCAAGAGTTATATTTGTTGCCACATCCCTGATAAGCAGAATTACTTTAATAACCCAAAATATCTTAGGGCTCTTATTGTACCCGGATTATTTAGGGCAATCATATTTTGTTCTTCATGCTCTCTTTCTCTCCAAGTAATCGTCATTCTAGTCTGATGAAATCCTGAAACATAACCATAAGACTCATTAGACTAATTTTCATGCAAAAAATTAGGCAAATTTTGGGTAAAATGCAAGAATCAAGAATGTGAATTGCACCCAACTTAGTCTTGAACAAGGGACAGTGCATTGCATATGCACCTAGGCTTAAATTTAGGTGCTCCACAATGCAGTTTTCGATGCTTAAGGGTGTGTTTCCCTCTTTGGAAAAATAATTTACCCTAAGGGGCCCAAATCCCTAAAAGATTGCAATGAAAGGAAATGAATTGACTACTAAAAGTAAGAGAGGGCTTATGGCACCAACCTGGATCAAACAGCGATGAAAACCATCCACAGAATCAATCGCAATTAATGGTTGAAGTTTAGGGGAAAAAACAGGTTCAAAGCTCCAAAATGAAAATGGTAACTTTCAAATGGTAAAAATTAATAGTAAAACTCTTTTAATTAGTCATTTGATTATTTGAAAATCATATTTATTGTTGTGACTATGGTTTTATTCTATTTTTATCATGAAACAGGTATTTTTAATCCATTTGATGTTGTTCTGAACAGGTTTTGCAACTGATGAGCAGATTAGTCGTGCAAATTTATTTCAAGAATGATTTGACCACAAAGCATACTTTTATCCTTATTTTTTGAGCTTTGTTAAAAATGAAAAAGGACTTGAAGCGCACTTTTATCTCTTTTTAGAGCTTCAATAAAAACGAAAAAGGAACCCCTGGAGTCTTCTTTTAGCTCTTTTCAGACTCTGATAATGTGAAAAGATTATCGAGCACTTTTCTTTTCGAGCTCGTAAAAGTAAATGAATTGATATATACTCAGCATAAGTTTAACCCTTTTCTGGACTGAGATAGATTATTTACGAAAAAATAATACCTTAGTCGAACATGGCTAGGAGGTTCTCTCAGATATTATTTTACACTTTTTCAGATCTGAGTGACAAATTTACGAAAAAGTACTTATGGATTTTTCTTTCATCCTCTTTTCAAACTCTCTAAATATGAAAAAGGACTAGGTTGTCACTGTCGTTAGGCTCATTAAAACATAAAATAGCGATGGTCTTGTCGATCATGGCAAGAATCGAGTTTCATTCATCGCTAGACTCGTTAAATTATTAAATAGTGATACACTATTCGCCAGAAGGGTTGAATTATAGATCAAACATATGTTATCCTCCTTAATATTGTTAAAAAATAAAGAGGTACTGGTCGAAAAATGACTGGGAAAAATTTGGGAAAGTGAACAGAAATTTTTACGGTAGCAGGTCGCTCTTGAACATGACACTTCACTCCATCATTGTGACTATTTGGGTTGGGTAATATTCTTGACAGTTCATTCATACCTATGTTTCATCATACCTTCACTTCAGTTTTGGGTCAATGCCTCCAAATCATGTTAGTGACGTCGATATGTTCAATAGAAGTCATCCAGTGAATACGCATCCTTCTGTAATACTCATAAACCTTCATTCTCATGACAGTCATCCCTGAACATTGCTATATCAAGTCATACTTTTTCTCTGAAATCAATAACTCTCGTTTCGCAATAAAGTGACTTCCTGTCGATGTCAAATTATCATCCAAGAATTTTACTTAGAAACATCATATTCCAGTACCATGAGGCTTGTTACAACATCGACAAGATCCTTGCTTCCGGACTTTTGACCGAAAGATTTTGTTTGGCGTTCGACATCAAATCATCTATTCACACCTTACAAAATTTACTGCAATACCTTGAGGGCCATTGACATTAATGTTGGTTCTCTCGTGTTTGTTAACAGCTCACATCATTGGCTGGTAATCAAACGATGTCTTACCATGTTCGACTACAAATCAATTCACATGGCTAGACTTGTACCCAAACGATCGAGTGAACGAGATAAAAAGATCCTGGATCTAGTTTCAGCCATCCAGGCTACGATTTCAGGATTGTTATACACATGATCTGTACGGTGACCTTACATACAGATCATCATCTGAACATGGGCATATATTTGTAGGCATGTCTGTATTGGGCAACGTTCCAATGTAGATGACTTTCTCCACTATGTACATGTTATTAGATAGTTTATGTGATGAGCATGGGGATGTCTTCCCTCATCAATTTGTGATCAAGAGGATATATCATGATGTAATGTATTGTAATATTGATGCAGGTCGCCACTCCACTTCAGCTCCAGCCCATCACAGTGTAAAGCATCTCATTCAAAAAAAAATTGTTATTATTATTCTGACTTCATGCTTTAGGGGGGAATCTATTATAGGTCAATTTGGGCACCATTCCCAATGAATTGTTTTAACTATACATCATCCCCAGAACCAATTAATAGGGTCTATCATCCCCTATCATTTCAGTTGCTACATGCCCTAAGACAAAGAACAAGAACAAATCGTCAATGACTTCCATTGCAAGGTTTCTAAGATTTGTAGTACATGTTATATCACCTGTGATCTCACCAATGCAGCCTCTCAACGGACTATCTAATTTTCATATGCAGTTAGTTACCTCCATTCAAGGATGCTCTGCAAAGCACTTCCCAACATTCAAGAGTGTGTTGGTCAATTGGGATTGAAATTCTCATTGTTTCGGAATCTCCACTTGGCCAGTGCCTTCTAGAAATGTTCACATGTGTCAAAATTCGAATCCATGTGTCCATTCAACACCTTTGAGCTTTGGAACATGTCTTGCCTATTATTAGAAAGTCATTTATTGTGAAACTACCTTTAGCTGATCTATAAATTGAGCACAGATCCTAGTGCTTGAGAAGGAAGAAATTTGGTAGAGAAATGTTGTTGAATTCTCAATTGAGGGTTTGTTTTGAGTGATATGATATTGGAGAGATGTTCATTGTGATGAGGCTAGGATGATGCTAGAGTTGGTGACATCAAATCAATCATTGGTTGTAACCTCCCCCTTCTATCCATTAATAAATATTGTTGCTTACTTTCCCACATATGTATCTGTATAATCTTCTGTCTTTCATATTATGGATTCTTAGCTGATGTATATGTTTCATGTTTCATTGATTTAACTAATTAAATTAAATAGCCATCTGTATATTGCAATCTCTTTTATTTTTATTGTTTATACTTGCAGGAACTATTTTGGTGATCAAAGTTGGATTGGAAGCTACAGCAAGAGCGACAGAACGAGAATAGAAAGCGCTTGGACTCCAAGTAAGTTTCTCCATCTTTCTGTGTGTCTATTTAATATTAGAAAAATTATCTACAAAGTATTTGATCTGTTGTTTTAAATGCATAGCACCACATTTAGGGAATGTGTTTTATTCGTAATCCATAATTCCGCAAAACAAATATGTTGAAGTATTGTAAATAAAACTGTAAAGACAATAAAATAAACAGCTACACATGCGTAAATTCAACCCAAAAGAAGGCTTCCCAAAAAACTAGTCTAAAGGGCGGGCGAAATTGACTCAAAACACACAAAATGACCAAAATATCGAAGGTATGAGGGACAAGGATCTAATGACTCAGATCTGTTGGAAAAGATGAAGAAAAAGAAATAAACCGGAGGGGAAAAATGCTGCAAAATGGAAGACGAAAGGTTAAAACCCTAGGGGAAACAAGGGAACCCCAAGGGAAAGACCAAAAAAAAATCAAGAGGGGGTTTTGGATGGAATAATAACCTATCAAAAAGGACCTAAAAGAAAGATAGATCAAACCCTGAAATAATGGTTGAAAGCGTTGCAAATCTCAGACTACCTACTCAGCTAAACCCCTCCTAGAAAGGTGGAAGTGTACTGAAACCCTAGGGAGCTTGGTTCTACTTCAAGGAGACAAAATTATCATATCTAGGCCTAAGAAGGCTTGATACGTAGGTTAGACAACCCAAAATAGTGCTCTCGGAAAACCCTGATAGACAGAGAAAAAATTCAGGAAAAAAATTGCAACTCGTAGGTACTAACCTGTGGGCTATGGAAATCGCAATTTCTAGTCTAACAGACGTGAGGTCAGGTAGAAAGCATAGGTTTGGGCTCAAAAATTGTGAGCCCCAACTCTTAGATCCTCGGGCGGCAATTTGCAGAAAATTTGTCGTCTCTCGCGCGCTTGATACCTATTACATGTGGAAAACACTTGAAAACACCCAGAAGTTTGAATTTTTACTATTTTAGAGCATAAAGTTAAAAAACAACATCAAAAGACTAAAAACAACTGAATAAAAACCCTAGTTACTGAAGTTATTGGTCGCGCAGTAATCTGAATTACAACAGTGGAGTTGCCATTTGTTAGCGTAAATTCTTAACGCAAGTGTAAGAAAGAGATCACTTTAGTTGTGTGTGGCAAAAAACCCTAACAAAAAATATGGTTTCTTAACTTATTTAGATCTGCAATCGATAGTTAAAACAAATGCTACGAAAAACCATATCTATGTAGTAAAAGAAGTTAAACAATTAAAAGAAATAATAATTGCTCCATGCATCCAATGGATAAGACAAGATACAAAGAATTTTGAATATATTATAACACATGGGAAGGGAACAAATAATAATGTTATCAGTCCCCCTCAATGGGATGAGTTCTTGGTTGTCCTCAACGTTTTTGATCCAGAATTTTTTCTCTCAATGGTGTAGAAAACCCAAAATGTGTTGAACTCTATGGGAGGTCTAGAAGCAAAGAAAGTAGTAGCAGTAATGAGAATAATCAAAGTGCGACAATGAAAGTGATCAAAGTGAAGAATGAATGGAAAAACCTCCTATTTATAACAAAATATTGAGTTATCATTGATAATGGCACATAATAAAATATTATTAACCAAAATCTAGATCTAACCACTTGGAATATTTTATCATATTTTGTTGGAGGGAAAAGATATTTAAATTGGTTCAAATACCTTTATTTAGAAATAATAAAGAAATAAATTATTTATTTATCATTTCAAGAATGTGGTTAAGGAATAATTAACAAATAATGATTTGTTTAATTATTTCTAGGTGATTTAGTCAAATTTAACAAGGAATAATAACTAAATAATGATTTAATTAATTATTATTAGAGAAAAATAAGATAAATAATGATTTATCTAATTATTCTCATAATTGGGTTAAATATGACCAGGAATAATATTTAAACAGTGGTTTAATAAATTATTCTTAGAGAAAAATCACATAAATAAGAATTTATTTAATTATTCCTCATGGGGTTTCTTGTTTTAACCAGAAATAACTTAATAAAACATGGTTTCCTGTTTCTTATAATGAAATCAATTTTACTATGGTAAAATTGCTCCTACGTGGTGTACTTCAATCCATCTAATTGTAAATGGTTAGATGACCAAATTTTGGTGTAACAGTTGGGAGGAGGTATCTATGGTTTTTATCACAGGTTTACTCAAGTCTGAAAGAAATAGTTCCATCATGGTGGTAATTGATAGGCTAACCAACTATGCACACTTTTGTGCACTATCTCATCCTTTCAAATCTAGTACAGTTGCTACTGAATTTTGGAAATAGTTCAAAAGTTACATGGAAACCCAAAGATTATTGTAGGTGACAGAGATCTCATTTTCATTGGAAATTTTTGGAAAAAAAGTCATTTTCTTGTCTCGGTACTCAATTAGCTCATAGATCATTTTATCATCCTAAATCTGATGGAAAACTAAGATAGTGAACAAATTTTTGGAAGGATATGTTCATTTCTTCGTATCTGATAAACAAACATAGTGGGTCAAATGGTTACCTCTGGAAAAATGGTGGTATAACACTTCCTTCCATACCGCAGCAAAAATGACCCCATTAATGGAACTTTATGGATATCATCCACCATCCATCACATAATATTTAGGAGAAAATTATAAGGTTAAAGCAGTGGAATATCACAATGAGCATCAACAACAAGTTCTCCAACTCTTAAAGGATAACCTGGCTCTGGCACAAAATTGAATGAAACAACAGGTAGATCAACATCACAGTAAAAAAAATTTGATGTAGGTGATTGGGTATTGTTATGGCTACAACCATACAAAAAAATATCCTTCAAGCAATATAAGAAGTATAATAAAGTATCACCGAAGTATTATGGTCCTTACAAGGTGTTGCAAAAGATTGGTACTATGGAATACAAGTTGGAGTTGCTTACATAGTTCCAAGTACACCAAATTTTCCATGTTTCATGCTTAAAGAAGGTTATAGGTGACAAGCTCCCAGTTCAAACAATATTTCTAGAACTTGATGAGGAAGGAAAAATCATATTGGATCCTGAAATAGTCATAGAAACAAGAACTTGGTAGCTATGAAATCGATCAATTTCAGAGTATCTCATTAAGTGGAAGAACTTACCCGTTGAAGATTCCACATGGGAGGATGAGAATTTTATACAAAAAAATCCATAACTACTCAAGTGTTGAGGAACACACTTTTTTGAATGAGGGGGGCATGTTAGGTCCCTATAATAATAGTGTAGCCCCCATATTGTTGTTGTGCCCCATGTAGCCCCCATATTGTTATTGGTGTGCCCCATAGAAGTCCATTATTGTTATTGTTGAGCCCTTACATTATTACTATTATGTAGGCCCTGATTATATTGAGACCCTTTAGACTCTTGTATATACCAAGGAGGTCTTGTCATTTGTATCATCAAAGAAATATTTATTTATTTGATGTAAAAGGAGGTTTCCCCCTTGAATAGGTTTATTTTAAATAAAGAGGTAACCCACAATTAGTTTTAAAATGAATATTATTTTATTTGGGGCTTTATTTAGTTATAAATTTCCATTTGAAAGAAATAGAGTTTAATTCTCCTAGTTAGTAGAATATATTATTATTTAATATATTGGGGGTATATTTATTAAATAATATTAAAATGTATTAAAGAGTGAAAGCAATAAATGTAAGTGTTCTTATTGAATAAGGTCCATTACTTAGGGTTTGAAGCCTCATTGATGAATGTTGACTAAGTTATTAGGGTTTTGGTAAGTTAGAAACTATATATAATAATAAAAGTTATGTTATTAGTTTTAAAATTAATTTTATTTTATTAGGGCTCTATTCAGTTAGAAATTTCCATGTGAAAGAGGTAAGTAAAGCTTCTCTGAAGAAAATACAAGCAAAGTTTGTGTGTGATAGACGTGAGTGAATATTGGTCTAATTATTAAATATTAATAAATATTGTTTTATTCTCATATCCATGTTTTAAATCATTGGAGAAACCCCTGAGGTTTGTTGAGATTCAACAAGATGATGAGCTTAGTGAAAAGAGTCGCCTTCACTAAGTGGGCCCGCAGGTTATTTTTGGCGCAAGTCTATTTTTAGACTATGTCTATTTTTAGACATGGTGATCATATTTCAGAAGTTACAGGATGCTATTTGTGGATGGTTGGTCAAGTTGGAAAAATAGATGAAATTATATTTTTAGAATATTGGGCGAAGTCTATTTATAGATCATCGATCTAAAAATAGAAGTGTCGATTATTATTAGCTCTTAATAATAATTTGACAATAAACAAAAACTTATTCTCTTGGAGCACTTAATTTCAATGCACAGATTTGGAAAATTAGTGGGCTAAAGGAATCACACAATTCCTAGGGTTTACTGGTGGTTCATGCATGGAGGACTCAGTTAGAACTGAAGTGGCAAAGTTATGACAGAGTTGGAAGAGTAGTTCATGGAGTTGTATTTAGTTTAACTCAGTTAGACTCAGTTGAGCTAGTTGTATCTAGTCTAACTGAATGATACACTAGTGAGAGTGGAGTGAATTAATTAGTTAATTAATTCACAAATAATAACTTATTAATCGACTGAACAATACAGCAGTTAACTACAGTGCATGTCAGTTCCAGTGGAGACCCAGTGGAGCGATAGGTGAAAGGGCAAGATGAACTATCTGTTGTGACTATAGTGATGGATTGATTGCACCACACACACATTGGAGTTGCCAATGAGGATTGCACACTCAAGGCAAGGGTAATTCGAATTCATTCAGAGCTATTCTTCAGCAGGGATTGTGCAGTGGAAGCAGGCTAGCAGGAAGGCAGAGATCGATGCATGGATTTGCAAATTTCTTCTATGTTAGTGTGTGACGATTGATTGTACTGAGAGCTTGATGTACTAATATTTGTATGAGATTGTTACATGATCTCCATGATACATAATATATGATAGTTGGGGTTTTCAACTTCAGGCTTTCCCGTTAAACAACTATGTTATGTGTGATTGTTTTTATTTATGCTTCACATGTGTTTGCAATTAATTTTCCGCAAAAGATTAGCAGTGGAATGATTATGTATTTAGAAAGAAGTTAAATATTGTGAGATCAGGGGAATCTGGATATATGCATGCTTAGTGTATACTAATTTCTACATGGTGTCATAGCAGTGTTAATTCTTGAAGACTGCAATTGTGAAGAATTGTTGAGTTTGTGCTGGTGGACAATTCGAATTTTCTACAGAAAATTCTTGGTGCAGAAGTTGAGTATACATTGAAATGTCTTTCAATGGGTTGCGATTGGAGTATTCCCTTGATGGGAGCTCAAATTACATAGTCTGGAAGGATAGGATGGATGCGGTGCTGGAGGATAATGGACTGAAGGAGTTCATCAATAGAGATGTTCCTAAGCTGGGATCTAGCGATGTTGTATTACTTGACGCATGGCAAAAGAAGATAGCAAAGATAAGAAGAATTCTATTGGAAGGTGTGAAGGACCATATTGTGTCCATCCTTCATGGGAAAGACACTCCATTATTAATTTGGAAGGCTTTGACAGATTTGTTCCAAAGCAAAAGCGACCAAAGGAAGTTGGTGCTTAAAGACAAGCTCAGAAATATAAAAATGGAGAAGGGCGACAGTATTCCAAAATATCTCACGAAGTTTGTTCACTGTAGGGATGAACTTGGAAGTGTGGGGATTATTTTTTATGATGAAGACTTGCTGATCTTGGCTCTCCTTGGGCTTCCGAAGAGTTGGCATAGCTACGAAGACTCTGTCAATGGACGGGAGAAACTATTGGGATGGGAGCGACTTTGGTCGGATCTTGTGCAGGCGGAGATTAGGCGGGGTACCAGGGATGGCTCTTCATCGAAGAATGAAGATGAAGATAGTTTTTCTTTGGCTACCAAAGCAAGGAAAGGGACAGGGAAGAAATTTCCTTCAAAATCTGAAGCTAAAGGCAAGAAGCAGGATTTGTCCAAGGTGAAGTGTTTTCACTGTCACGAACATGGGAATTTCGCCACTAACTGCCCACAGAAGAAGAAGAATAAGAAGGCTACTGGAGCTGCAGCTGGAGAGGCCTTAGCCTTGAAATTTGAACTTGATCTCTCTTTGATCGCATGCTTGGTTTCAAGCTATATGGGATCGGTGTGGTATCTTGATAGTGGTGTGTCTTTCCATATGACGGGAGACAAGGAGTTGTTTAGTGACTTGGAGGAGAAGGACCTCCAGATGCATATAGAGATGGGATACGATGGTAGATACAGTGCGACCGGAATTGGGACCATTACCTTTGAGAGGGAGTCCAGTAATCCATTCTTGTTGAAGGATGTTATGCATGTTCTAGGTCTGAAGAAGAACTTGGTCTCGGTCACAATGTTGGAAGACAAAGGTTATGATGTTGTTTTCAGTGAGGGAAAAGCCTTACTTCGACATAAAACAACGGATCAAACCAAGAAGATAGGATTCGACTAAAAGCTGGAGGTAGATGGCTGCGCTGCAATGGTGGGAAAATCAGAAGAAGTGGTGAGCTGGGATGAGGGCGAATTATGGCACAGGAAATTGGGCCATCTTCACCATGGCGCTTTGAAGATTTTGCAGCATATTTCTACTAGAATTCCCAAGGGTACTCTTGCATAGTCAGATCAGTGCAAGGGATGTACTATGGGTAAGTTTGTGAAGACCACCTTTCATGATAAGGAGAACCGTGCTTCAGTGATCCTGGAGAGAATTCACACAAATGTGTGTGGACCTTTCTCGGTTGCTTCAACAGCAAAACACAGGTATTATGTTATATTTGTTGATGATTATTCTCGTAGATGATGGATCTTCTTCATGTAGAAGAATAGCGAAACATTCTCAAATTTTTTTGAGTTTAAAGCATTGGTGGAGAAGGAGTTGGGGAAGCAAGTGAAAGCTCTAGGGAGCAAAGAAGGAATTTGAAGAGAACACATAGCGCCTCATAACCCACAGCAAAATGGGGTCAGGGAGGAGAAGAACAGAATGATCGTGGGTGTTGCACGAGCGATGTTGCATGACCAGGGCCTACCGATGCACTTGTGGGCGGAAGCATGCAACACTGCGGTTTATGTGCAAAACCGTTGTCCTCATGGAGTACCTGGCATGATTACACCTGAAGAAGATTTTACTGGTAAGAAGCCTGATATTTCTCATTTGAATATTTTTGGCTCATCTGTTTACATTCATGTGAAAAAGGGCGCTAGGAAGAAGCTAGAGCCGACTACAGAAGTTGGGATATTTGTGGGGTACACGGAAACACCCCATAATTATCGTGTGTATTGGCCAGACAGTCAAATGACTGTGGTACGACGGGATATAAAATTCAATGAGGTGAAAGCCATGAAGTTGTCGCTTGAGAGGGAGCTACACTTGCATGCAAAGGAGGAACTTCTTGTTCCCAAAGATGAGCCTCTAGATGTGGATCAGCCACAGGAGGAGATTCATGGAGTGGAGGAGTCCACTCATGCAGATCCAAACATTAGACAAGGCAGAAAGCATACCATAGAAGCTAAGAGACTGAAACTTGATGCGGCACAGAATGTAGGAGTCCCTACATCACAGCACAGACAGAGATAGGCACCTGACTGATTTACTAGATACATGGCTCTTATGAGCAAATGTATCGTGACAAAACCATCTTATTTTGAAGAAGAAGTGCAGGGGCCCACATGGGTAGATGCCATGGTGGAGGAGTATGACTCCATTGTCAGAAACAATGCTTGGGAGATTGTTCCAAGGTCGGTGGGAAAATCAGTTGTAGGATCAAGATGGATCTACAAGGTAAAGCAAGCTTCTTATGGGAGCGTCGAGAAGTATAAGGCAAGATTTGTTGCTTGGGGATTCTCACAGATCGAGGGGATTGATTATGAAGAAACCTTTGCACCTTTCGCATAGTATTCTTCCATAAGGACCATCCTTGCTCTCTCAGCGCAAATGGGTTGGCACATTCATCAAATGGATGTGAAGACTATGTTCCTTAATGGGATCATTGAGGAAGAGGTGTACATTGATCAGCCTGAAGGATTTTAGATCTTCAGCAGTGAGTCGCATGTGTGCAGGCTCAAAAGAGAATTTTATTGGATAAAAATAGCACCTCGTGCCTGGTACACTTGGATCGACAGCTATTTCACTGGACTTGGCTTCACCAAGAGTGAGGCGGATGCAAACCTGTATCAAATTGTGGTGGAGGGTAAGCTTGGAATCATTGTTCTTTATGTTGATGATTTAATACTAACGGGTGATGAGCAGTTGATACACTCATGCAAGGCAGATCTTGCAAATGAGTTTGAGATGAAGGATTTGGGCCTCCTTCATTATTTCCTTGGATTGGAAATATGGCAGCGGGAAGGTGAACTGTTTGTGTCTCAAGGCAAGTATGTCTGGGAGATACTGGAGAAGTTTCACATGCAAGGCTGCAAGCCTATCGACACTCCTCTTCCAGGAAATTGGAGGAAAGAGGATGCTACATCGGCAGAGGTAGTGGATGCCATTGTTTATCGAAAGTTGGTGGGTTCTCTCATGTATTTAGTTAATACAAGACCGGACATATGCTATGCGATGAACCAGCTTTCACAAGTGATGGTTAAGCCTACCAAGCATGTCCTGAGATATCTCAAGGGCACATCTGAGTATGGTTTATGGTACAAACAGATGGATGAGGTGAATTTGCATGGCTTCATCGATGTAGATTGGGCGGGCATCCCAACAGAAAAAAAGAGCACATCAGGAGGGGTTTTCATTATCGGATCTATGGCAGTTTCTTGGTACAGAAAGAAACAAAGATCTGTGGCACTCAGTTTAGCGGAAGCAGAATACATGGCAACAAGTCAAGCTGCATGTGAGGCTATCTGGATGAGGAAGATCCTGGTTGGTTTTTTCGGTTCACATTTAGATCATACAGTGATACATTGTGATAATAAGAGTTGCATTAAACTCTCGGTCAATCCTGTGTTTCATGATAGATCTAAACATATTGATATCTGGTATCATCATATCAGAGATTGTGTGCAGTGGAAGATCATGTTGCTTCATTACATTCCTACGGAGGATCAGGAAGCAGATATTCTGACGAAGGTGCTCACCAGGAGCAAATTCTAATACCATATAGGCAAGATCGGGGTGAAGGATAATCCCTATCTTGTTGAGAGGGAGTGTTGAGATTCAACAAGATGATGAGCTTAGTGAAAAGGGTCACCTTCACTAAGTGGGCCCGCAGGCTATTTTTGGCGCAAGTCTATTTTAGACTATGTCTATTTTTAGACATGGTGATCATATTTCAGAAGTTGTAGGATGTTATTTGTGGATGGTTGGTCAAGTTGGAAAAATAGATGAAATTCTATTTTTAGAATATTGGATGAAGTCTATTTATAGATCGTCGATCTAAAAATAGAAGTGTTGATTATTATTAGCTCTTAATAATAATCCAACAATAAACAGCAACTTATTCTCTTGGAGCACTTAATTTCAGTGCACATATTTGGAAAATTAGTGGGTTGAAGGAATTACGCCATTCCTAGGGTTTACTAGTGGTTCATGCATGGAGGAATCATTTAGAACTAAAGTGGAAAAGTTATGACAGAGTTGGAAGAGTAGTTCATGGAGTTGTATTAAGTTTAACTCAGTTAGACTCAGTTGAGCTAGTTGTATCTATTCTAACTGAATGATACCCTAGTGAGAGTGGAGTGAATTAATTAGTTAATTAATTAAAAAATAATAATTTATTAAGCAACTGAACAATACAGTAGTTAACTGCAGTGCATGTCAGTTCCAGTGGAGACCCAGTGGAGAGTTAGGTGAAAGGGAAAGATGGACTATCTGTTGTGACTATAGTGATGCATTGATTGCACCACACACACATTGGAGTTGCCAATGAGGATTGCATAGTCAAGGAAAGGGTAATTCGAATTCATTCAGAGCTATTCTTCAGCAGGGATTGCGCAGTGGAAGCAGGCTAGCAGGAGGGCAGAGATCCGTGCATGGACTTGCAAATTTCTTCTATGTTAGTGTGTGATGATCGATTGTACTGAGAGCTTGATGTACTAAGCTTTGTATGAGATTGTTACATGATCTCCATGATACATAATATATGATAGTTGGGGTTTTCAGCTTCAGGCTTTCCCGTTAAACAACTGTGTTATGTGCGATTGTTTTTATTTATGCTTCACATGTGTTTGCAATTAATTTTCCACAAAATATTAACAGTGAAATGATTATGTATTTTGCAAGAAGTTAAATATTGTGAGATCAGGGGAATCTGGATGTATGCATGCTTAGTGTATACTAATTTCTACAAGTTTCAACTCAATTGGTCGAGATCTTGTTGCTAAAGCACCTTTCCACTGGGAGGTCACAAGTCCAATGTTCCTCGATACCCTCAGGGTTATGGTCTAATTAGTTTGGTCAAGGGGTGTGGTCCCTTCAGGTGGACCTACCCTGCTTTTCTGCAAAACAAAAAAACAAAAAACAAAAAACAAAACAAATAGACAAAAAAAAACCTTCGATAAAATCAAAATCTCTCATAATAACACTATTTATTTATTTTGGAAAAATAAAAATCATATGAATACTTTCATTTACTCGAATGTAACCTATGTTATTAACGTTTCACTATGTAACCTATGTTATCAACATTTTCTCCTATTTTCACTTATTTTCTTCTCCAACACTAAAAATCATAGGAATACTTTCATTTAGTCAAATGTAACCTATGTTATTAACATTTCACTGTGTAACCTATGTTATCAACTTTTTCTCCTATTTTCACTTATTTTATTCTCCAAGTTTTGAATCTAGTTCCTGAGCCACATCCGCCCCTGAATCCCATCTCTACATGTATCTTCTTATCTCTCCATGTATCATTAAAACTTTGTCATGGCTTGGGAATAAGTGTGTATCTATTGTAATCTCTCATGTTGGTTAATGGAAACTTAATTTTGACTGTTGGTGTATTTCATTGTAGCTTTCTTATTTATGGTTTTTCTCGAGATCTTGTTGGTTTAGTTCAAATTAGGTATTTATTTGTAATAGAATATATTTATATAGTGTTTAATATTTTTTAGATTTTTCTTGAGTAATGAGTTTGAATATTAGCAATTTTTGGTATTAATATACATATCTTTTGATTTGGTATTAGCATACATATCCTATGGTTCAATATCTTGTGGTTACTTTTGGCTAATTGGCTTGGATGTCAACAACTTTGGTGACTTAGATCAAATGGTATAAACCCTCACTGAAAATTGTGGTTGTTTGCAATATTTTTCTTTAAGTCTCATTGTAGAAGAAACATGGCACTTTTCCCATCCTCTCTCTTCATGCTATATGTCAAATGTATTCCTTTTTTTTAAGATTTAATATTGTCCTTTCTAAGTATTTTCATAGAGCACTTGTATATTGATTGGCAACATATTGGAGGTCACGAATTAACTCAGTTTTCGCATCAGTCATTGGCACACATTACTCCATAAGCACATACTTGTGTATACTCTTATTCTAAAAATACCCTTTAAGCCTTAATGTGAATGATTGAGTTTTTATTTACCAGCAAATTTTATTGTTGCATGGAACTCTAAATCATTGTATATGATCTAGGGTTTAAGGGTGAATTGTACTTATTTTATAAGTTGTTGAAGTGTCGAGGAATTGAATGTTTGAAGAATTATTTCATTACAATAGCTCCTTGAAAACATAATAAGCTTTATACAGTGGTTTCTTGCATGTAAAAGCATATCACATTGATACGAGAACTATTTACATAAATGCATCAATGCATAGTAAATTGTTGCACACGTGGTGAAACACATTAATACTCAATAATTCATTGCATACACAGCACACTGCATAGTGGTCTACTGAATTCACATTAAGTTACATATGCAGTGCATAATCATTTGAAAATGCAACAAGAAATTCCTAATTTAATTTCCCTTGATTAAATTAGGAGATCTTTGAGATTCCACATCAAGAGACAAATTGAATGAGTTAGCTAACGGTGATATAGTTTTTATCACTCAATTATCTTAGTTAATTCGATTTGGGGGCATGAAATTGAGTTGTGTACAGTGAATCCTAAATTTTAGGAGTGTGGATTGAGTTAATTTAAGTTGTAACAATTTAATTCAATTAAATTGAGTTATGGTCAATTAAATTAGTTCCAACTGTTGGAGGAACTAGTGGAGGTATAGTAGTGGGGTGTAACTTCAGTGTTTAATCAGTTAACTGATTCAGCCTAAATTAACTCATGCATGCATATAATTAAAGCTATCGAGTTGAGATTGGAGTTCAAGGGAAGTGTAATACTAGTTGTAAACTAATCCAAGTTGTACAGGTGGTGCATGCAGTCAGATATTGTCCTAAAGGAACTGTGCAATCCAGATTGAGGAATTTCCTAATAATAGTGGTTAATTCCTTGAGGAAAAATGCAAGGAAATAGGATCTTTTCGGCTTGAAAATTTGGCTAAGTGTTGGCCTAAGTCTTTCATTCAGGTAGAGGATAGAAGATATAGGTGCAGGTTGTGTTCAAGCTTGAGCAAGCATATTGTATTCATCTAGATTATTTGATTAACGCAATACAGATAGGAAGGGGTTGTGAGTAGTTGATTTCCCATAGATAAATATCTATGTATGTGTGTTGAATCATGATGCATGTTTTTTATGTGTTCTTAATCGTGAATTTTCTTCCACAAATGAGTAGAGTAGATTTGAGTCTTATGTTTTAGTAAATTACATGAGCAGTTTTGAATCTACATTAAAATTCTACACATAATGAGTTATATCAGTCCATAGTGATATATGTTGACATGTAAAGTGTAGGAACACATTGAATGCATATGAGTGACATTTAGTATTTGTTTTTCTTGTAGGAGTTTTTCCTCCTTGCACAATTAGGTTATTGCACTTTCCACTAGTGGAACCCACAGTACACTCTAGTTTTTCTTACTTTATGAACAAACAAGGTTACGATTTTATTGTATTTCTATTTGAACAAGTTTGTGTGTATAGGGATATTATGAGATTTTTTTTTTACACTACTATAAAGAACCTTTTATTCTCAGAGGAACAAATCAATCATGATATAACAACACCTAACTAGTTTCAAGAAATTCAAAGTGAAGTTGGCCAGAGAAAGGTTCTAAGTTGAAAATAGAATGTTGTTGAATGTGTAGGTAGTTAGAGAACCCTAGCTAAGACACTCTTGCATAGAGACAACGTCTCTAAGTGAAACAATGTTGATCCATCTTAATTGTGCTCACTACTCACATATTCACCTACAATCACTACTTGTTGCTTCTTTACTGGATAATCTCCTAGGTTTGATACATTTATACAATCTTTGAGCAGTCATGTAAGTAGTCGTATAATACCAGTGGAAACTTGATTTTGAGAAACAAGTCCTCAAGGTCAATAAAATTAAGGATGCTTGATAAATACCTAATGATCTTGATCTCTAAGCATGGAGACTATGGAAATGGAATCAAATGAATCTCAATGAAAGGGGGTCCAATAAGTTAAAGAGGATGAAGGGAAGTAATAAATGATGATTCTTGGACGAAATCACAAAGAAACCTACTCAAATAAATCTCTTCAAACCCTAAAAGGAAAGAGACTTGATAAAATACTTATGGTCGAAACTAGGGTTTCAGACCTAAGGCTAGCAAAATCTCACAAACTATCCAATAAATAGAAACCTTTTTCAAGGTAAATTATTCGCTAGGGAAGGTTGAATTTAGGTTGAATTATCTTTGTAAAAATGATATCGATATGCTAAGGTATGAGGATTCATATACATGTTATCCCAACCCTCTTTTTCCTTTTGATTGTTTTCTTTTTACTTTGGGGAAACAATGGCTTTTGACATTTATTTCTTTCTTGCATCAACATATTCGAGGGCTCATTGCCCAAATGTATCAAGGGTCGATGAATACTTCAAGGGCTAACTAAACTAGGGTGACACTAGTCCTGAAGCTTGGGATGTGAGGAGCTTTGTAATGAGCAGAAAGTGGTAAGTATGGTATGGATATGGGCACGCTTTCATCACTCGACTTCCTTCAATTGGTAGCTTGAGAAACCAGCAAGTAGAAGATTGCAGGGAAGTGTTGTAAAATCTAATTGTAGCTTTCCTTGGATGAAGGAATAAAGAATAAGATTTGTTTATTTACATGCATGATATGATCTAATTGAAATAAGTATATACTATTAAAGTGAAATGGAATGTTACATACCACAAAAATGTGTTAGTCTTGGGGTATCATGAATTGTCCATACAAGTATTCCATGGAATTGAAATTTCCTCTGCCCTATTGTTTTACAGATGTCATACATAGTGATGTGGCTCATAAATTCATTAACTCATCGATAATATGCTCGATATATATATTCATACATTTAACTTGGTACTTACCTAATTGTTTGAAATTACACACAATTACTACTATGATATGTACATATAAGTAAATAAATAAATATAACATATTATGCAACAAAACAAGACAAATTGAAATTTTACAATATTCAAAAAATTAATGTAAACAATTACTTTGAACAATTATTGTTAGCATAATGTGCTCCCTCTTTATTGACATCCAAGGAGGAAGGTTATTGTTGAAAACAAAATTTGGCCCCATTGAGTAAATATACCCAAGCTATCCAAATGGATTAACATCATCAATTACCAATGAAAGCCTAACATTACGAGTTCATCTTAAAATGCGTTCATTTATCCTCAATTTCCATAAATGCATAACCATCTGTAGGAATTCAAGGAAAACCATCTCCACAAACCATCTCCACTTCTCTTTCGTGCATGGTAATCCATAAATTGTGTTATGCTTTCACACTTCAATAATCGGTGCAAACATGGAACTATGGGAATATGACGAAGAAACTTTTGAAGAACTCTTTTTGTTAGTTTATTTCTTCGATATGCTTTGACATTGTGGGAATTTTGTTTTCCATGCATGTTTTCCATAATATATAATACGATCATTAGTACATGCATATATAGCTTGATAATCCATTCCAATTTCTTTCATAATGGCATATAAAACTCAGTATGTGAGAGGTAACTTATTTGATGATGGTAACAAAAATTCAACTAAAAATCTTGTACAACATAAAAAATCATTGGTTAGTGTAAAGAATATTAATCATAAATATTTCATTTTTATTTTACACTTGTTTTTAAAGGTTCGGTTGGTGAGACATGTCTAGGGGGATTGAACTTTTGATCACTTGGATTCACAAGGGCTTGTCAACATGCTTTTTTCCAATTTTGCTACCACCCATGGACATTTTTATTTTACACATTCCTGAAAAATAAAAAAGGAAAAAAATAATCCTTTATGTGATGAAACATATTATATTATACCTTAAGGTATGTGACATAAAAGTGTTTAACAAACCATTCAAAACCTTTAAGTTCACCAACAATAATGTAACAGAGAGAATATTTTCACTTGAACCTTCATGTTGGAGCGGGGCCCCCTCGGGTGTACTTTTTTGGGTTAATTTTTTCTAACTTTTGGTGTATGCATTGTGTGCAAATGGTCAAATGGGCTTTAGGGCGGGTCAAAGTCCCTTAATTATTGTAATGGGTTAAAGGGAAAAACCATGAGTCTCAAACCATGGTTTGAGACCATGGTATGTGCATGTCTATGATAGTATAAATATGTAAGAGTCCAGTCAGTAAGGAGATAATCGATCAATAGATGAATGAATGATCTGAATTAGTTTTGTTTGTCTAGGTTTTCTTTCTAGGTAGAAAGGCTCATGTTGGTTGTGTGCGCGGAGACCTAAGTCTTGAGCTATGTGCGGACTCTGTTGTTGTGTGCACAAAATATATATTGTGTTGAATTAAAAGATCTCTTAAAAAAGAAGGCATTTTTGGTGAACCCGGATTCTTATGTGATTTATTGTCTTGATTATCTTTTAATTGTTGTCGATTTGAATATGTTATGTTATTGTGTATTTGCTTCTATAATTGGTTAATTACATCTATGCATGAGAATTAGTTGATTTTAAATGAATAATTCTGACTGAAATATATTGTGCGCAAAACATATTGAAGTATTATGTGTCAATCTACGAAAGGGTAGATATGTTACTATGATTGTGCAAATATGGTATATTACTTATAGTAAGTCTGATTAGATCTGCCACATCAAAATCTCCCTCAGGGTGCATAAACCTGGTTCCAACACCCCCCTATATTGCTTCAGGTGAGACTTTGGTCTGTGCAAGAAGATCATTGTCGGAAGGGCCAATAGTTGGAGGGTTATGTTGGTTGCATGATAACTTTGAACCTGGGTCAGGACCCCTAAAGCCAACACTTCATAAATTGGTGTAATTTCTTTCTCTAACACGGGTTCATCACAAATAACATTATTGTTCTCATAACTAAACAATTATTGGATCAATTCATTTGCCCCATCATCTTGAACTACGTTATTATTGTCACCTTATTCTATAGGATCATTATATTAACCTTCAATATTCGCTCCATGTTCCTCAACTTGTATAACATCAATTATAGTATTATTACTTGGTGCATTTGGATCACAGTACCTAGGGGGGCACCTTGACTTTATAATTATTACAAAAAATCATGTGAAATTAGTTTGTAGAACAAATATTATAACAATAAAAAAAATTACAAATATTATTAATATAAATCAAATATATATAATGATTCATACATATCTTACCACGAGATGATAATTGTTCCCCCTTTCAATGTGCCCATTCTTACTACAATGTTTATAAACTATATCATAGGAAATTCTTCACAAATGCATGCACCCGCAACGAGTGCAAGGGAAATAACATTTCCCATCATCAAACCCTAGCCAATTAGTTCCCCATCTAATGTTTTTTTACATTCTTCCCAACTACAAAAAATTTATGTGATAATTATGTTATAAACCTGAGCAGTTGTGTAACTAGATCTAATATTATATTTTTGTAATTCAATTGATATGTATAAAACAAAATATGTATTTTTCTCATTAAAAATATCTTATAACCTTTCAGAATTATTGTAAGTATAGCAAATATGTCGCAACATCTCTTACATGCAGGATATTTATATATTTATTGATCGTTGTAATTCCAAAATTAGTTGACTAGTCAAAGTCAAATATGGCCAGTCAAACAAATGGTCATAGCGGTCGCATTGATATCATAATAATATAGACACCATATACATCATCGTTGAAATAATGGTGCCCTATAGATCATTCATCAGAATACTGACGAACATGGGTACTTTACACATTTTTTTTTTGTTGAAAAAATGACATTTTTATTGTAATTTGCAATATTATGGGCCATATTGTCATACTATGTCATCAAAATTCAGTACTATACGTAATATTGATGTAATCCAAAATGCACTAAGTATTATGTCCTTGTCTAAAATGATTCTCCTCGGTATCCCAAGGCACACTCAGACTCGTCCAAAGGATAGGTTCATTGCGTCTTGCCCATTAATGCTAATTCTACAGGACATTAGAACACACATTGTTGAACCTATCAACTACCATGAATAGGTAGTCATGTCCCTTCGAGGTTGTTGGTCAACCTCCCACAATTTACATGGAAATTATTTCCCAAAGATGAGTGGGTGGAGGTAAGAGATAGTTTATACCTTGTTTCCTATTACTAGGCTTGTTTTTACAACAAAGCATGCATCCTCATATGAAAATAACTACATATTCTTGCATATTATATCAATACAGACGCCTCTGCAAGCTGGCCACAGTCTTCCCTACACCAAATTTTCCTACAACCTTGGAGGTGTCAGCTTCTTTGATCAACTATAATCAACGATCTTTAGGAACACATAAATTATCTAACATGTAGAGTAACCCATTCTAGAGATAGTAGTTAACTATGGTGTCATCATCATGCAAATGAATTTGGTTCTACAACTAACCTTCTTAAATTCCTCATCCTTTATGTATGAATCTTTGTATGCATCATGGGTGAAATCCTCCATGTGCATAAGAGTCCCCAAAGCTATGACCTTTTATGTGGGTCACCTTAAAAGAATGTCATCCAACTTGTTTGTGTTTCCCTTGTTTACTTGATTAGTGAATGGAATTTTCGTAGAAACCCTATCCACTTGTAATGCTTGGTCTTTTGTACCTTAATCTGGACTTGTAAGTACTTTATTGTTTGGTGATCTTTGTGGTTTATCGTCTCCTTTCCCATGAGATAGTGTCTCCACTTCTTCATAGATTGAACCAAGGGATATAGTTCCTTGTCATTGGTAGGGTAGTTGAGAAATTCCCAATGAAATACTTCAAAATGGTAGTATATAGGCCTTCCTCCCTATAATAAGACCATTCCCATAGCATATCCACTAACATCATTCTCCACTTTTAAGGTTATTGAAAATTCGATAATGTCATAACTAATGCTTGAATGGTCTTCAAGTCCTCAAAGGCCCTATGTTACCCTTTCCTCACTCACTCTTTTCCGCTCACTATTATGGCATGGAGTGATGTTGCTATTATTGAAAATTAGGCTATGAGTTTCCTTATGTATTGTGCTACCCAAACTAAACTATGTTGACCCTTTCCCCACTCACTATTATGGCATGGAGTGATGTTGCTATTATTGAAAATGAGGCTATGAGTTTCCTTAAGTATTGTGCTACCCAATCTAAACTCCTAAGCTCAAAAGCATTAGTAGTTACCAACCACTTCATGATGGCCTAAATATTAGATAGATCTATCTTCAACTCTCCCCACTTATCACATATCCCATATACACTAGATACTACTATGTACACTTATTGGTATTTTCCAGTCGTTGGTGCTTCTTAAATGTCTCTAGCACCTGAATCAAATCTGAGATGTTCCCCTCCCGGGTAGCACTATATATCAGTGTATCATCCAAATATAAAATAGAAAATGAATTTATAAAAGGGAATAATATATCGTTCATTAACCTCATAAATGTAGCTAGTGCATTGCACATGCCAAATGACTTGAGAAACCACTCAAATAAATCTTCCCTGGTTTTGAAGGCAATCTTCCATTTATCATATTCTTTGACTTAGACACAATGATTTCTTGAATTTAAGTCCAACTTTGTGAAGTATTTGGTTCATTGCAACTGATCCAACAAATCATTTATCCTAGGTGGGGGTACCTATTCTTGAGCGTAATTTTTTTTTAGCACCATGTAATCAATATACATTTTCCAAGACCCATCCTTCTTTGGAAAAATGATGATGGGTGGCTCACATGGTGAGGTACTTGGTCGAATGATACCCTTTTCTATTAGTTACTGCAACTGCTTCTTCTCCTTGCTTGCTTCTATAACATATTTCCTGTATATCCCAATGTTTGGAAATGGAGAGCCTGACAACAATTGGATCTCATGTTCTACTTCCCTCTTGGGAGATAGCCCTTTAGGCTCCCGAAACATACCCTTGTATTCCTTCAAAAGCTCTTATATTTTTTGTTTATGTTCCTTAGTACGCCCTTTTAAATATGACTTTTATTTCATTGAATCTTTTAGAAAATGATTTTCTCTTAAAAATAGCGAAGCATACTTCTTTCTAGAATTGATTAATTTATTCACTTTGTTGGCACTTACTAGCGAAATTTCAGACTTGACCTTGTGTGCATTGATGGTGAAGGATTTTCCATTCTTGATGAGGTAGTACTAATTGGCTCCACATTAATATTACATCCTACATGTACATATAGCGACTTCCAAACACCACTCCACATACATCAAATGGAAATATATTTGGTTCTACTTCATCAATAAAATCAACATTGATAGAAAATCTAATACTTCATTACTTGGTTACTTTTATTTATGCATCCTTATTTACCCATCCCAATGGATATACACTTGTATGATCATGGATTTCTTTTTTAATCCCAATTTATTGACCAACTTTGCAACAATGAAATTTTCCTATGATATTGAGATGAATATAACATCAATCTTTGTATTCTTGACTTATATCTTTACATGGAAGAGTTTGGTCATTTCGTACTCTTCCTGTTATTGAAATCTACTCGATTCACCTCCTTTCGGCACTAATGTACAAAAAATATTCTCACCCATGTCCAAGTTGTGTTCCACGTTACTCGAATCTATGGCAATGAGATTTTTATTCTTAACTATAGTGATGCCTTTTACTTCAAAATCTTATGAATATGTATTTAAATAAGATTAAAAATATTCGCAATTTGCACAGAATATTTTGTTGAAAGCATTATAAAGAGACAAAGGAAATTTTAATTATAACTAATTTTGAGCATAATTGTTGCAATCTTTTCTTTCAAATGTCTTATTCAATCAATCTAAATCAATAAGCTTGATTATCTTAATCTCTTATCATACTCTTACTAATTAATTTTTGTATACTCTTATAATTTAATTTTTGTAGATAATTTATTTTAATTAAGTGATTAATATATATTGTACAAAGAGTTGGGGTTACAATAAAAATGTATATAAGATGAATGAAAAAATAAGCTCCATAATAAATGTTGATATAGAATTACAAACAATGTAAAAAGAAGATTTAATTTTTTTAGGGGTTGAAGTTAAAAAATGAAAAGTAAAGGAAATTATTAATTCGAGAATAAAGGAAAAGATAATGGAGTTTCTGACTATGATGATTTCTTTAAAAACATGTTTGTGAAGAAAGGAAGATACAACAAAGTAATTGACATGTTAGGTTGAAATTAATATAATTAATTATGATGATTCTAAATGTATACAAATACAAATGGCTTGAATTGGAACAAGATAGAAATTGTAATATTACACTAGCATGTGGTTTTCTTGGATTGGTACAAATCCAAAATAAAATAATCATTAGCTTCAAACTTACTATGGGTGAGCCTTTTTCCTTATTGATTAAATTAATGGCAATGTCACCTTTGGACTAATAAACATGATAATTGATAATAGATGGGAAAATCTACTTCCTTCTTATGTACACCTAAGAACTACTATTTATGTTTTAACACACTCAACATACATAGATATATGTGACATTTTACTAAAACAAGATTAATTAATTAACAAAAAAACTCAGTGTCATAGTCATTTAGGGCTTCCAAAATAATATGAAAATATTGATTTATACAATCATCGTGAATAAAAAAATGTTTGCACAATGTTTTAGCTTTCAACAATGATTCTCACCTACTTTTCATATATTTTAAGGCTACATGAGGAATCTATAGGTAGATTCTAATGATTCACAATTTTGTTATGTTTTGTATGATTGAACCCCCACACTAAAGCACCTTATGACGTATTTTAGGAAATTGTATATTTTTTAATTAGCTCATGGTTATATATTCTCTAAATGTTTATTAGTTTCTTAAAGTCTTTTCTTATGAGTTCACATTTTTGTTTACGAGAAAAGCATGTTGGATTGCTTGAGTCGTATGTTAAGCTCTTATGTTGGGCTTGGTACAGTGGTTAACTAATGAAATTTTTTTAGTGTTTCTACATTTGTCTATAGTTGATTCCTAATGCATCTTGCTCTTGCACGTGGCCTAGGAGTCCTCCCACAATCGTGAGTAATAGTTATATTAACACTAGTCCAAATCCAATAAATTTGAATAAATTTAGGTTGTATCTTCAAGTGCTCAAGAAATATAGGTTACTCACTCCTACCCATGTTGAATGTATATATTCAAATTTTTAGTATTGTCAAGAAGATGTAACACATCCTAATTATAAATTAAGCTCATCTTGTAAAGGTTTAAAGTGCAAAGAGCTTTGAACATCATTGAAAATTGGGGCTTTCAATTAGATCGTATTTATGTTTTGAAGGTTTCAAAGTTTACACATATGTTTTAATAAATGGTAAAAGTACATCTTTTAATGCAAATATTGGATAGTTCACAAATTAACAAGTAAGGTTGATATGTTTATATTTGTATTATGGATTTAAAAGAATAGTGATCAAAATACTTATTTTTAAATTTAACTTAAGTTGAGGTGGAGATTATTCTAAGTATAATATTAAAATTATAAGTTGATGGAACATCAATATCATAAAGAAGTAGACAATGTAAATTTTCGCATGGATAACTAATAATAATTATATAATGGTTGGAGCTTTATGTAATCATGCTCAAAATTGCAAATAATTAAACAAAATCACTTATCATAATGAATATCGTTCTAACATCTTACCTAGAATTCTTCCATGTAACTAGGAGCGATGGTTATGTTGGCTCCAATTCCTAATCCAATAAATATCAATAATGGTTGTTAAGATTTGAGAAAAATGAATTCCCATTTATATGAAATTGGGCAAAATACTCACATTTTAATGGTTCAATGATTAACCCACCACTAACCGAATAAAGCAACAAACTAATTAGCACCACACTGATTTGCAGTGGGCAATACGGCATCCTCCTCAGTCAAGTGTTAAGGCCTACCTGTGAATGCTTGCTCTATTTGTAGTATTTTTAAAATCAATTATATATATATTGATTTATATCTTGCATCGTTCATTCAAGATTACATATGAAACTCCGGCGAAATATTTTATTGTCCGTGAAAATGTAGAACCTGACAATAAGCTTCAATCTTTTCCATCCACCTTTTGCAAATCACTCTAAAATTCTCTTTACGCACTTCTTTTGTTTCGTTGCTTTGTTTATCTTCGACTGTCTGCTCAATCTTTAATTCTCTTTGCAAGTTTGGGGCGTGTCATAAAATTAACTGCATTTATAATCCTATGCAGCGCCGGTAAATTGTCTCTGCGATTACAACCTAACCGTGGCAACGATAACTGGAGGCCAATAATGGAATTAACAGCATTGAGGATATATCCCACATGAGAAACACCAAACTATTACCGCCTCTTTATAAACCTTCCGGTGTAGCAATTTTCATCACGTTGTCCAGCGGCCAAAATTGTTACGTGACAGAGACCATGCTGTCTTTCGCGAGACAGATCGGGTGGCTCAAAAAACTGCCACTTGTAAAACATCCACCGCTCGGTCGTAAGGCTCAGATTCCACCACTTGTCAGTCATCCACCGCCAGATCGTAAGGCTCAGAGCCCGCCACTTGTCAGTCATCCAAAGCCCAGATCGTAAGGCTCAGAGCCCGCCACTTGTCAGTCATCCAAAGCCCAGATCGTAAGGCTCAGATTCCGCCACTTGTCAGTCATCCACCGCCCAGATCGTAAGGCTCAAAACCCGCCACTTGTCAGTGATCCAAAGCCCAGATCGTAAGGCTCAGAGCCTGCCACTTGTCAGTGATCCACCGCCCAGATCGTAAGGCTCAGAGGCCGCCACTTGTCAGTCATCACCGCCCAGATCGTAAGGCTCAGATTCCGCCATTTGTCAGTCATCCACCGCCTAGATCGTAAGGCTCAGATTCCGCCACTTGTCAGTCATCCAAAGCCCAGATCGTAAGGCTCAGATTCCGCCACTTGTCAGTCATCCATCGCCCAGATTGTAAGGCTCAGATTCCGCCACTTGTCAGTCATCCACCGCCAGATCGTAAGGTTCAGAGGCCGCCACTTGTCAGTCATCCACAGCCCAAATCAAGGGTTCAGAGGTCGCCACTTGTCAGTCATCCACCGCCCAGATCGTAAGGCTCAGATTTCGCCACTTGTCAGTCATCCAAAGCCCAGATCGAAAGGCTCAGATTCTGCCACTTGTCAGTCATCCACCGCCCAGATCGAGCGGTTCAGAGGCCGCCACTTGTCAGTCATCCACTGCCCAGATCGTAAGGCTCAGAGGCATCCACTTGTCAGTCATCCACTGCCTAGATCGTAAGGCTCAGAGGCATCCACTTGTCAGTCATCCACTGCCCAGATCGTAAGGCTCAAAGGCTGCCGCTTGTCAGTCATCCACTGCCCAGATCGTAAGGCTCAAAGGCTGCCACTTGTCAGTAGTCGGTTGGGCAGATCGGTGGCTTAAAGGCTGCCACTTGTCGATAATTGATTAGGCAGAACGGTGGCTAAAAGGCCGCCAGTTATCTAATAAAACAGGTTACGTTTCTGGTCAGATAAGGTATTTAGCGGATAATTTATCATACGCATTATCATTTAATAATGTACCATCTGATAAGATTATGTTTATAACTTATAAGTCGATAATGGCTTGAACTTATAGATTAATAACGTATCTGATAACTTATTTGTCATTGAGTTATCAACAGATAAATTATCAATTTATAACTTATCTACTGATAAGTTATTAGATGATAACTTATCTACTAATAAGTTATCAGTAGATAATTTATTAGATGATAACTTATCTATTGAAAAGTTATCAGTAGATAAGCTATTGTCTGATAACTTATTAATAGATAAGTTATCATCGGATAACTTATTGAATGATAACTAGCAAACTTATCTTATCATCTGATAACTTATCGGATGATAACTGAATCTACTTATCTACTAATAACTTATCTACTGATAACTTCACGAACTTATTTCCTGATAACTTATCAATAGATAACTGATAACTTTTCTAATGATAAATTATCTAATGATAACTTATCTGGTAATAAGTTATAAATTCATAATTTATCAGAAGATAAGTACTTGGACAATACGTTATTGGCACATACCTTATCTGCAAAGGACTTATGGCAAATAATCCATGGGTGGTGATAACTTCTCAGCCAATAATTGATATTTCTCTTAATTTGCAGGGTTATCAGTCCGGCCATCGTCAGCAGGGTTCTCTGCACGGCGAAATTCACAGGGTTCGAAGGGGGCCTTTCCAGGCGCCATACTTTGCCTCCATGAGCGACGCCTCTGCGAACTTTGCAGGCTTAGAACTCGGTTCTCTGCTGAACCAAATTTGCAGGGTTATCTATCTGGCCATTGTCCGCAGGGTTCTCTGCACCGCCAAATTCTTAGGGTTCAAAGGGGGCTTTCGAGGCACAATACTTTGCCTCCATGAGCGACGCCTCTGCCAAATTTGCAGGCTTAGAACTGGGTTCTCTGAACTGGATTTAGAACTTGTAATTTTCTCTCGTTTACAGTTACTGAATCAGCTGTTGACGATGCTTCAAACAGGGAAGCAATCGGTGTTGACGCTTAAACCACTGCGGATTGTATGATCCTCAAACGCAAAATACAAATTCTGGGACATTTCAGAGAATGTGCTCTCAGAGCATCCACAGAGAACAAGTACATAATGTATCGAAGTTTGAAGACCAAATGATCTGTGTTTCAAATAATGATTTATTAATGCTTTATTTGCGTATAATAAAATTGTAAAGTTATTTTAACAAAAATAAAATGAGCAATAGATTATAAAGTTATAAAGAGCAATATAATTGGTAGATTATAAACTTATTTTATCTCGGCAATTTTTGAATTTGTAGGTTTAGGAGGTATAAATGGAGATATATTTATGGATAATTCTAAAACTTTTGGAATAATATTTGAAAAATAAATCATAAATACCGGAAGATAAATTATAAATACATGTTTTAATGTGGCTTTTCTCAACCAGATTGATTGTTTTAAGATTTTTTTTGTATGGATATTTAAAATTTCATTTTGTAGAAAATTATATTGGTTTGATTTTTTAGTTGTGGCCTATGTTAATGCTTTTGTTTTAGGACTTCTTTTTCTTTTTCTTTCTTTCTTTCTTTTTTTGTGTATGGATATTTAAAAACTTCATTTTGTAGAAATTTATGTTGGTTTGTTTTTTAGTTGTGGCTTATCTTAATGCTTTATTTGCATATTTTAAAGTTATTTTAAAAGTTAAACCACATAAAATTTTATTTCTTTAGCATCTTTTAAAAGTTAAACCACATAAAATTTTATTATGACAATTCTTTAGCATCAAACAGATATTGATGGAGCTTGACAATACCCAAATTCTATTCTATTGCTGATAATGAGTTTATTTTATAGCATATCTCTTGTCAAAGTAATATAGGAAGAGCAAATGAACTTGTGGAATTTGCAAAAATTCATAAGCAGATAAATGTCGTTATGTTGATGGAGCTTGTCAAGACCTATTAAAATTCTATTACTGAGAATGAGTTTATTTCATAGACATATCTCTTGCCAAAGTAGTCAAAGTAGTCAAAGTAATATAGGAAGAGCAAATAACCTTGTGGAATTCGCAAAAATTAAGAAGCAAATAAATGTTATTATTGACCATGGTAATGGTGATGGTATTTTTAACAGTTCCTTTTGTCAAGACTTTAATCCCAATCTGTTAAAACTTCCCTTCGATCCGGTATGAATCTCTGAATAAGTATAGTTTTGGGAAAATCTTGACAAACTTTAAGTATAGTTTTGGGGAAACCACCAACTTGAATTACAGTTACGAGGAAACCTCCAGCGAAAATATTGAAAGGAGATCATTACAACATGTGAAGACTTGGAGTAGATTTTGAGGAAATCTCCACTAGAAATTTGAAAGTAGTTTTCTTTAGTAATTATATGTTGCTTGGGAACTGTTGGCTAGTACCCTAATACCCAACATGCTAGGTGTGTTAATATATGTGGAGGTATTTTTTAGGATCAATGGTGGATAAAGACCTCGAGCATTGCTTTACATATCCATAACACATTGAAGATTGAGATTGCACTAATAGTTGATATAGTAATGGGAAGATCGTGTTGCATGATTGAAGTATCATGTTGTGCAAGGATTAAGTTGAAGAATCAGAGTATCTTGTTTAGTTATTTTCTAGAACAACGATATCAATTCATGAATATGCAAATGTCGCCAAAGATTCCTTTAGCTCACATTCATAAAGCTCACCATCTTCCAATAGGTTATCCTACGTTTCCACATCTCTACATGGTTCCTATGACTTGTGGACCATCTAATTTTTTTTTTATTTTTTTTTTATTTTTTTTAATCAGTAGAACTTCCCAAACTTTCAAGGAAACACTGAAATAGATAATTTAACGAATGTTCCAATGGATGTGCCTTTGGTTTTGTAGTCACCTTCCATAGTCCACTACATTATCAACTATGAGTGACATATCATTGAGCCTAATCTCACTAGTGTTACATAGTCCTTTTGCCATCAATGCAGTAAAAATATGCGTTATTGGCATGCCCTTTAGATGATGATAACTTTTCTTCTAATGATGCTTCTGGTGGTTCGAAAGTGGAATTAGAACATTAACATGAGTCCAAATAGGGCAACCGGTGGTGTAAGTCCAAAATATTGTCCCACTTCATAATTAACTGGCGATGGTAACCTGGAAGTCGGAAAGGAGCCAAGACGAAGCAATAAAATATAGTTATGGGAAATTTAGAATATATAATTTGATGGATGTTCCAATGGATGCGCCTTTGGTTTTGTAGTCACCTTTCATAGTCTACTACATTATCAACTATGAGTGACATATCATCGTATAATCTCACTAGTGTTAAGTAGTCCTTTTGCCATCAATGCATTAAATAAGTGTTATTGGCATGCCCTTTAGATGGTAAATTTTCCTCTGAGGATGCTTCTTCTGGTGGTCCAAGTGGAATTGGCACATTAACATAAGTCCAAATGGGACAATTGGCGGTGTGAGTCCAAAAGAAAGTCCCACTTCATAATTGGTGGATTTATCTGTGTTGCCTTCCCTTTAGGTGGTAACTTTTACTCTAATGATGCTTCTGGTGGTCCAAGTGGAATTGGCACATTAACATGAGTCCAAATGAGGCAACTGGTGTTGTAATTGATTCTTTTAATTCACTCTCAGTTGTCAATTACACCTTACTGCATATTTAACTCACCTTACCCCAATTCAATTAAAGTCGTCCTTTGGTGGTGTAATTGATTCTTTTAAATTACTCTCTCGGTTGTCTAATGTCATCCTTTGGTGGTACAATTGATTCTTTTAAATCTCTCAGTTGTCAAATACACCTTACTTACACCTGAATTACTGTATATTTAACTCACCTTGCCCTAATTCAACTAATTTCATCCTTGAGAGTAACTTTGAAGTATATTTTGTCTCGTCCCTTACTGCATATTTAACTCACCTTGCCCCAATTCAACTAATTTCATCCTTGAGAGTGACTTTGAAGTATATTTTGTCTCAGCGTTGTCTTGTGAATTTATCTAGACTTCAACTTGTACTTGCTACGCCTTTTCCAATCATTTATCTAGGTGCAAGAACTAGTAGTTACCCTTTTTATGTTTTATCTTCTCGGCAATAATAATTGCACTTTTGTTGTTTCCTCTGCAATTTATTAGTTGGATTGTTTGTTAATATTGTCCTTTACTTGTTCTAAATGGGTTTGGCTTCTTTCTCCAATTATTCTTGGCTTTAATAATCATTACTTTACAATCAACATCTTTCAATGTCAATACCGTTTTATCTTTCAATTGCACTTTTGTTGTATCCTCTTCAATTTATTAGTTGGATTAATTGTGAATTTTCTTAGGTTTACCAACCTTCTCATGTCAATATAGACAAATAGTAATTTTTTCCTTTTTTATTTTGAATTAATATGTGATTGCTTCTAAATGGGTTTAGCTTCTTTCTCTAATTATTCTTGGCTTTCATTTTCGTTACCTTACTATCAACATCTTTCAATGTCCATACTTCAAACAAGTTGAACTCTCGACATCTTTCAATGTCCATACTTCAAACAAGTCGAACTCTCATTGGAAAGACATTTGGGGTACATAATAGCCATCACCTCACTATCAATATCTTTCAATGAAGAGGCATTTAGAGTACACCTAGTTATTCCAACATAACATACCCTTCACGTTCACGAACCTTTTGTGACATTTAGAGTACACCTAGGTATTCCAACATAACATACCCTTCACATTCACGAACCTTTTGTGACATTTAGAGTACACCTAGGTATTCCAACATAACATACCCTTCACATTCACATACCTTTTGACATTTAGAGTGCACCTAGGTATTCCAACATAACATACTCTTCACATTCACGAACCTTCTGTGATTTTTCGTCAAGATCACTAAAATTCATGGCAAATAATTAACACTCATACTCATAGTTCCCTTACAAATACCTCAATTTCTCTACATAGATGTTCAATGTCTTATTTAAATATAATTTAGAAAAACAAACATTTTTTAAAAACCATTCATTACACAATGACAAATTATGTCTGCATAACACAAAAGTAAACACAGATGATTTTATCTTTTAATTATGTGTTGTTCTATCCATTATGTGCACTCACTTCAGTTTGCAATCCTTTCCTTGCATTGAAATAATTATCATTAAATCAAATTCCAATTTCTATAACCATATATCTTGTCTATCTTCACAAAATTCTAAAACTTGTATGGATATTTTGTTTTTATGAAAAAAGAAGCCCCTCCCTCTAAAGGTTATAAATAATATTCCAATGAAATGAAAATCATGAGTTGAAAGCATAACCTTATCAATAAGTAATCAATGTTTCATCAACTAAAACGATGTCTCTAAACCTCTAAGAGCAAGGGTTACTAAGGATGACTCAATTCTCAACATTCTAAAACTTGCATGGATATTTTGTTTTCATGAAAAAGGAAGCTCTCTCGGAGGGTTATGAATAATATCCTGGTAAAATGAAAATCAATGTCAGTTAAATATGAGTTGAAAGCATAACCTTATCATTAAGTAATGAATGTTTCATCAATTAAGATCAAATATGAGTTGAAAGCATAACCTTATCATTAAGTAATGAATGTTTCATCAATTAAGATCGTGTATCTAAACCTCTAAGAGCATCCACTTAAGTGTGACTAAGGACAATGACACAACTCAATTCTCAATATTCAAGGACAACGACACAACTCAATTCTCAATATTCCAAAAACTTGCAGAGCATCCACTTAAGTGTGACTAAGGACAATGACACAACTCAATTCTCAATATTCCAAAAACTTCCACTTAAGTGTGACTAAGGGCAATGACACAACTCAATTCTCAATATTCCAAAAACTTGCACGGATATTTTGTTTTCCTGAAAAAGAAAGCCTCTTTGTCTGACGGTTATGAAAAATATCCTAATGAAATTAAAATCAATGTCAGTTAATTATGGGTTGGAAGTATTGATTCATGACCATGCATTTGAAAGAGTTGAAAGCATAGATTTATGGTCATGCAATTTAGTTTTTATTTTTTTATTTTCCATATAGTTAAAAGATCATACAATTTAGTTTTTCTTTATTTTCCATATATTTAAAAGATCACGCAATTTAGTTTTTCTTTTCCATATATTTAGAAAAAGAATTTCATGAGCAATAAAATTTTTTGTTAAACTCTATCCATGAGTAATGAGTGTTTCATCAATTAAAATTGTATCTAAACCTCTAAGCGCATCCACTGAGTAATGAGTGTTTCATCAATTAAAATTGTATCTAAACCTCTAAGCGCATCCACTGAGTAATGAGTGTTTCATCAATTAAAATTGTATCTAAACCTCTAAGCGCATCCACTAAGGGTGATTGAGGGTATTTTGGCTTTTTCCCAATTGTAGTGTATTGGAAATAAAATTGTATATGCTATAAAAAAAAGGCTTTAACAAGTGTAGTGTGTCAAGAAATAAAGTGTTGTATGCTATATAAAGTTGTGTATGCTACAATGCAGGGCTTTAACCCTAGAGGATCATATGCTACAACGCAGTGCCTATTAATATCCCTATTCATATGCTACAACGCAAGGCTAATAAGTGTGGGGGCGTAGTGTATGAAATAAAGTTATGTGTCTATAAATCAAAGGCGATTGTGTATGCCATAAAGCAAGGCTTTAACAAGTGTAGGGCTTAACAAAGACAAGTGTAGGGCTTAACAAATGAAAAAGAGAAAATAATGGGTAGTCAATCAAGCTTATTCTATTGATGACCTTGTCTAACAATGACCTTATGCGATTATTGGGTATAAATCAAGGCTTTAACAAGTGTAGGGCTTAACAAATGGAGAAGAGAAAACAATGTAGGGCTTAACAAATGGAAAAGAAAACAATGGGTAGTCAATCAAGCTTATTCTAACAATGACCTTATCTGATTAGCTGGGTATAAATCTTATCTAAGTAGCTGGGTATAAATCAAGGCTTTAACAAGTGTAGGGCTTAAAAAATGGAGAAGAGAAAACAATGGGTAGTCAATCAAGCTTATTCTAACAATGACCTTATCAAGCTTATTCTAACAATGACCTTATCTAATTAGTTGGGTAGTAAATCAAGCTTATTCGACAATGACCTTATTTGATTTCCTGGTAGGACCAAGCTTACTTTAACAATGACCTTACTTTAACAAATGGAGAAGAGAAAACACCTTATCGACTCGTAGCTGGTAGGGTTTAGCAATTGGAGAAAAGAGAAAACAATGGGTTTAACAAGTGGAAAGAAGAAAACAATGAGTAGTAAATCAAGCTTATTCTAACAATGACCTTATCCGATTTCCTAGCGAAATAATGTTTATAATCTAATGCTTATAATCTGCCAATTTACAAGCTTAATTCTAACAATGACCTTATCCGATTTCCAGTAAAACAATGCTTATAATCTACCAATTTACAATATTCTCTAAGCCATATTCTCTCCAAACATTTCTTAAGTCTTGTAAATAGCATAAATACACCGATTTCCCAGCGAAACAATGTTTATAAGCAAATGTTTATAATCTAATGCTTATAATCTGCCAATTTACAATATTCTCTAAGCCATATAGCATAAATACACCGATTTCCCAACAGAAACAATGTTTATAAGCAAATGTTTATAATCTAATGCTTATAATCTGCCAATTTAAGTCTTGTAAATAGCATAAATACAACCAATTTCCCAGCGAAACAATGTTTATAATGTAGTCTTGTAAATAGCATAAATACAACCAATTTCCCAGTGAAACAATGTTTATAATCTAGTCTTGTAAATAGCATAAATACAACCAATTTCCCAGCGAAACAATTTTTATAATCTAATGCTTATAATCTGCCAATTTACAATATTCTCTAAGCCATACCTTATCCGATTTCCCAGCGAAACAGTGCTTATAATCTGCCAATTTACGATATTCTCTAAGCCATATTCTCTCCAAACATGCTAAGTCTTGTAAATAGCATAAATACCTCTAGAAACTACCAATATTCTCTAAGCCATATTCTCTCCAAACATGCAAAGTCTTGTAAACATGCTAAGTCTTGTATAAATACCTCTGGAAACTACCAATATTCTCTAAGCCATATTCTCTCCAAACATGCAAAGTCTTGTAAATAGCATAAATACCTATGGAAACTACCAATGGCATAAATCAAAGCCTCCTATGAGTTATATCCAATAAATGTGTTAAATTACAAGCATAAAGGCTTGATATCCAAAATGTGTTATATTGCAAGCCTGGCAACTACCAATGGCATAAATGAAGCCTCCTATCAAGGTTATATCCAAACTGTGTTATATTATATCCAAAATGTGTTATATTGCAACTTAATATCCAAAATGTGTAAATGTGTTATATTACAAGCATTAAGGCATGATATCCAAAATGTGTTAAATTACAAGCATAAAAGCTTGATATCCAAAATGTGTTATATTAAGGCATGATATCCAAAATGTGTTAAATTACAAGCATAAAGGCTTGATATCCAAAATGTGTTATATTGCAAGCCTGGCAACTACCAATGGCATAAATGAAGCCTCCTATCAAGGTTATATCCAAACTGTGTTATATTATATCCAAAATGTGTTATATTGCAACTTCCGAAGCATAAATACCTCTGCCAACTACCAATGGCATAAATGAAGCCTTAATGAAGCCTCTTGTCAAGCTTATACATGGCATAAATGAAGCCTCAATGAAGCATCTTGTCAAGCTTATATCCAAAGTGTGTTGTAGGGAAACTACCAATGGCATAAATGAAGCCTCTTGTCAAGCTTCTACATTGAGCCTCTTGTCAAGCTTATATCCAAAATGTGTTATAAGGAAACTGCCAATGGCATAAATGAAGCCTCAGTGAAGCCTGTTGTCAAACTTATATCCAAAATGCGTTATATTACAACTTCCGAAGCCTCTTGTCAAGCTTATATCCAAAATGTGTTATAAACTTATATCCAAAATGCGTTATATTACAACTTCCAGTCTCTTGTCAAGCTTTATCAAAAATGTCATTTAGCAGGAAACTAGCAATGGCACTAGTGACCTGTTGTCAAACTTATATCCAAAATGCGTTATATTACAACTTCCGAAGGAAGGATCTCTCTCCATCAAAAACAATGACAAAGGCTGCAGCAATGAAAAAAATATGAGTAACATCCCATCAATTGTTTTCTACAGATATCAATGTTGTTTAATATGAGCAGCATCCCATCAACTGATTGCTGCAAAAATATGAGCAGCATCCCATCAACGGTTGTCTACAGATATCAATGTTTAAACAGCAGTATCCCATCAACTGATTTCTGCAAAAATATGAGCAGCATCCCATCAATTGTTTTCTACAGATATCAATGTTTAAACAGCAGTATCCCATCAACTGATTGCTGCAAAAATATGAGCAGCATCCCATCAACTGATTGCTGCAAAAATATGAGCAGCATCCCATCAACTTTAAAGTGAACATCAGGAAGTCAGGCTATATATAATAATAAAAGAAATCATATACCATATACTTGGAGCAGGTATCTGGGCATCACCGCAGCTCCAGAAGATGCCAACACATTCAAAACATGTGGTGTCAGGCCTTGGTTTTCTTTGGTGGCGGCCCTGAGCTTTGTTTTTACCTATAAAAATTGCAGCAAGTTCGGAGCATGCCACTTAAGTCATTTTTGATAAAAAGCCGCAATGAAAAAAAAATATAAGATTTTTAAATTCAAAGATATATTCATAGGCAGCACCTCATCAACTCGAACATCATATATCTGAATTGATGAATCCTCCATGCCAATTGCAATGATGTTATTGTGCAGGCGCTGAGGGTGGACAGCCAGAAATGTGGCTAAGTTGCCATGACCTGCAACGAATCAATAATCAGTCTCTCGTGAAACAAGTGATTTAGATAAATTGGGAGCCTTTGAATTCTTAGACTATAGCGAGGAACATTACACAAGAACCTAGACTGATCCTGAAGTGAACCCCGTTACGCTCATAATTTGAAAGTTAAACGTGAGACATTAGATAATAAACCCTAACGCCCATAATTTGAAAGTTAAAGGTGAGACATTAGATAATAAACCCTAGCAGACCAAAATATCAAAACTGAAATTATATATATCATCGTAAACATTGATATGAAATTGCTCTTTAGGTAAAAGGCTCTCTTACCCTAAATGTCATCATATTAAATAAAGAGACCTTGCCACCGGAAGTAGACATCACATAGGAATCATTTCCAGTAAGCTATACAAGCAGCACCGGAAGTAGACATCACATAGGAATCATTTCCAGTAAGCTATACAAGCAGCAGCGGCTTCAGAACTTCTTGATTTGTATAGCCAATGTCATTACTCATAACAATCCCACTAGTTGGCTGCCTGTGGTGGAATACTTGCAGTAGACGGTGGAAAAAAATACTAACTCTTAGTTACTCACCAATCATTACTACATAAAATACAGCTGCAAATTATATATCCAAAATTATAATAAACAAATAAATAAATAAAACAAGCTAAAATAAAAAGGAAACAAACAACTACTAAAGAACCCCACCTTTCCTGATGGATTCCCGTCACTCCTCAGCCATTTCCATAGCTTATGGAGCGCATTGGATGTCAGAGCTAAAACAACACCACCGGAATTGGTGTATATCAGTTTTACCACCTACAAGAGATAACACATTACTTGTTTTGATCAATATCGACAGAATTTGTAGCACATAAAATTGGAATGTCAGCCTTTAATGTTTTTTTATAATGGATGACGATTGCATACCTTGCTAGCATGCATCGCGTTAGGCAACCTGAGAGACATACACTGACCCGAATTAGTGATCTCTGTCAATTTCCAGTTCTTGCTCTTGTCTGTAGAAGCCTTGGTTTAACATCTGGTGTCCGACTGCTCTATACTATTCTGCGCGCATGTGGTCTAGAGTGTCAGAGACTTGTTAGAATTCATTGATCATATCATCCTATTCCTATTAAAGATATGCCAAAATAATGGCTAATAGAGCATTTGAAAGGGAAAAAGAGCAAAATCCTACGCTATATGGAAAGTTGAAAGTTTAGAAAACAATAAGATATATGTAACCAACTAAACTGAATATGGCTAGACAAATACGCTAGATTCTAAAGAAACAATTCAAGGAAAAAGCTCTTACAAAATAGGTCATTTGACAATGCGTCTGTCTGAACGTTCTATAGCACTACTAAGGGAACGAGGAGCCACTACGGGGGGCATGACATTCACAATTGAAGTCTGCACAGTGAAAATGATCTAGTTAGAGTTTAAACTTTGCCAACTTTGCCATTAATTAGTAGTTCGTGTACATAGTAAATGTGCATGGAAGAAGCAATTTACCTTTGTTTCCATTGTCTCTGGTGGCACCCTCGTTCCCTCAAAGGATCTACTCTCCAGCATGCGAATTAAGCGAAATCCCTCTGCGTTAGCTAAGATATTTATGTCATTGTCATTCGTTATGACTGCCAACAGGGAACCATTCTTATTGAAACGAAGGGAACCATTTTACTAAAAATGAAGGCCAGGACTAGCCTGCAGCTTTTTGGAAATAAGACAAGGATTATATAGTGCGATGTGATCAAGATAACTTAAAACAATGCGTCGAAATTTTTTTGGTCAAAATCATTATCTCTCAAACTCTAAAAATAAACCATCCTCGTCAACCTTTTTTTTTGGTCAAAATCATTATCACTCAAACTCTAAAAATAAACCATCCCCATCAACTTCTTACCGAACTACCCTCAACATCAGCGGTCCATGTCCCAGAATCTATTTGAAATTCATCACTAGCTACCAAGAAGTTTGAAATTAATCACCAGCTGCCAAGAACCTATTCCTACAACACCTAAGGAACACTTCCTAAAACCAGAATATGTCCGCTTGATTGTTCCCTCGCTTTCATTCCACTCAACCAGGCACGAATCACCATCTTTACTTGTTCCACAGGAGAAGAGTCTAATAAGCCTAATAAAAAATACAATGATTATATACTTTAGAAAGGACATGGAATTGACAGAGAAAATAGAGAAAATTGGAGAAAGTAAAACTCAGATCCACATGAAGACATTTTACAAAGTAAACACCATTCTAAGTTAACATTTTACCTTGTTCCATAAGCACTATGAGGCCCAGAGCATTATAGTCCACCCTAGATCCTGCAAGATCATACAACTAGGCTTTGATATTTCAATCAATAGCTGTAGAAAAAATAAACTCCATATGAACAAAAAATCATAATCCATAATGCAATAAAGTATTTGTCATATGGCCAAAATTCGCAATAAGCCAAACATCAAACAAAAACATAATATGCAATGTAACTTCAAAACAACTAGAATATAATATTCGTCAACTGTAATTCACATAAATTCTTCAGGTATCAAGGAACAAAGTACCTAAATATTTTCTTACTGGCGAGGACAAACAAAGCATATAGCTGCTTCATGGCCTTCAAATGTGTACTGCTTTTCCAGTTTCATGACCTTCATATGTACTTCTTTTGACCAGTTATTGCATCCCAGACCTACAAGTGAAGGACCTTCATATGTGTACTTCTTTGACCAGTTATTGCATCCCAGACCTACAAGCACAAACAGGTTTTTTTCTTTTTCTTTAAATTTTCATATACAGATAAGTAAACAACAACTATTAGAACGAGTCTGGACACATATGATAAAGCAAGCAGATTACCTTGATGGTCTTATCATCCCCACATGTAATTATGCATATATGGGAGACAGGTTTTTTTTTTTTTTTTTCATATACAGATAAGTAAACAACAACTATTAGAACCAGTCTGGACACATATGATAAAGCAAGCAGATTACCTTGATGGTCTTGTCATCCCCACATGTAATTATGCATATCTGGGAGGTAGAGTGTGAAAAAGCAATATCATTCACACCACTAGCATGTGTAGCATGTGTATCAATCTGTATAAATTATATCAATGTTAATAAATTATACTATCAATACAAACTTACTTTTACAGACCTACAAGAATGTACAGATTGGCCTTTAAGCATGTAAGCAAACCTCTAGCATGTGTAGCATGTGTATCAATCTGTATAAATTATATCAATGTTAATAAATTATACTATCAATACAAACTTACTTTTACAGACCTACAAGAATGTACAGGTTGGCCTTTGAGCATGTAAGCAAACCTCTAGATGTTGTCTCAAATCGCTTGCCACAATATAAGAATATATGTGAACTATATAATTGAGAAACACAACTCCTATAACACAAATGCAGGTATGTTAGTGTCTGAATAAAGGGCACACCATGTGCACAACCAACCATAAGGAGATCAGAGGCATTTGTAGATGGAACTATTACAAAACAATGTTATTAATGGATACAAAGTATAGGTTAAGTTACCAAGGACAAGACTGCCCCATCTGAGCTCCAAATACGACGATTGACTCCAAATACGACGATTGACTGATTCACTAATACAACTGGATTTTTCACAAGAGCCACCTAAAATAACATAACAAAACATGTATAAGAGTTTACTTAAAGTCAGTGCTAATGATCAACTCCAATAAAGAACTGTAAATTCTAAGATTCTTTTCAAAATCAATTCATACATGTACATTTTTCCAATTTAAATTACAGAACATCTACCTGCATGGGAATCGAACAGTACGAAATTTCCCAAACCTTAGAGTTCCTATAAGCTAATCTTTCTTGAGATGCCACTTCCCAAATTGCAGTGTCACCAACATTTTGTTCCAACTGTTCGATAAAGCCAGCAATCCAAATTTGAACCACTAGCTAGTGTGAACATTTTTATAATGATAAAAGGTATATTTTCCAAATTGAGATAAGGAATTTATTTAAGTGAAGAATTGTATTGAATGGAATTTGAAATCACCAAGCAGAATTGTTTGCTGCAGAGGATGGAAATCCATACTCATAACATTTGAACCCTGATTGAGAGCTTTTGCTTTGTTCAAAAATGAAGAGGATGATATGTAACAATGCCAACTAATGAATAACAAGGTGATATCAGCCTGAGGGCGATATGTTTCAAAGCCCTCCAGTTGCTCGACTTTTAACAGAGGGGTCAGGCTGAAAAATGGTATGATGAAACCCGCAAGTCAAAGATCAATGTTTGAGATTTGTTTGGGGGTCGTGCCCCAAAACCCAAAACTAGGCACCTACCTACAAAGTTTGATAGATGGCACATGCAAAAAGTAGCAAATGGACAACTCTGCAATTAGATATTAACATAATGAAAAAGTTAATTTTTGCAAGGATGCTATATTATTTAGCCACATATATGCCCCTTCATGAGAGGCATCCTCAACAGTTCCAATGTTGAACAATGAGTTGTTATTAGATGCATGAAAGGAGACTAATTGGCTCACCTTATACATATGGCCCTTGCATCCCATTGCATATTCCATATCTCATTGCATATTCCATATAGGAATATAATGACTTTCTTGGGAGTGGAGATTTTACTCAGTTGGGGCTTTTCTCCACTGTAACACCGGCGTTTCATCACAGTGATGTTGGTGCTCTTGCGCATTTATTGCGAGTTGTTTTAGGAAATGTCTTTTGCAAGTACCTGTTAAATTCTCGCATTCTCCAATCAGTAAATTCTTAAACTCGCTATAATTCCAAGTTTGGTATTGACAAGCAGCCAACCTGCATCTTGATACATGAAAATGATTTCAGAGAAAAGGCTTATTGTGTGCCCACCAAAGCTCTTTAGAAATACGGCCATATTTCCTAATTTAGAGTTGGAATTTTCGAAATGTTCTTTTTTAGCTTAGAAATCATTGCTTTGTACATAGGAATTTAAATAAGCAAACACAACATTTGAGAACAAAGCAAAACAAGCATGAGAGAGAAGGCAAACAAACGACTAGAAATTGATGCAAGCAATGGAATCTTCAATTGAGCCCCACACCTTATTCATTACAGTGTGAAAAAATCCACTGGCATTGAAACGTGGGACAAGGCAGCCATCAGACTTCCATTTCTAGTACAAATAGCTTGAACCTGGCCATCCATTTTTCATACAGTTCTGGTAATCCAGTATATCCCTGCAACTCTTGTTCGGATAAAAGGGACTGGTAGATTCGGATATCCAATCCCCACTGAACAGCTCATATTTCTCTCCTGCGATGAAAAGACATAGCATAATTACTAAAATAAATTACTAATTTCTAGTACAAATAATTCATAAATATTTGTACTATTTTAGTGAGCGTTGTTGGTGCTCTGCACTGCGTAAGCACTGCCTCTGTATTGTTGAATTCCATGAACCTTTGCGTTGTTGCTACGCTGTAGCTACTTCTGCTGTTGCTCCGGTCTTCGACGTTCTGGCTACGTCATTATTGCTCCATCGTCCCTACACCAGCTACTCCAATCATCTTATTCTTTACATCGTGGAGCTCCCGTGACTCGTATGTGATCCAAGGATTTGGGCAGTTCAAGGTCACCATCCTCATCTGAAGTTCAAGAGACCTACAAATCTATGTTTCCCCACCTCTTCTCTCGAGGCACATGACAACTCATAACCACATCATCATCACTCCCATCATCACCCTTAGTTGTTGCAGCCTTTGAATCAGAATCTTCTTTGCCCTTCTTTTTCATAGGACAAGTTGTGGCGAAATGTCCTAGTTCACCACACCTGAAGCATCTGACCTTAGAAAGGTCTTTCTTCTTCTTCTGCTGCTGCCCCTGTTGTCCCTTAGATGCGAGAGCCACATCTTCCTCCTCCTCCTTTTTGATCTTGATTCCTCTGTTGGTGCTGCCCGCCTTGGTCATCCTCTTGATCTCTTCTTCTCGAAGAGCTGCCCACATGTCTTCCCAATTTGGAAGTGTCACTCTGCCCAAAATGCCTTGGACAAAGGTCTCCCGCTCTTCAGACACTGCATTCATGGCAGTCGTGACCATTAGACCCTCATCAGGAATGGCCCCCATAGCAAGCAGCGGATCACGAATCGCCTTCAATCTAATAAGGAAGGGATCGATTTCCTCTCCCTTATGCATCTGAAATAACCGAAACTGATTCTCCAGAAGCATTCTCCTCTTGACAGAAGTCCCCTGATACAATGTGGTCAACATCGTCCACATCTCATTTGTTGTGTTCTTTTCAGAATGTGTGGGACCACATGATCCTTTATCCCATCCATAATCAAGCACTTGGCCCTTGCTTGTGCTTCCTCATACTTATTCAACGGAACAACTACAACCTTCTCGTCATGATCTTTGATGCGATATTCATCAAGAACTGACAGGATTCTGGCCTTCCAGACGACGAAGTTGGATGCTCCATCCAACCTGTCCTGATCCCTCAATCCATGTGCGACCATCTCTGCTCAAAAGATGTCATAGCAGATACTCTTCTACCTTCTTCTGTGGCTGCTCTCAGCAAAAGACTCGGATCTGGGTTTCTTGGCGCTAGAAACCCTCTAGAGAATATGCTCCCTCTGACAAGTTATTTCCCTCCTGGAAATCCTTCACCAATTGTTGTCGAATCAACCCTCTCCAATCACTTCATTGATCAGATCTCAGACTTCTTGGCGAGAAATTTTGTTGAGGAATTGCTTCCCCTTACTTTGTCACACCCTGCTAGACATTGTTCTGCACCGACAGAACAATGGCCCACCAATAACTTCCGAAGAACAAACTGCACTTCCGGCCATGGTAACCAGAAGGACGAAGACTCGAGCCCTCTGTGCTAGCTCTGTGTCACTTCCTCTCGGACTGTGTCACCCTTTTGGATCTGCGTCAGCTAGGCTGGCTCTACGTTGCCCCTCCTGGGCATGCGTTGTCCCTCTGGTGCTATGCTGCCTCATCCTGGATCTGCGTTGTCACTTGGGACAGTCGCCTTCCTGCAGAAAAATCTTTGTCTCTTGGTTGATGGCTTCAGCTCTCCCTGATCCATGTGAAAATTCTAAATTTACTAGGCAGAAATCCTACAGTAGTAATTTGATTTACTTCTCCTACTTGTTTTATTAACTTAACAAGTTATTTTTCTGAATAATACATGAAAAACATCGAATTAAATACACTGTTGCCTACACAAATATTTAGATCAAGTCACCCTTTAGTGTGGTTGCATCATCCTTTCCGATCTACTGAATACGAGCTTGATATGGCCCACTGAAACCCCAGCGTTGCCCCTTCTAGCTCTATGTCAGCTCCTCTAGGCTTGCGCCACCCTTATGGGCCTGCGTGAGCCTCTGCGTTGGCTTTGCGTGAGCCTGGTTGGGCCTGCGTCACCCCTCCTGGGCCTGCACTTCTCCTCTAGTGATGATCTGCCTCTTTGTTATTGTCAATGTTCCACCAAGACTCCGGTGCGGGGAGACGCGGGTGCGGGGAGACGCACAGGGGGGACGTGTGGGAGTACCCTGAAATTTTAGGGAAATTTCGGGGGTGCGGGGAGTCGTCGGGGTATATAATTTTTTATTTTATATATATATATATATATATATATATATAAAATTCAAGTTCATATTCATTGTTAAATAATAAATAATGAAAGCATAAATATTAAATAGACTAATAATAATATACTACATACTATATACTAATATGAATACCAATAGTAAATACATTGAAAATTGAAATTTGATCTACACATGATAAAATTTAAATTCATAATTGAATTGAATAATGACATACATTGATCCATCCTCATCTTTCATTTTGATACATACATCATTCATATGACATACTCATTATTCTAATATTCATCCATAATCATTGATCATTCAATAAATAAATTCAATAATGAAATCTTCAAATACATTGATCCATGATTCCATATCATTCATCATTCATCATTCATCATTCTACAATCTACAATGTACATTGATTTAAAAATTAATTTCATCATTCATCATTCTAGAATCGAAATTGAAAGCAAAACATACTAGAAGTAGATAGTAGATACTAAGTTTGAACTTTGAACACTAAATAGTAAATAGTAAATAGTAAATTTATATAACTCAAAGTTTCAAACTCAAAAATAGTTAAGAGTCAAGAGTTAGGAATCAGTGTGAGGTCAACAACTGAAAAGTAAAAATAGATAATTTATTAATTAGCATTGAAAATAAAATCAACATCAAGGACACAGAGAGGTCAAGGTCGAAGTAGCAGAGGTCAGCTGGAGGTCGAAGAGCTAGAAATGAAATGAATCATTGAATAATGAATAGTAAACTTTTTTTAAACTTACAAATTTTTTTTTTTTATTTTTTTATTTTTTTTCGAAGCACCCTTTTTGGGGAGTCGCGGGGAGTCGCGTCCCCCTTCAAAAGGGGGACGCCCAGAAGCACCCTTTTTGGGGAATCGCGACTCCCACACTGGGGAAACGCACCCCCCGGAGACTCCCCAAGACTCCCCAAAAAGGGTGCGTGGGGAAACGCACCCCCATGAGACTCCCCGTCCCGGGTGCGAGGGGTGCGAGGGGTGCGCGCACCCGACCCTGGGAGACGCGACCCCGTGGAACACTGGTTATTGTATTCTTAGCCTTGGATCAGAAATCCCACTGTCGAATTACCCCTTGCTGCACTACAAGCTCACTCTAAAATTCTCAACAAACCACGCCCCAGAATTTCGACTTAGCTCAAGTGTTGCCACTATATGTATATTCTCCAACTGACCCCAAGCCTTCCTTTATACTTTTCTAGTTGATGAATCAACGGTCGTGATCTAATCTCTAATCGACGCTAAGATTAGAAAATACTTGATCCTCGTCACTTAGAACATTCTCCCCACATGTTTAAATTAATTCACTTTAATTATTTAATTTCCCTAAGTTAGACTTAGGGTCCCCATTAAAATAATTAATTATTTGAATAACTTAAGCTCCAAGTGAAATTCCTCCATGCGATTTCTGGGTCTTGGAATTTTCATGTGTTCTAGCCCCTCCACAAAGTTTCAGAGCTAGAGCACATCCAATGCTACCCAAAAATCAACAGAAGAAGACAAGAAAAGCGATTTTTCTGATTTGTTTTTGGGGTATATTATGTTAGTTCTTAAATCAAGAGAAGAAGACAAGAAAAGTGAGTTCTCTGATTTGTTTTTGGGGTATATTATGTTAGTTCTTGTAGCATGAGATGTGTTCTATTCACAAAACTTGGTGGAGAGGCTAGAATACATGAGATCTCCATAACCCAGAAATTGTTTTTGGAAATTCCACCTAGAGATGGCTTAATTAAATTATTAACCTAATTTTTTAATGTTTCCTAAGTCTAAACTTAGGAAAACTGGTTAATTAATCATAATTAATTAAGTCGAGGTGAGAATTCTCTAGAAACTCACATGGATCGACAGGGAATTAGAGAATTAATCTAGGCCATTGATTAAGTTACAATCTTGGTCATTGGTGCTCCAACGGAGGATTATAAGAAGTTAATGGGTAGATGGAGAATACACCAATGCAGATACTCGGTGATCTAGAGAGTTCGATTTTCCAATTTAGGTGATTTAGCAAGAGAAATCGAGTCAGAGGGTTCAGCAAGAGAAATCGAGTCAGAGGTCAAGTTGTAGGTGGCAGAGGGGTAGAGTAGCATATTTCTGGAGGAGTCTCCAGTTCAGGAAGAGTTAGAACAGAAGGTCAAAAATATTCCTTAGGAGGCAGGTTGGGACTGCGCATTGCCTCAAGATAGGCAATTTGATTCATCCAGAAGGAGGGTCGATTCAGCTTCCAGAGGCCAGGAAAATTTCCAGGAGACCGGAAGAATCACTTCCGATGGCAGCAACAGGCTAAACAACACATCAAAGGCAGTTATGGGCAGTACGTGTAGGGCCTGCGCAGCAGCAACAGGCTAAACAACACATCAAAGGCAGTTATGGGCAGTACGTGTAGGGCCTGCGCAGAAGCAGCGCAGAAGGCTGACGCAAAGGGTTCCAAAGCGAGTTTAGAGGCTTATAGTTTGTTGCAAGATTGCTTGAGGAGGAGGGTAAATTCCCTCAGATATTTTTGCCAATTTTTTTTCTCAAATAGAAAGAAAAGCTAGTTTGGCGTTATTTTATTGTACTCAGAATTTTTGTTGCTGCATAAATAATAAAACCCTCAACTGCTGCACCGGTTATCCCACATTGGGTTCTTTTTGGGGAAAATTGTCATAAAACCCTCAATTGCTGCATCGATTATCCCACATTGGGTTTTTCCGAGGACAATTGTCCAAAAATAACGGTGTCACAATTTTTTTTGTGCTAGAATTTCTCAGTTTCCAGTATTTTATTTTCGGTAGTATTTTTCTGGTGAAAATTGCAGTTGTCATTTTATTCATTGTTCGCCATAGCAAATAAACTGCATAATTAAATTTACGGTTAGGAAAATAATTTCTAGTTACTGCAATAAATGAAGTTTTCACATGGTATAAGAGCGTAAGTGATCAGCCAAGAAGCTCAAAAGCGGAGGAGAGAATTTTCTTGTTCAAAGGGAGCAGCAGGCCGAAATTCTCAGAGGTTGCGCAGTGCTCAGACAGGCAGATCGAAGGAGATAATTTCGTTGTTCAAAGGGAGCAGCAAGCCAAAATTCTCAGAGGTTGCGCAATGCTCGGACAGGCAGATCGAATTATTGGGCAGGAGTTCGATTTTTCAGTGCAAGTTGGCAGAAAAATTTGACTTGCCAGATTCAGTGATTTCAGTAGTCAAAGACAGTTGGAGCAACAGCTCAGATTTTCGCTGAGCAAACTTTTAGTTGGACGTAAAAGGTTTTGCAGCAGCAAAATCAACGTCAGGTGAAAGAGGAATAGCACACAAATTGTCTTTTCTATGAACATGGACAGAATTGACATTCAAGAGGCTTCATATATGTCTTCTAGGTTGGAGGACGAATTTGCTTGCTTGTCAAGATCAGCTTCACAAGGTGTCTGGTATATAGACAGTGGAGCATCAGCTCATATGACAGGGGTTAGAGAATATTTCTCTAGCTATAAGGAGGAGAAAATGGATTTCCATACTACGATGGGAAACAGAACGAAGTGTACTCCCATAGGGAGAGTTACCATCGATTTTCAGAGGGAGTCAAGAGCAAGCCCCAATGCTACAGATGTATTGCATGTGCCAAGAATGGGTATGAAACTAACTTCAGTATCCCAGGTACAAGATAAGGGATATGACATCCAATTTGTAGGGAAGAATGTGTTTGTCAAACACTCAAGCTGGAAGAAGGTAAGACAAATTGGAGTTCGAAGCAATAGATTGTACAAGTTGCAGCTCGACTCTCCAACAGCACTAATAGGCAGTGATAGTAGCAGTGGGAAGGAACTGAATGAGTTATTGCATAGGAGAATGGGACATCTACACCATGGAGCATTTAGGATGCTTAGGGAAACAGTAACAGGGGTTTCAGAACTTGGCACGGAACATGATGATGTGTGCAGAGTATGCATACATGGGAAGTATGTTAAGGCAGCATTCCCAAGAAGTGATAGCAAAGCAAATGGTGTGTTAGGACTTATACATTCAGATATTTGAGGCTCAATGTCCATTAGAGCTCTTAGTGGTGTTGAATACTTCGTCATCTTTATTGATGATCATTCTAGGAAAACCTGGATCTACTTCTTGAAGACCAAAGATGAGGTCTTCTATAGTTTCAGAGAGTTTAAGGCCCTCGTGGAAAATGTGACAAGGAAGAATATCAAGGTGCTTCGGTTAGGTAATGGTGGAGAATATGTTGATAAAGACTTCACAGACATATTGATAAAGACTTCACAGACTTTTGTGCGAAGGAAGGCAAGACTTTTGTGCGAAGGAAGGTATCAGGAGAGAATGGACAACTCCATATAATCCATAACAAAATGGGGTAGCAGAGCGGAAAAACAGAACCATAGTTGGGGCTACAAAACAATGTTATATGACCAAGCTTTGCCTAGGTTTCTATGGGCAGAGACATGTAACACGACAATGTATATTCAAAACAAGATGACTCATAGAGCATTGAGGAAAAAAACGCCAAAAGGGGTCTTCACAAGAAATAAGCCAGAAGTTGGTCACTTCAGGATCTATGGCAGCTTCGCTTATTGCCACTTGCCAAAGGAGAAGCACACCAAATTGGACCAGACTGCAAATAAGGGGTTTCCCGTTGGGTATAGCGAGACCTCTAAGGCATACAAGATCTACATTCCTAGCAATAGGAAGATTGTAGTGAGACGAGACGTAAAGTTCATGGAAGATCAAGCTTTCAAGAGATCTCAGGAGATGCCTGCAGGTGATCAGAATCATCGAGCTAAAGCTCCATTGGTCCAGCAACAAGGGAAGCCAGTGGGACAGTCACATGGATCCTGTACAGTAACCAGTACTAGCATTTCCTCAGTAGCAGGGAATCCAGTGAGATCTCAAGAAACGGAGCAGTAGAGGCAGGATGAAGAGTTTGTAGAATCTCCCACTACTAGTGGTCAACCCAGCAGAGAGGTTCGTCAGACATTGAGAGATCCAGAGGAGTCTGTTGGAGTTCCTAAGACAAACAAGAGAGAGCGCAAGTAGCCTGACAGATATCAAGCATTGGTAGCTCAGATTGCAGAACCTTCCAGCTTTCAAGAAACCGCACAATTTCAGGTGTGGGTAGATGCCATGGCAGAAGAATACAACTCTATCATGACGAATGATGTTTGCGAGGTGGTGCCAAGGCCTGAGGACGAGTCAATTGTAGGTTCTTGATGGATCTACAAGATCAAGTATGTTGCAAATTGCAACGTGGAGAAGTAGAAGGCTAGGTTCATGGAAAAGGGGTATGCACAAAAAGAAGGGATAGATTATGAGGAGACCTTCGCCCCAATTTCCAGACACACCTATATTCGATCAGTTATATCCCTAGCAGCCCAGATGGGATGGCAGATTCACCAGATGAACATCAAGAAATCATTCTTGAACGGGGTGATAGAGGAAGAGGTGTACATCGAGCAGCCCATATGGGATGGCAGATTCACCAAATGAACATCAAGAAAGCATTCTTGAATAGGGTGATAGAGGAAGAGGTGTACATTGAACAGCCAAAGGGATTCAAGACTCATGAGAGGCGCACTCGTGTGCAGATTGAAGAAAGCACTATACAGGCTCAAACAAGCTCTCGGGGCATGGTATGGTCGAATTGACAACTACTTGCAACAAATGGGATTCATTAAGAGTTACGCAAATCCCAACCTTTACTATTTGATGGTAGAGGGTGAGCCATTCATCCTAGTATTATGTGGATGATCTCTTCTTGAGAGGATCATCGGGCTCATTGAGGACTGTACGAGGAACATGGCAGCAGAGTTTGATATTAAGGATTTGGGGTTGATGCACTATTTCCTAGGATTGGAAGTGTGGCAGAAAGACAGGGAGATCTTCCCTGGGCAGGGAAGATATGCTACAGATATTTTGAAGAGATTCAGAATGCAAGATTGCATACCCATGTCTATACCCATGATCACCAACTAGAAGAAGATAGATGCAATAGATGACAAGGATGTCAACCCCACCTTGTATAGACAACTTATCAGTTCTCTCATGTATCTAGTCAACACTAGGCCAAATATTTGCTTCGCAGTCAAAACCCTCAGTCAATTTATGGTTAAACCGAAGAGGGTACATTGGGCAACAGCAAGGCATATTTTGAGGTATGTGCGCAGGACATTCAAGTGTGGGTTCACAGATGCAGATTGGGCAAGCAATTCAGTGCACAGGAAAAGTACCTTTGGGCACTGCTTAGTGTTGGATCGGGGATGGTTTCTTAGTGTAGCAAGAAGCAGAAGTCAGTAGCATTGAGCTCTGCAAAAACAGAGTATATGCCATATTCTGAAGAGATTCAGAATGCAAGATTGCATACCCATGTCTATACCCATGATCACCAACTAAAAGAAGATAGATGCAGCAGATGACAAGGATGTCAACCCCACCTTGTATAGACAACTTATCAGTTCTCTCATGTATCTAGTCAACACTAGGCCAAATATTTGCTTCGCAGTCAAAACCCTCAGTCAATTTATGGTTAAACCGAAGAGGGTACATTGGGCAACAGCAAGGCATATTTTGAGGTATGTGCGCAGGACATTCAAGTGTGGGTTCACAGATGCAGATTGGGCAAGCAGTTCAATGCACAGGAAAAGTACCTTTGGGTATTGCTTAGTGTTGGATCGGGGATGGTTTCTTAGTGTAGCAAGAAGCAGAAGTCAGTAGCATTGAGCTCTGCAGAAACAGAGTATATGCCAGCAAGCACAGCTACGTGTGAAGCTAATGGCTTTGGAAGCTTCTAGTAAGCTTGTTCAAGCAGAGAATGGAGGCGACCAGTGTCTATTGTAACAATCAAAGTTGCATTAGGCTCTCTGAGAATCCAATGTTTCATGATAAGTCGAAACACAAATATTCGGTGTCATTTCATCAGAGATTGTGTACAGTATGGAACAACGTAGCTACAATATATTCCCACAGAAGAGCAAGTTGAAGATATACTCACGAAAGCTCTAGGGAGAGCTAAGTTTGTCTATTTCAGAGAGCAGATGGGTATGGTGGAGAACCCATTTCAGTAGTTTGGACAGATTATTTTGGATGCTTCTCAGTTGTAGTAGTTGCAGTTGCAGTAGCAACGAATGAGAGGGAGTTGCAGTGCAAATGCAGTGTTGGTAGCAGCCACATGGATGCAGCATCAGAGTTCGCAGTATGGCCAAACATCAACAATGTGGCAGAGGATGATATAGAGACAGTGTTGTAGCAAGGTGTGCAACACTAGAACATAGTCCTTGCTAAGAGGGAGTGTTAGTTCTTGTAGCATCGGATGTGTTTTAGTCTTGAAACTTGGAGAGGCTAGAATATATTAGATCTCCATAACCCAAAAATGGTTTCCGGAAATTCCACCTAGAGATGGCTTAATTAGATTATTAACCTATTTTTTTAATGTTTCCTGAGTCTAAACTTGGGAAAATTGGCTAATTAATCAGAATTAATTAAGTCAATGTGAGAATTAATTAAGTCAATGTGAGAATTGTCTAGAAACTCACACAGATTGACAGGGAATTAATTTGGCCCTTGATTAAGTTCTAATATTGGTCGTTTTTTCTCCAACATAGGATTATAAGAAGTCGATGGGTAGATGGAAAATACACCAGTGCAGATACTCAGTGATCTAGACAGTTCGATTTCATGCAAGTGATTCAGCAGGAGAAATCTAGTCAGAGGTCGAATTGCAGGTGGCATTGTAGCAAATTTCTGGAGTGTCCAGTTCCAAAAGAGTCAGAATAGAAGGCGGGAAATATTCCTTAGGAGGCAGCATTGGGACTGCACAGTGCCTTAAGATAGGCAGTTTGATTCAACCAGAAGGAGGGTTGATTCAGCTTCCAAAGGCCAAAAGAATAACTTCCAGTGGAAGCAACAGGTTAGACGTCACATCAAAGGCAATTATGGGCAGTACGTGTAGGGCATAAGCAGAAGCAGGACAAAAGGCTAACACAGAGGGTTCCAGAGTCAGTTCTGAGCCTCAGTTTGTTGTGGGATTGGTTAAGGAGGGTAAATTCCCTCAAATATTTTTGCCAGTATTTTTTTCTCAGATAGAAGCACCAATTTGGCGTCATTTTATTGTACTTAAAATTTCTATTGCTACATAAATAATAAAACCCTCAATTGTTGCACCGGCTTTCCCACATTGGGTTTTACCAGGGACAATTGTCCAAAAATAACGGTGTCACGATATTTTGTGCGCTAGAATTTCTCAGTTTCTAGTATTTTATTTTCCGCAGTATTTTTATGGTGAAAATTGCAATTGTTATTTTATTTATTGCTTGTTGTAGCAAATAAACTGCATAATTAAATTTACACTTAGAAGAATAATTTCTAGTTACTGCAATAGATGAAATTTTCACATATTCTCCACAAGTGCGAAGGTTAGGGAATCATATTGTAGCAGCAGAAACTGAGTTGCAGTCACTTCAATAAGGTCAAGTTTTAGGTCAAAGAAAATCTATCTTGCTAGCTAAGTTGATAAGAAGGTCTCATCTTAAGCAAAGAAAAAAAGAAGGATGTGGTCTCCATCATTCTCTCACACGTGTCACCTAGGGTTTCTGCAGAAGAATCCATTGGAAGGACGAAATTGTAGAAGAATCTTCTGGAAGGGTCGAAGTTGTAGAAGAATCTGATTGAGGGGTAGAAGTTGCAGAAGAATTTGTTGGAGGGGTAGAAGTTGCAAAAGAGTTTGTTGGGCAAGAAAATTTGTTGGAGGTCGAAATTGCAGGTGTTTCTAAGAAACTACTAGGAAGGAAAGCTCGTCAAGGGACTTGGTCTTGGAGGGTCTTGGGTCAAGGGTAATAGGTCTTGGAATTTTCCAATCAAAGTTCTATAAGAAAATAATTCTTGTGGGTTTTCCTCTCAAGAAGAGAGGTTTTGACGCTGGCTGATAGCCTACATCTTGTGTCCTATTTTCTCATTGATTCTATTGTTGGTAATTATTTGATGATAGAGAACACTAATAATAATCAGGTGAAAGAAGAAGCTAATCAAGTTATGTGAAAAGTATATCAGAAGAAGTTATCAAAGCAAGAGAAATCACCTAATCTAGCTGCCCTAAATTTCTCGACATGGTAATGGAGCTAATGTGACAAGTCAAGGAAAGGCAGCTTAAAGAAGGACACTCAAGGACCGAAGCACAAGAAGAACATCAAGAGCATCAATCAACTAGAAGGACTGGTCCTCTCATCATCTTGAAGGAAGTAACTAAGGAGCATCAAAGAATACCTCAAAACCCTAACTCATTAAAGGAAGGGCTCTTCAATTGAAAAAATATTGGAAAGCCTACATATTGAACAAGGAAAAGAAACCTCAAGGACCCAACATCCACTCAATTAAAGGAAGTCTCTACATCTGAAGCACCTTGGGAAAGCCACTACATCGTACTCTATCATCCAAGGATGCAAGGAGAAGGTGTTGTCATCATCATCAAGAAATCAAGGTGATCTCCCTCTCTATGAGCCAAGGATCACTTTTAAAGGAAGACATCTTCATCAAGAAGACATCTTCTATTATCAACATCATCATCAAAATAAGAAAGGCATCAAGTTGAAGATATTGTTATCAAGGAGTATCTTCACAAGTAAGCATCTTTATATATATGTCTGAATCTATTAAAATGACTTCAATTTGCAAGGAGAGCAACAAATTGATTGGGTCAACAAACTATCGTGCATGGAAAAAGAGGACAGATTTGATCCTCATAGAAAATGAAGGCATTGGTCATGTTAAGGGTTTAATTGTTGAACAACCAAAAGAAGAAGCTCAAGATCTAGCAAAATACATGAAGGGCGAAATAAGGGCTCAAAGAATCCTTATAAAATCAATCAAGGATTCTCTCATCCCATATGTAACGAAGTTGGAAAAGTCAAAAGACGTCTATGACAAACTGGCAGAATTATTCTCTGTAACTAATAGAGGAGAAGTAATATCATTGACAAACGAACTCTACAAGATGAAGATATCAAAGGAAGAAGGAATGAGGGTGTCAGAAATATGAGACCAACTGCAAGAATTAGGGGAAATAATGTTTAATAAAGAAACGACCATCGTGGTGCTCAATGCACTACCTGATGAATGGGGCAACTTCGTATCAAGCATCTATGGAAAGTAAGAAGCCACCCCATTCAATGAACTCTGGTCATTGTGTAAGATTGAAGAAACAAGGTTGAAAGGAAAAAGTGATGTGGGACAAAGTGAACAAGTTCAAGCATTTGTTGCCATAGCTAAGATAAAAGGAAAGTTTGGGAAGTTTGGTCCTCATAAAAAGAAGAAGATCGATATGTCAAAGATCCAATGCTATGGTTATCAAGAATATGGGCATTACAAGAGAAATTGTCATAAACTCAAGAAGGACAACAAGAAAAGGAATGAAACCCATATCTCACTGAAGAAGTGGAAGAACCTGAGAAGAAGAAATCAAAGAGGGAAGAAGTGAAAGATATCTACTATGACTGAGAACTTTCATGTTTGTAAAATATAGCTATCATGGTAGGAAACATTATAAGCATGATAGGATGCATCATTTTAGGGGATGGCATCATAATAGCATACGATTGAAGCAAAAGCACATGGCATCATTATAAGAAGCTTGAAAGATAGCTAAAGTAGAAGTCTATTGCAGTCATGATAAAAATAAAGCAAGAGCACATGACATCATTATAAGGAGCTTGAAAGATAGCTAAAGTAGAAGTCTATAGCAGTCATGATAAAAAGAAAGTAGCTCTTGGTAACCTCATTGAAATCATATGTAGTACTTATGGGTAGAATAAAGTCATATAAAAAAGAGTTCATCATACATCATCATCATTAGGAAGGAACATTTGTAGGTTGAGGATAATCAAGATCCTCTGTTGGAATCGTCATTAGATGACGAAGATTCGCTAAGAATTCCATATTGTATGGGATTCATGAAGGATGATGGCATGATGACAAAGAAGTGCAGCATGTCAAGATGGTTGAAGTACTCTCAGTCAAGGAAAGGAAGTTGCTAAACGAAGTCTAAATGAACAAAAGGAGAAAAGAAGTATGTATACTTTTGATAGATTGTGTCATGTCATCATGTAGTTGCAGAAAGCACGGTATATGCTCCACCTTATGAGCATGATCAAAGAAAAGGGATCTCTTCCTTTGAAAGGATGCATGAAGGCATGGTTCACATATTGACAAGATGAAATCAACATAATATATCCTCATATGGAATATGAGGTAGTTAACAAAGATGAAGGAACTATGGATGGAAGTTCCAAGGTAGAAATATGTGAAGAAAGAAAGAAGAGATCGTGAAAGTTGAAACTATAGTCACAAGAAATCAACATCCGAAGAATTCGCTGTGACATCTCCATAGAGAAGGTATGAAGACACTGATAAGGTCTATAAAGGAAGGATACATGACATTGAAAGTCTTGGATATGTGTTTATGAATGTCCAAGATGTTAATGTCGCAAGTAGATGTCATGATCAAATGCCATCACAAAAGGTAACTTTGATTTTATATTCATTTGTAATTTTTGAACAACATCTAGATGGGTTAATACAGGGATACCGAAAAGGAGTTCTAGATGTCACCTACAACTAGCACTCGTGCCATTGGATGGAAGATCCTGAGAAGGAGTTGTAGATGTCACCTACAACTAGCACTCATGCGATTGGATGGAAGATAACTACAAGAAAAAAGCACATTGGTGAGGGTCATGCTTGTGACGGACCTTTAAGGTCCGTCACCAATGTCACATATGGTGACAGCCTTTAAAAAACCGTCACTGTAAGTGTATATAGTGATGGTCCTTTATGGTCCGTCACCAAAGACATTTTCAATGAAACTTTTGGTGAGGGTTGTTAAAGCCCTGTCACTAATTCTCTCTTTTGGTGACACTTCTAGTGACGAACTTTTAATGACCCTCACCAATGCTCTTTTTGTTACTTTTGGTGACGGTCAAAAAATGTCCGTCATCATTGATCATTAAAAAACCGTCACTGTAAGTGTATACAGTGATGGTCCTTTATGGTCCGTCACCAAAGACATTTTGAATGACACTTTTGGTGAGGGTTGTTAAAGGCCCATCACTAATTCTCTCTTTGGTGACACTTCTAGTGACGAAGTTTTAATGACCCTCACCAATGCTCGTTTTGTTACTTTTGGTGACGGTCAAAAAATGGCCGTCATCATTGATCATTCCAATGAGTTTTTTATGACGTTATGTACCTATTAATATATTTTTTTGTCAAAAGTTAACGATTTAATACCATTATTGTGGAGTATTTTTTATAATATGTCCAAAGCCATAGTGGTTAGGGTCAGTGAATTTTTTAGAAGTAATTAGTGTGTATCATTTCCCTCAAGTAATAACTAGTCAAATAGAGATTTCCTATGAGTCAACAGATTATTCATATATATTAAGTTTATTATCTAGAAAATTCCCTTTAGATAAAGTTCCACTATTGTGTGTAGGAAATATATTATTTAATACATAATCAAGCTTTTACAATTCTATTAATGAGAAAGACCTAACGATCCTCACCAATCTGGGCACGCCTTAAATTAATGCTTTGGCACACACTAACATTTCTTAGCACCCCACATGTATTGGAACATCTTTGTACCTAGAACATCTTGTGATGACACTTACGCCCAAGCACATGGTGACATGCGCTAGCACAACATCGAACTCTGCTAACATGTGTTGGAATGCTGCATATAGTCCCTAGCATTCCCTGGAACACCTTGGTTGAATGCATTGACATACATTAGCACTTGGCACACTATTCCACTTGGCATGTATTGGGACCTATTATTAGTGTGCCTAGCAAGCCCCTTTTCAAAAAGATAAATTCTTGACTTATTAACCCTCTTATTGGTTCTTCCTTTTGTTGCCTTGACACATATTGACATACCCTGGTCCCCTGCACCACATCCTTAGCACCTAGCATGTATTGGCATATCTTGGCACTATTAATTGGCACATGATATAATTAGCACACCCTGGAACTCCTAAGCACACTTTGGGAATTCTTGACATGCCTTGATATTCCCTAGCATGCCTTACCAATGCTTAGCATACCTTGTCAGTCCCTCCTTGGCATGACAACTAACACTCATTAACACTAGTCTCTGGTGCACGTTCCTCATATTCATTAACTTTCATGAATTTTTACTTAGTGCTCCCTTAATGTTTTTTCCTAGTAATCCTTACCAATGCACCCTTCAACATTCCCTTCCACTTCATAACATGCATAACACTAGTGCGCTTGGCACGTGTTGGTGCTTGGAAAGTCTTAGCATGTGTGGAATACGTTGAGATGCCTTGGTATGATTTGGCATGGTTTAATATTAAATTTATTTGTGATTATCAGTTGTTGGAAAGTAGATGAGAAGCAACAAAGGAATACTTGGCACTTAGAATGCACTAAGACTTTGCACTTGGCACCTATCGTTGCCTAGTGTTGGTGTGCCTAGCATGCCCCTCTTGGAAAAGGTAAATTGATGACTTATTAACCCTCTTATGTGTTCATTTCCTTGTAGTTTAACTTTTTTATCCCTTTTGTTGTCTTGACATTCCCTGACATGCATTGACACGCCCTTGCACATGTTGGCATGCCTTATCACTTAGCACATATTAGCATGTTTGACATGTATTCCCACTATCTGGCACATCAAGGGGGTGAAGAGAGATGTAGTCCTAAAGTAGGTCGAGTACGAGGGCGAGTAAGGGTTGCTAAAGGGAGGTCATGATCATCCTGCAAGAGCAAGATCATCATGTGAGTGTTCAGAAGAATGTTACATACCTTAAGGGTTGGTTTGCGCTAGGAAGTAGGATGACATATTGTTGGTTCTCTTCTGGCAGATCGAGCTTAAGAGAGGTTTCTCATGAGAATCTGGGCATGTGATTTCAATGGTGTCTTTGTGTGAAGGCCGCATCAAATTCTGAAATGTTGAAATTTGCAACAAGAAACAGTGAGATTGGAAACCAGAAAGGACAAAAAAAAATGCACCCACACTGGTGAGGAATTTTGATGCACCAAGAGTGAGGATTGTGGGGCGTCTAATTTATTTTTCCCTTAAATAAATTGGACAATAAATTGTAATTTCATCTCATAACAACTTGTGTTAGTTAATTAAGTCATGATGACCGAGTTAGCTCAAGAAATTCAAGTACTTGAGGGTCTAAGATGAGGCATCTAGAGGGATTCTAATGTTTTTTGGGTCCAGTTGAAATTGATGCATTAGTGGGGTGAAAGTGTAATTAACTCAATTAAATGCGTTAAAATCAATTTAACTGGTTCTAACTAAGTTATGAGCTAGCGATAGGTCCAGTGAATTAAATTAGATTTAATTCACAATGAGTGATCAATCATATAACTGATAATTCGCTATTAATAGTTGTATGCATGTCAGTTTCGAGGAATACCCAGTTGAGACAGAGGTTAAAGGGAACATAACTATCAGTTGTATTCAGAGAAAATTTCCCATGTGAAATTATAAAGTCATTGGGATTCCATAATGGATTGTGTAATCAAGGAAGATTGATTTTCCTAATTAATAAGCAGTTAATTCCCTAGCTAGGATTGTATGAGCAAGGCAGGCTGAAGTAAGGATCAGAATTGGCTAAGTACTAGACTGAGTTTGCCTAGATCAACGGGAGACAATTGACAGAGTGTTGGAGAATCTCATGAGAGATTAAGCATTAATGTTTTGTTTCATGATTCCTTGACTTAATACACAATAGAGATAGAGGGCCTTTGAGCAGTTTCTTTCCCCAAATACATCATGTTGTTGTGCGATTGATAATTTATTTCTCTTACTTATATGTGATTGTGTGATCGTTTTTTGTTTCCGCAAATTATATGAAGGATTCAATATCTTGTTTTAGTATATTACAAGATTAGATTGAATCTTGTTGGTTAGATTTTCTACATGGTATTAGAGCAGAATTTTTTTGGGCGGCGAGTTTGCATAGAATATTTGAATATTTTGGTGTAAAATTTTCAAAAAAAAATAGGCTATTTGGATTCCTTGCGAAAATCTACCGAAATAGAAAAAAAAAAATCGGTCGAATCGGAGCTCGGATGAGGGAGATATCATCGATTTAAAATCAACTCTTTTTTAGAAACTTTTTGTAACGTCGGGACAATTACACTGTGCGCAAGTCAAGAACCTATATGTAATTGAGGTACCAGATGCATGCAAAGCTTTGAGGAGAAAGGCAGTAGTTAGAGACTTGGTGGTTTAAAGGGAGCATAAATACCTCTTAACATGAATCTTCATGAGAAGCGGTCTCAGAAGGTTGTGGAGTAGTTGCCACAATTGGAGAAGCAGAGAGGAGACTGAGTGGAAGCATCCACTCAAGCAGAGACCTCCATTAGGGGGAAATTTCGAGCCAGATGGGAAGAGGGAGCAGCCATACCTGGAGGTGTAAGCTGGTGGGGTGATGTGTAGACATAATCCCAAGATAAGAAATTTGGGCAAGGTCCATTGAGATGGCGTGTGATCTCATGGATTGAACCTGGCTACGAGGAGCCACAGTACAATAGTAGTAGGAAGGATCGGTTAAATTGATGTAGTCAGATGTCAGCAAGACAGAAATCAGAGTCAGATGTCAAATAGTACTGGATCACAAATTAGAGTTAGCAATAGTTCAAAGGGCACGGATGCAGATGTCAGCAGCAGCGCAGAGAATCCAGTACTAGACAGATGCAGTAGCTAGCAGCAGTCAGAAGATTCTGATGACAGATGCATTATATTGAGTAAGTTGTTCGGTGGCTATTCAGTTTTAGGACTTGCAGGTGCAAACAACACTAGATAAGTGTAGCATGCAGAACATTCCAAAAGTACCGAATGGAGATAGATTGAATTCCTTTCTTGTTGAGAGGGAGTATTGAAATTTGCAACAAGAAATAGTGAAATTGGAAACTAGAAAGGAAAAAAAAAAATGCACCCACACTAGTGAGGAATTTTGATGTACCAAGAGTGAGGAATGTGAGGCGTCTAATTTATTTTTCCCTTAAATAAATTGTAATTTCGTCTCATAACAACTTGTGTCAGTTAACTAAGTCATGATGATTGAGTTAGCTCAAGAAATTTGATTTAAGGTGATCGAGGTGGATATTGGTAGCCACCCGCCTATTCCACTTGGGCCCTCGCCATTGTCTCTTTCAATTTTTCAATTTCCTTAATTATAGCAAAGTTTACTATTTTTGTCAGTTTTTCAGGTCCTGAACTTCCGGAGCCATTTTGAGGCCCCAAACGACGTTTTTTGGGCAAGAAAGGTTTAGTGATTTCATAGAAATCGCATTAGCAGTTGTAGTCCTCGAAGAGATCTTTCTAACAAGGTATCATGTGCATCAAACGAAGATCATATGACCAAGTTACGACCCCGGAAAGTTGGCTGCCCAACTAACCCCAACGGGGCCCATAAAATCTTGGTGTTACATCTCCTCGGGTTAGGGTTTTGATTGTTTAGGATTTTATCTTATTTTTAAATAATAAAAAAGACCCTTCATCCTTATTGTAACACAGTTCAGAGGAACATAACTATCAGCTGTATTTATAGAAAATTTCCCATGTGCAATTATAAAGTCATTGGGATGCCATGATGGATTGTGCAATCAAGGAAGGTTGATTTTCCTAATTAATATGGAGATAATTCCATAGGAATTGCGTGAGCAAGGCAGGGTGAGAATTGGCTAAGTATTAGACCAATTTTTCCTAGATCAGTAGGAGACAATTGGCAGAGTGTTTGAGAATCTCAAGAGAGATTAAGCATTGTATTGTTTCATGATTCCTTGACTTAATACAAAATAGAGATAGAGGGTTTTGAGCAGTTGCTTCCCCAGATACATCTTGTGTTGTGCGATTGATAACTTGTTTCTCTTACTTATATGTGATTGTGTGATCGTGTGTTGTTTCCAAAAATTGTAGGAAGGATTCAATATCTTGTTTTAGTACATTACAAGATTAGATTGAATCCCGTTGGTTAGATTTTCTACATGAAATAGAAGAGAGGGTTGATATCATCTTGCCTTGTGGTGGTTAGTAGGCCGCAAGGTCTGTGATAAAGACCAACATAATGGAGGAGGGCTTGCACTGTAATTTAGAGCCATAACAGAAGTCGACACAGGTGTAATATTGACTGATTTAACCCTAGTTTGAGGGTCGACATTGAGATCTGAAGTTCATGTCAAGATTCAGTCAAAGAAATGCCCAGAATCTATGGATCCATATGAGCTAGGTCGAGTCTCTTATGGAGGCAAGAGTCGTGTTTTTTCTATGTGTGGATAGGGTTTGTTCTACAACAATTAGAAGTGCATAAATATAATGCCCTAGTTAGGACAGTTTCCTAGCATGTTTAGTTCATAAGGTATGCCCTTAAGACTGTGACAAATTTGCGTAGAAGAAGACAGGTTGTGACCCTTAGAGTGAGGTTTATTTCTGCAATAAAGACCACAGATCTGGAAGATGGTTTACAGATTCAGTATGTGTGGAGACAATAGATCCAAAGGAGGGTGGAACCTGAGCAGAAGATTGAGCATGCAGAAGAAATGTGCCATATGAAGAATGGATTGACATGCAGAGGAGTTGATTTTGGTGGACTTTCCATAGAGTTTTAGACAAATATCTGAAGAAACCTATAAAAAAATTAGTAAATGGACTGTTAGTGGCTGATTTGTGACCCCAGTTCAGTCATCTAGAGATTGTTAGAAGTATGATAAGAGGAGTAATTCATATCTGTTCGTAGATTGGACAACAAAGATCAAATTGTCGATACACAAGAACAATGATCTTGAGAGGACTCAAACCCTTGTTAGGTGGCAGATTTGAAGAGCCCTAGATGAAGACAATATTGTGGGGCCCTAGATCAGTAAAAAGAATTGATTGTGGTTGGGAAGATTGATGGTAGTCCAAGTACAGTTGGAGGGTTGTTAGATTACTGTCAAAGAAGAGCCCTGACTCTTGTTTTGGTGAAGGACAACAAAATTGGTAGAAGCGTAGGTGTATAGGGCCTAAGGATGTGCAGACTTTCAAGGACTAAAGTAATAGTCAAGTGGGCGAACCAACTAGCCCTAGTTCACTATATTGTAGAGGATTGATTAAGAGAGAAGAAGGGCAACCTCCATAGCCCTGGACTTCTCATCTTGGAGCTGTAATATGGCAAAAGTGGGCATACAAAAGAGTTGTTCACAAATGGAATTGTGAACAACTTGTTACCACTCAAACTAGTAGTGGACCTAAAAGGTGTTCCTAAGAGGGCAATTGCTAGGACAAGGGAAACAATGGAGGCTTAGCCCATTGTCACCACAACTAAGGCTTCGTGCTCTTCACGGAATTTCACCGATGGGTGGAGTCTCGGTAGTTTAGGAAGTCACTTGTAGAGTATTGGTCAATGAATAGGTGGGAAGTGACCCTCGAAACCCTTTCTCTAAGATAAAATAAAGAGTGGGACTTGCTTTCCTTCTAAGCAAGTGAATTTATCTTCTAGGGAGAGAAGATGGGGATTGAAGGGTTGAGGGAGAAGAAAAAGACTTATAAAGGAAGTTCTCAATCCCTAAAATCCTTTGGGAACTTGGATTCCCAAATGGTCCTTGATGAAAGGCCTTTGACACCAAATGGGACCACACGGGGCCAAGTGGACCCAGCCCAGGTTCGGGGATGGAATTTAGAAACCAATGAAGTTCCTATACTGGAAAGGTTAGGGGAAATGATCAGACAAGAGTTTCTACTTCGATAGGTCAAATTGATCCTACTAGGTTCTATCCTTGGGACCACCTAGGAAAAACTTGATCCTAGAGCTAGGGCTTGAGGTATCTGAATATTCCACCGTCGGAATTGGCCCAAGTTTTGAGGAGAGTGAGGGTACCCAACAACGCAGCTGCCTCTAGGAGATAGAAGTTTTCCTCTAGCTAGATTCCTAGGAAATTGTTGCCCTAGGTGACCTAATGTGGCTAGACCTAGGGAATGTGAAAATTTTCTTTAACTCTAAATCTCCAAATTCATCAAATTATATCCTATATTCAAACCTGATCCTCTATGTTAGCCATTCTGAAGATAAGGCTGAGAACTTACTATAGAACCATCACCTACATGTAGTGATCTTATTCTGTGAGCAGACAACCTACTTTCGAGAAGACACGGAAAGGTAAACACTCTCTGCCAAGATTTTCCATACAGCCTAGGTTGAGCAACCACATATACATCACCAGTTTTTTCTCTTCAGATTTGTGACTTAGAAGAGCTTTGTCTGACCACCTCCGGGTTTCTCCCAGAGTCACCCAAGCAAGCCCTCTCAGCATCATCCTCTTTCTGTAGTACCTAATTAGTAATTTAATTAACCATAACAGTTTCTTGATCATGCAAGTATTTCAAATATATTTCCAATAAGCATAAAGCTTTCATGTTAAACAATCACGTCAAAAGAATTTAGACTATGATGCAAAAAATACAAAGAAACCTCACCAACACTCAAAGGACAAACAAATTCAAACCTCTACAAAGTATAAATAGATATCTGATAAACTTCATTCCACCACAAAAATGTGCTTAACTAAAGAAAATTCTAATTACTATGCTTTCAAGACAAAGCTTTCAAGGGCAGTGATGCTATAAACATACCCCTACACCTCGTGAACAATCAATGTGTATAAGTAGACCATCATAAGGCTCATTTTAAACATCATTATTATCATTTTATAAATCATTTTTATCAAATCAACAAGAAGCAAGCAACAATTGCATTCAGTTCCACTGAAGCAAAGTATATGGCAATTTCATATTCTTATTATGAAGCTATCTAGATTTGCAACTTAATTGTAGAGTCAACCAATCACTTGTTGAAGCCCAATATTGTCTCTTGTGAGAATCAAAGTTACATCAAGCTCTATGAAAATCCAATGTGTCATAACCATTTCAAACACATTGATATTCAATACAATTTCCTAAGATTCCAAGTTCATTAGGGATTTGGTAGTGTTGGACCACATTCTGACAAAGTTGCATATGGTTAATAGTTTGACAAAGCTCCTAACAAAGGGGAAGTTGCACATGGTTAACGCTAGTCATATCTGTAGAAGGAATATTATAAGCATAATTTACTAGAAAAGCAAAAGAACATTATCAAAGGAATAGTCATGAGAATGCAGGTTGCACAGAGGATATCTACATGTACAGGATTTTCTAGAAGTTTAAACACCAACCCAAGGAAAGAAAATCAAGGGAAGGGCTTGCTGCTTCATCAAAGCACTGATCCTAAGACTTGCCTAACAGAAACAAAAAAAAAATGTAGCAAACCAGAATTTTCCTGCTATGAAATGACGGAAATATTGCAAAATGGACACTTTTTTTTCTAAAGCAACCACTTGTTTTTCATAAGTTTGCTTCATAACTTCTCACGGTACTTAACTTGCTTGTTTGTACCTGTAAGTGAGACTACAACCCCCCAACCTCTCTAACAATTCCACCTCTTCAACCCTTGTTAGTGTCTTCTTAGACATGCACACATGCCTCAAACAAAACTTAACACTAGCATCCAAAATGTGCATGCTCGTTTCATCTTTTAATGCCTCGCTGAAACCACATTATCACATTGCTTAAAATGAAATGTTCACAACTTAAGGCAAAACACCTACTTTTCTTAGGACAACCTAAACTATGCAAGTGACTTCGAGATGACTTCAGCTTCTCAAGATAAAAACACATGGTCTTACAACCCCATTCACACAACAATTTGAATATATTTAACCTAGAAAATGGTACATATGCTAGTCCTTTCAAATTTGTCACGCGACTTTCAAGAAACTAATACTTTGTGTTTTAACTATCAAATCCACTTACTATATACTCTTTTTTTTGTACACCCACCTAATATACAAGAAAAAATAATTTTTTTCAATGCAACCAAGTTAAAAACACATATTTCCTCTATACACTTAAATGTTTTCAACACAACCAAGTTAAAAACACTCTTACATTCAAATTCCAAAAATACAACAGTAAACCTTAACAACAAAAACATTACATAAAATTAATAATCTTAAAATTAAATCATTATTATTATAATAAATAATCCTACCCTTTCCATCACAACCAAAATCATACACTAGTTTGTTAGTTCCTCAAATACAACAAAGATATGTAAGTGAAAATACAAAATAGATTAAATCATTATTATTATAATAAATAATCCCACCCTTTCCACCACAACCAAAATAATGCACTATGTGAGTTCCTCAAATACAAAAAAGATCTTACTATGTAAGTGAAAATAAAAAATATTGTAATTATTGTTTTTCAAGAAGCGAAATTCCCTCCGAACCCCATTTTTTTTTGTATCTGTTGGCTTTTCATAAGGAGGGCGCCAATCATTTTTTGTATCTGCTGGCTTTTCATAAGGAGGGCGCCAAAATGGGATTGAAGAGAGTTGCGACTTATGGTTTTACCAGCAGCAGACCCGATATCAAACCCCACCACAGGTTTTTCGACAGCGCCAAGGTACGTTCCATGTTCAAAATCCTTTGTATTTTTGCATCCAACTCTTGTATGTTTAGAAATTAATCTTTGTGCTTGATATTGTTACTATTCGCAGGGATGGCATTGGCATCTGATGAGTCCGAGAGACCATTTATCAAAATAAAGGAGCAGTAGCAGAATACCCGAATGCGAGGCTTATATGCTCAAAAGGTGAACATTGCGACCACCAGGGCATTGCGAGAATCTCCGCACCTCGCTCGGCGTCAAGGGAATAGAAAAGATGCTGAAGAGCCCGGACAGCGATGCCACCATCAGTGAGTTCTTGTTCCATTTATTTATTCTTTATTTTTAGATTGTTGGAAACCCTTAATTCTTGAAAATAAGTAGAAAATGTATGATTCACAAGTAGAAATTACTTAAAAAATTTTTTAGATATTCTGCAATGAGTGAAACAAACAAATACTGTGTGATCTGTTCACTCTTTCTCAAAAACAGTGAAGCCCAACGAGCTAGATGCTCTACATAGGCCGATGCCTGCCTATGAAAGCTATCGAAAATTGGTGAATGCATTCAGGTGTCACCAATTGCATGCTCTACAGGGATCTACTTGGCGTAGAGGTACTTGTGGTGGGCCTTTCACTGGCCAAGAGCCACCTGCTTACCTAGTTGGATACTCACTGCTCAACCGATTGCCAAAGCTCCATAAGAGATTCATTTCCCGGTTCTAGTGCTAACGCCCAAAGAAACAAAATGAAATTGAAAGCAAAGGACATTAAGCCTTAGCCCTTACAAGCAACCTGTTACCCCTCAAAATGCATTTGCATTTTCAGCATATTCTTTCAAGTAGTTCATCTAATCTTAGATCAAGGAAGCAAAAAGGAGATTGGTGTAACAATTAGGAGGACAAAATCAGCAATTAGAAGCATGCATTCTCCAAAATGTTTCTAAATATAGTAATATATAAACATGCAAATTATTTTTTTAATCCATTCTAAAAGGATGTTGTTCTGAGATCCTAGGTTGGACTAAGACAATGTGCATGAGCATATATATTTTTCAGTGATGTTAGCACAGAGTAAGAAAATACTATTTGTGTTTGTGGACCCTAGATAAGGGTTTTGGATATAGAAGCAATCATGTAGCACAAATCAACAGATTTTTTGGATACCCATTACAACATGGGTGCACAGATCAAAATGATGGTTGAAGCTTGGGAATATACATTTGCTAATTGGTGTTTGTATATCCTTCCATTGCATCATATTCATAATTCTTTAATGCTTTACTTACACCTCTGTAGGTTGGTACTGTAATTGACTTCGTGCCAAAATATAGCAATAGAGGTGTGAATGATACCCTATTGCTGGAAACAAGTTTGAAAATGCAATATCTGTGTGATGGATCCAGACTTTTGAAAGGTGGCTGCATCATCTGCACATCAGTGGCATCTAATGATATGTGGCTAATATGATCATCCTTATCCTATTATAGAGCAATGAGGAAGCATCAATAGGCATTAGCTCTAGAAGCATTATGGTATGACTGAGTTTGTCATGACACTGTCAAATATTTTCCATGGAATCTGCATAGGAGGCACAATGGGTAAACCCTCATTCCTATAGGCACATGTGGTAGAAAGTTAGCCCTTATCAGATCCATATCTCTTGTTTCTGTAGTGCCAGCTATTGCATACTTGTTTCTGTTGAGAATTTGGAGGGCTGAAGATTAATTCAAATTCTCTTCTTGATAATTACTTATGAGCTTACTTGAGTTATTTATGTCTTCTCTTATTTATCTTATTTAATCTTTCATCCAGTCAATTATCAAAATACACGAGACACACAAATTATGCTCCTAGAACCAGGGAAAAATCTCTCCCTCTTCGAGAGGAAAACCCATGAGAAATTCTTTTTATAGATCTTCAAATGACAAGTACCATGACCCAGACTTAGACCCTTGACCTATGGATGCTTCCAAGACCTTGTTACGTATTCTTTCTCGATCTTCCATGCTGATCTTTCTTTCTTGCACCAGTCTGTATTGTCCTTTCTTTTATTAACTGCAAAGATTTACCTTCCTCTCTTTTCTTATCCAACAGTGACCCTTAATTTTCACATCCACTTAAGACCTTCATATTGCAGACTTGATTTTGTCATAGACAGTAGGTGCATATTAGTGAGATTGCCCGAATATCTTATTCCAGACTTGACAACAACATACATACATTCATCCGCATCATGGTAATCCACACACATCGTGGTGATCTGTTGAACTTAACACTGTTCCATTTAAGAGAAAATGACACTTATATACTGCACTTTTAAACAGAGGAATCCGCAAACATCAGCTTTAGAAATCCATTTTTATAACTTCAAGAAATCCACATTTTATATCTCCTTAAATCTGCATATATATCACTCCTGAAGTTATCCGCAATTTGCTTCAGGTTAGCCGCACTTCTGCTTTAGTCAATGGTGGCATTTCTGTTCTAGAGACTGCAACTCTTTATTATATTTCTGGTTATCAAGTATATATGCCTCCTTTTCAAACTTAATTCTCCATTAGATGTTGTCAAAGGTTCGCATTCCAGCTCACATATATCCGCACTGTATTACTAAGAAAATCTGCACTTAGTCACATATGTAGTCTGCATTGTATCTTTGAAAAGGTCGCATTTCTATTTCTGAGATTCACCAAAAATCTTACTCAAATAAACCGCAGAGGTGTGTATATATATATATATATATATATATATATAGTGCACTTGTCAAGTCTTTTAGGCCGACCATACAATCAGCTAGAAGGCCGACTTCTCAGCTGATAATTAGGTCGACGTGTAGCTGCATATAAGCTGACTTTTATCATCCATCTCCAGCGTTGAGTTGAGTCAGTTTCAAGCCATCCTTTTGCGAATTCTTTTGCAAGGCCTTGGAGCATCTCTTTTGACTAGATCCTTCATATATAAATGATACTTAGTTACATTTTTATCTAGAATACAAAGCCTTAGATAAACATCAAGAAGAAGTCTATTTAACTTATAATAAAATCTTGCTCATGAAACCCATGAAGCAAGTACAAAATACATTTTATTACCTTTTTCTTCTTCTTTACATAAAATACATAATTACATATTCAATATGAAGACTGACCTAGTTACACTTTTCAACACTCCCTCTTAACTAGGGAGGTATTCATACAGGTACATGGTCACTTTCAAGCTGAAGAATCTCATAAGAAGAATCAGATTGGCAATCACATATATATAGCATCATATCAACCAACATTTTCCTAGTGTAAGGCCTTGAATAACAACCCCATCTCTCAACGAGACAATGGGCTACAATGTTGGCGAGACACATGACTTATAGACACCAAAGTCATTGTCTCTCCTAGGTACATACCCCACCTAGGTGTTCCCAGAGTATCACCTTCTTGGATTATTCTTCTCTTGGGTAGCCAACCCTCAAAGAATTTCGGTCCTTGACTACTCTTATATTGAATTCCCGACCTCATTCTCAAAGAGTATTGAATGCCAGATGATTACCCAATCCTCTATTCTATCTTCCAGGTGAAGACCAAAATGATGTGTCTATCCATTCTCTTCACATGGCATTCACTAAGACTTGCGGCTGTTAGTCCTGGTATAGTGCATGACACATGTAATAGAGAATTACATACGTCACTCCCTCTTAACATAGAAAGGACATACTTCAAGTTTCTTCCAAGCAAGAAACTTACCACCAGGCTCCCTATCAACCAGGGTCCTGCAGCAACAATCCAACTACTCATGAAGAATTCCTCCCCTCGATGTCATGGATTTTAATATTGAGGAATCTTCAACTTTTGGCTTCATAGGGCATAGATCATCCATCACTTTTAGTCACGAGTCATGCCCACTATCAGAAAGTGATTCATCAGTCTTTATCATCTGGTCCATCATTATTTCATGCTGCTTTCCTTCGAATCATCTCCAAGGATCATACATCCTTTCTCATGATTAGCAACCCTACACAAATTCATCCCGATAAACATAGACATATGAACTTTTAAAACCAAAGTTACCTCAGTGATGACCTTTCACCATGACATGTTCCTGTCAGCATCAACATCCTTTATTCAGATTGACGCATCTCCTAATGATATGTTTTTTCAAGGGTCTTCTTCTTTACCAGACTTCTGTTAGAGTCTACATATCTTCCCAAGAGATCTCCTAGTCGCATCTTCTTGGCTTCCGGATGATAACTGCCTTTAGACATGGTTGCATTTCATGATCTCTTCCTTTCTGCACATTCTTCATTCCCAAGAACTTACAAATTTTCCAGTTCCTCGTTCATGTACAACCACCTCATATTCCATGAGGATATATATATATGTTGATTTCATCTGTCAGTGCATCAAGAGATACTCCTTCGTAGATCATACTTCTAAATACAGAAGTCCATTACCTGCAACCATATGACATGAATTCACAGTATCCAGTGTCAGCATATAAATATGTACATACCTCATACTTTTTTTTTCTTGAGTCATCCTGTAGCAGGTTTTCTAGAATGAAGAGATTCATTCCCTTTACTTGCTCCATCAATATGTCATCTGAATTTTGTTTCTATGATGACCCTTGATCTTGATGACTACCTTCCATTAGTAATGTTATTAGAGAGGATTTCCCGGAGCTGTTTCACCAAGAGCTCCTACCATGCTTCAATCATGATGCTACACTGCTTCCTATCTTACAACCAACATAAATCACTTAAAGGAGAAGATGATCTCAATCATAGTGGATATCCCTTGCTTCTTCTTTCTTAGATTACTTTGCATCAGGTTCTTCCCTCATTTTAGAGACATGGGATTCTTCCCTATTTCTCTTGTCCTTTTCAGATTAAGGACAATTTCTATTATAATGCCCAAGTTTATCACATCCAAAGCATCGTGCTTTGTCCATATTTCTTCTTCTACTCTGAGGACCAAACTTACTGAATCTTCCTTTCTTCCCGGACATGGCTGCAAAGGCTTGATGCCCTTCACTTGATTCTGTATCAGCTTTGGCTTTCAGTCTTATTTCCTCTATTTTACATAGAGACCCTAAATTGTGGAATGGTGCGGCTTCTTTCTTCCAAAATAAGCCTGAAGTGAAGTTTCCCTATTCTTCTAGTAGAGCATTCAGCACCAATGTAGTCATCTCAGTGTCAGACATTACTTCTCCCAGTTCCTGTAGTTGATCTCAAAGAGATTGCTTCTCCCGCAATACTCACATAGAATAGCTCCACCAATTTCTCATATATTCCTTTTGATGATTCTAGATTTGGTACATTAGAGATGAGAGATTCTTTTATGGATTCTGTAAAAATCCTTTGGGCTCCTATATCTCCTTTCATGTATTTGGCATGACTTCATTGTCCTTGTCTTCTATGTAGGAAAGTTTGAAACCCTAACCAGTTTGTTGCTTTCTTTGCAAAGAAGACATTTTTATAGATTCATATGAAGTCATAAAGATACTTACTTGAGTAGATGCTTTTCTTCTTCTATCAGCTTTCTTGTTGAATATGATGGCAGGAACTCCCTCTTAAACTGATTTCAAAGTAGGTGATCTTGGATCCTCCTTGCTGTGTGGATTATTTGAAAGTCTTCTTGAGATGGTTTGAGGATTTCCTTGATTTGAATTTTCACCCAAACTTTGATTTTTTCTTCCTCGAGTGTCTCTTTGTCAAGCCATCCTTGTGTTCAGCACCTTAGCTCTGAAACCATGTTGAGAATTTGGAGGGCTAGAGATTAATTCAAAACCTCTTCTTGATAATTACTTGTGAGCTTACTTAAGTTATTTATGTCTTCTCTTCTTTAGCTTATTTAATATTTCATCAAGTCAATTATCAAAATACACGAGACACACAAATTAGGCTCCTAGAGCCAGGGAAAAACCTCTCCCTCTTGGTGAGGAAAACCCACGAGAAATTATTCTTATAGATCTTCAAATGACAAGTACCATGACCCAGACTTAGACCCTTGACCTATGGATGCTTCCAATACCTTGTTACTTCTTCTTTGTCGATCTTCCATGCTCATCTTTCTTTCTTGCACCAGTATGTACTGTCCTTTCTTTTATTAACTGTGAGAGGGAAGGTAAATCATCCTTCCTCCCTTTTCTTATCCAGCAGTGACCCTTAATTTTCACATCCACTTCAAACCTTCATACTGCAGACCTGATTCTTTCATAAACAGTAGGTGCATATTAGTGAGATTTCCCGAATCTCTTATTCCAGACTTGATAGCAACATACATACATTCATCCGCATCATGGTAATCCACATACATCATGGTGATCTACTGAACTTAACACTGTTCCATTTCAGAGAAAACGACACTTATATACTGCACTTTTAAACAGAGGAATCCGCAAACTTCAGCTTCAGAAATCTATTTTTATAACTTCAGTAAATCTGCATTTTATATCTCCTTAAATCTGCATATATATCACTTCTGAAGTTATCCGCAATTTTCTTCAGGTTATCTGCACTTCTGCTTCAGTCAATGGTGGCATTTCTGTTCTAGAGACCGCAACTCTTTATTATATTTCTGGTCATCAAGTATATACGCCTCCTTTTCAAACTTAAATCTCCATTAGATGATGTCAAAGGTTCGCATTCCAGCTCAGATATATCCGCACTATATTACTAAGAAAATCCGCACTTAGTCACATATGTAGTCCACACTGTATCTCTGAAAAGCCCACATTTCTATTTCTGAGATTCACCAAAAATCTTACTCAAATAAACCGCAGATGTGTGTATATATAGAGTGCACTTGTCAAGTCTTTTAGGCCAACCATACAGTCAGCTAGAAGGCCGACTTCTCAACTGATTTTTAGGCCGACGTGTAGCTGCATATAAGCTGACTTTTATCATCCATCTTCAGCATTGAGTTGAGTCAGTTTCAAGCCATCCTTTTACAAATTCTTTTGCAAGGTCTTGGAGCATCTCTTTGACTAGATCCTTCATATATAAATGACACTTAATTACATTCTTGTCTAGAAGACAAAGCCCTAGATAGACGTCAAGAATAAGTCTATTTAACTTATAATAAAATCTTGCTAATGAAACCCATGGAGCAAGTACAAAATACATTTTATTACCTTTGTCTTCTTTACATAAAATACATAATTACATAGTCAATATGAAGACCGACCTTGTTACACTTTTCAACAATTTCCACTAGGGAGGACTCTAGTCGTTGTGGCTGTTTGGCAGCATAGAAAGCATGAATAGTAACCGTATTACTTTGGGACACTCAACTCTTTATAGGCTAGATTTTGTAGCAGAAAAACAATGCATTTGCTATGAAGATTAGACTTGTAGCACGATTGGGAGACATATAACAACAGAAATTTACTGAGACAACATTAAAATTCAAAATGCAGGAGACTATAGGGATATGATGATGTGGCTACAATTTTCAGATCAATTTGTGGGAAGATCCTATAGATTGTCTTGATCATCAAAACAATAGCTGAAAGGTATGCTTTTAGATCTATAAAACTAAATTCTTTTTCCATCTTGGAGAATGCCTTGCCTGGAATAAGGTTTGTTTAAAATAAAAAAATCAAGAAAACATTCCAGATTGAGAGATCTAAGGATCCCTTAACTCATCCATCACACAAACCCTAGGATGAACTCTCTTACTATGCAAGTTATTTCAGGCAATATGACACAATCAATGACAGATTTTAAGGTGGAAAAAGAGTGCATTATTAAGGTAGGTTTTCTAAAATCTTTGTGTGGTTTATAGAGTTTGGAAGATAAGCTCATACTTTGAGGAAACTCCCCACCAAAAAATGGAGTTGTCTAACAACCCTTGATCTTTTTTGCACATATCTACACGAGTTGTGTATCTCTCTCCTGACCTTCCTTACCAGCTAGCTGTAGATGATGTCCACTTAACTTGTGGTTGTAGACAAGCCATGGACTCCCTACCAAAAAATGCACTTGTCTTAACAACTCTTGATCTACCTTGCACATATCTACATGAGTATCTTTTAGCAGTACTCCCACTTTGAGTTGTGTATCTATTACAAGTTTGATGGAGTTTGTTAGCCTTATTTCGAGTGCTCCACTATGAAGACAAGTAGTGTGTGAAGCCCTTTGGCATGGTCCACATGTGCATATTTTAGGAGTTCTAAGGAGATGAGAACCCCCTTTCTTGTGGTTTATCCTTACAAAAATCATTCCCAACTTCTGTGAATTATTATAGCATTCCTAATCTACTGAATTTAGATTCTCCATGTACAGGGGCATCACTAGAGATAACTACCAAAAGCAATGGTTTGAGTAGAAGTTCTTTTTCCATTGGAGATGTGGCAATATCGTAGGTATATCTTTGTGTGCAAATGCCCAGTTTGCTCCAGAATTTATATTGTTGGTTTCCTTTGCTCTCAGATTATATTATCCTTCAGTGTTCAGTTATTCTTATTTGGTACAAATGAGCTGGACTAGTGTAAGGGTTGAAGTTGCTCCAGTGGCTTTCAAAAGCATTTGCACTTTATTCTTATCCAAAGACACGAGTCACACCATGTTGCAATTCAAGTGTTTTTGCTCCTTAACAATCCAGTCATACTCTCAGAGCAGTATTGGTTCTATGATCCTTTGCCAAAGTGCTCCCAAGTATCATTTCATCTAACATGAAAACTGATGAATACCCTTAAAGAGAAGTAGGTGCTCCATCCTAAAGGTATTGATACTTCTTTATGTTCCATACTCATGAATATAACAAAGGGAATATCTTGATAAATAGCTTCATTTCCAGGATGTCCTCTGCTGCCAAGAAAAGTGCTTAGAATGGACCCTTTCACGTCCAGGATGTCCTCTACTACTAAGAAAAGTGCCCAGAATGGACCCTTTTCTAATGTAGCAAACCTCTATGCTAACTGTCACACACTTCTGAGGGAAGAGTTGCTCCTAAGAAGGTGTCTCCATTGTTCTTCATGGTACCCAAAACAAAGATCTCCAAGGTTACTTCATGATGACCAATGCGTCATGGTCTTCAACATTATCTCCACGACCTTCAAGGTGTCTTCAATTGGCATCCTAAGTTCTACACCTACTCTAAGCCTCTTCAAAGGCTTCTTCAAGAACTCTCCAAGAAAGTGTTCACAAGGTGCTTCAAGAGTGTCTTCACATGGTGCTCCAAATACTTCAATATTTGGTCAACAATCTGCTCTAATATGCCCACTGTCAAGATCTTCTTCACTTGTACACCCTTTCAAGTTCACTTTTCATTAATGCTCATTCATTATTCTTCATAGGACTGAAATCCAAGCATGTGGTCCCTGTTTTGATGTCCGAGCCTAAAGTGGACTTGAGCCTTCAAACCTTGATGTAAAGCTGGGTCAACGATATACAGTTGTATCACAAGTATATCTAACAGGTGAATTATCTCAAGTATTCCATCAATTTACTGAGTCTGAGATTTTTGTTTATGCTAGGACATGAAGAGCCTTCACTATCACACTTAGCACAGTCACAGTAGTAAGTTCGAGCTTGTTAAGATTCCAAGAGATCTGAGTTGTGTTGTTTCTAAGGTGTATATCTCTATTTCTAGCCTTTACAATGCTACAAAAGATTGTCCCTTTTCAAGTCCAAGGTCTTACAAATATGATATAACACACTGCCCACCAGTCTTGAGCTTATCCTTCACAAGTGACTAACACAGGTCTGAGCTCTTGTAAGAAGCAGCTACAGGACTATGGTCTGAGCCTCCAAGCTGCAATTTCTGGTATTTTAACACACAGGTCAAGGTATCAAGACAGCTAATTAGAGCTTATTGTTCACAAGTTATCACAAGTCCGAGCCGAAGACACGAGCTAATCTGACACTTCACGGCCTTCAACACCAAGTTCGAGCTAGTTCACATAGTCTTGTGCCTTTTTAACAATTATCCTAGGCTTGTTACAGTTGAAAATAAGTTATGTTGCTGCCTGCGGAGGTGTCCTACAGCAGCCTGCTTCAATTGACAAATAATCCTGTCCTTAACCCAAACCAAAAGATTCTTGTCCTCGTTGTGTTGTCCCTTGACCGAAATTTGGTGAGATAAATGACAGACGGTGCTTGCATTTATATGAATTCGACACTGGAATGAATTCTGCATTTTCCTCCTAGTCCTTGAGATAATACTAACTGGTATTCCATCTCCATTCTTGGTGTTTACTGGTGCTTTAAAATATTACATTGACATTCTGATCTACTGGGGATTTATAATTGTAATTCAGATCTTCTTGTGCTTCTTTATGTATTGTCCATCCGTGCAGTGTTTGTTTTTCTCCAATTGATAAATTGCTTCTTCCAACAGTTAAAAAATAAATATGACTGTAAACTTTCCATTCAAGTATAATTGTTTATTTCCTTGGAAACTATGTAGGTGCTTGATAAGGATGGTGACTTTCTTTAAAAAGGTAACCTGGAAAGTGGTGCAAGCTGGTCAGTGGAATTGGGTCGTCAAACTATGGGGTGCCCTATCATAGTGGAGAACATGAGTCAGCCCCAAGAATCGCTTATAGAGGTCAGTTAAATTTTTAGATTAACAGGGTTTTTATATGCACTCAATAATTCAATTTTGTTATTTTGAGACATGGTTTAAAGTCGTCATGCTATCTTCTGTTGGTTTTCACCAATTTTGTAGATGCTATGTGAGAAGCGAGGGCTCTTCCTTGAAATGGCTAGTCTGAGAGACTACTGAGTGACGACATCAGCAATAGCATCATCAAGTCACGGCCATGGGTTTCGTCTCATCCTCTTATCATCGCTGGTTTTCTGGTGTTTACTTGCGATGTATACGAAGACGAGGCTCTTCCTTGAAATGGATGACATCATTTGAGGCTTGGGGTTTATGATTTTAAAGGGAGTCATGGAAGCTCACGGTGACAAGATCTGGGATCACTTTGTTGTTGAGGTAATGCCATGGTTGCAAAGACCTTTCATTACATGTAAAGCTTCCTCTTTTGTTTGTGTTTGGTTGCTTGAACAGACCATAGACTTCAAAAATTGGCATTGTGATTTATAATGAGAACAGGGTATGCAATTTATTTGAAGGTTGCGTGTGTTTCTAGAGACCAAACAAATTGCATGGTTGATGCTTAATAACTATCACTTGGAGATTGTTCTTGGGAATTTTATTGTGTAGGGTTGTAGACCATAATATATTCAACTATATTTAGAACAGAACATCGTCCTCTTTTCGCGTTAAAGTTAAAATCCTTTTCGTTCGATAATATCACAAGTTTGAGGATAGGTCGCTTCACAGTGCATGCATGATTTCTCAATATTTTGATTCCTCTACAGTGATTGATCTTCTAAATTATCTCCATTCTCTGCTGCCATGCCCATTTTGGATATCTTCATAATGTGTCTACAATCATCAGTTCTCTTTCCCAAACATTCAATATTAATTCATTAGATTGTTGTTTAAGATGAGGCTTCTAATCTATGTCGATCTGTGAAGTGCCCAATAAAAGAGGAATGAGAAATGATTTCCCTCATTTTACATTTAGACTGGTTATGAAACTAAAGACATTGCAGAACTAAAATTCATTTCCCAACAGAGTTATATGATACACATCAACTATTTACTTATAAAATTATGAAGACTTGTAATAGCTCACCTTTTGGTAAGGGAAAGGTCCTATTGAAGTAGATATATTTTTAGTCTTTGAGTTTTTCACTGCATCACATTCACTCAAATTAACAATGACAGATTACGAAACTAAAGACATTGTAGAGCTAAAATTCATGTTCCAATAGAGTTCTACTATGCTTGAGTGTTAGGTATTTAGTGATCAAATAATTAAGACTTGTAATAGCTCACCTTGTGGAAAGGTAAAGGTTCTATTGAAGTCATAGTTTTAAAAATTGGAACCGGTGACCAGACCGGTGGACCTAATGAACAGGGTTTCTAACCGGAACCGGTCTAACCGAGAGCGGTCAGATGCCAATGAACCGGTTTAAAAAAAAAAACATTAAATAATTATTTTTTTAATAAAAAAAACTATTTTTAAGATTTGCAACCATGATTCCAAGCCGTAAGAATAAAGAAATGTGCAATGGAAATGAGTTCATGATCACCGGGCTGATACCTGATGATATTGGCCCTCTGTGGGTTGAGGCCCCCCACTTCCTTTTCATGAAAAACAATGGTGGGGCTGTGACGTGTATTTTTTGTTACATTTATGAAAAATTTGTCTTGGATGTTGAAACTTGAGATCTATGGAAAATCAAGAGGATAGCATTAGTTCCTATCTGAAATATCACAATAAATATGCATTAAAAAGAATAAATAAAACTAAAAATTGAAGGATTAGCACATTTGAGATTAGATGGGAAATGGACCGATTTGAACTTTATTATGTCGAATCAAATCATCTGAGCCTATGGGACTTGTAACAAGGGCTTCTAGAGTGAAACTTCATGAGTTCTTGCATTGGTGATTTCAGAAGGGAATATAGTAGGACTGTTGTATAAATCAAAAGGTTAAAGGTCCTATAGTTTGTCCTCTTTAGGGTGCTTGCTAGACCTGGAATTTGTTATGAGAAACACTGTATATCACTTTGTTAGATGGTTGTAGGTGAAGCATCTAAGAATGGGATGGTTGTCAATATGGTCATTGTCTAATTTTCACAATCGTAAGCCCCTTTTCTTGATCCATACATTGGCCATTTAAGTCATGCAAATTTAAATTTAAGTCATGCAAATTTGCCCTATTCGTCGGTTTTCAATATTCACTTTCAGTTCCACCCCTCAGCAGCCCTACCTATGTCAGCACATGTCTGTTTACAAAGGAATACGAGATTAGGAAATAGGTATCTTGCCAAACACCCGGTCTGGTGTTTTTGCTAAGGATTCATATACAGAAGTATGAAGTCTTGACTTTGAAGTATTCTTGTACTTTGCTGCCTAACTTTATGTTTTTTGCTGATGCTAGGGATTTGCATTTTTTCTAGAAATTTCCTTTTAGGTTGCCATTGTCTACGTGCTTTAATGACTGCCATCCATTCAACCATTTTCGATTACGATTTTCCTAAATCTGTGTGTTTGTCAGTGTCAATTAATAGCCTTCTGTAGGTTATTTGTTTAATAGCAGATAGTGTTAGATGATGTCACAGATGATAGGAATCTCCACAGTTCTCCATGAGTTCCTAAGGTTCTCCACAAGTGTCTCATACTTTCTGCATTGTACTATTTAATCCCAGTCAACTGCCTCATCTTTTGGGTCCTGATTGTGGTTTTCTTTTAGTTTTATTGGTTGGATCTACAACCTTTGGGAGAGTTTTGGTACCTCAAATAAATTATTTAATAGTTAATACCTATTTTGGTAACTGGTCACATTGATGAGAAACTTCACTGAGGTATCCTTCTTCGGTGCTATCTGCATTAGCAAATTCCATTAGGAGAAAAATTCATGCAAGTTAAGTTAAGCATGTCTGATTTACAACTAACGAGAAGAAGTTGATTTAGATGAGGCTATTTTCATGGAATGGGAAACTTGTGAAATTAAATTATATTGGTAGAAAAATGGATGTTCTAACTTCTATGTGACAATGGATAATATCGGAGATGCTGTCATAGACATGAAATGTACTTGTTATGTAGCTGAGAACGATGTCACAGTTAATGTCTTAGGTGATGTTCTTCAGTATAAGTGCCCACCTGTATTGATGCCCTTCTTGGCATTGGTGTAGCCTGTAAATGAGACTTCCTGTAAAGATGTTCTCTTGTTAAAATTATGATGGCTTTGACAAATATTAATTGCTGCACTTATGACACCTTGTATGGTTGTTTTCTCAGTTGCAATAATGATGTCTTGTACATTCACCATCTCATTCTCCTTAATAATAATGTCTTCAATTGACGTGGTCCTTTCAATTAGGGTGTCTTGAATGGATGCCCTTTTATCTATGAGAATGATGCTTTCTAGGGAGCCTCTCTGAGCTACAATTTCTGCATGGAATTATTTAATGGGAAATAAAATGGCTACAAATTCTACATAGACTGTCAATTGGAGAAAACTCGTGTTCAAATTTCCTTGAACCCAACAACCTGGCAATTTACTACCTAGCAGATTACAGATCTACTGAGGAGGAGGTAGCACCTAAATTATTCACTTCAAAACATATTGTTTTAAATTATTCACTTCATAACAGAGACCAATCATAAGAATATTCTTATTTTGTGCAGGTCTACAATCCATGACTGAGGAGGAATTGACAGCAAACAATAAACCACATTGCTCAGAGACATTCAACAAAATTGGCAGATCTTTGGTGTTTTTTCTCAAAGTCACCCGACTGTTCAGACGTTGGCTGATTCTTCTTACCTGTATTTTCAAACCCATCTCCCAAAATATATAGCCATTTAGAAATTAATGACTCTTTTGACATGAAAATACACATAATAATCATACCAGTGTTTGGGAAACATGTAAACTCACAGTATACCGGTCCCGAAACAAGTTTCCTTCAAGGATCAAATTAATCTCCTCTTTTCAAATAGAGTTTAGAAGCATTTGAACAGATTCTGGAGTTGTTGCTTCTGACCATACATTCAAAGGTCTCAAATTGCTTGATTTATATGTATTTGCATCCATTTAAAGGTCTCAAATTGCTTGATTGATATGTATTTTCACCCATTTGAAGGTCTCAAATTGCTTGATTTAAAGTTCTCCTCCTCATATGATGTACTATTTTGAATATTCTATTCTTTGCATATCAAACATTATAAAGCCTCTTGCACATTGTTCTCATCTCTTTTATTTGAACATAATTCCGATAATCATTGCATTCATGAAGAAAGGATATATTCATGTGAATCCCTGTCCAGCTACTTCTCTTGGCTAATGCCATCACCTACATCCTATAGAGAATCCGACAATTGAATGTCGACTTGACCAAAGGAATTTCTTACTTCTTGCTGAGATTGAACAAGAGAATCAAAATCTCTCCTTCCAGGGGTCATTACTCTATGCTTTGAACTTGAAGTTTGCCTCTTTTCCCTTCTCTTCTATCCCGAGACTCCAAAAAATTGCTGCAGCCCATCCTTTTCCTTCTCCCCACTCCTTGCCAATTTCAAAAGCACTTCATCCTCGCCCTTATATGCTCCTTCGGTTGAAATCCAAAATCATCATTTCCACTATTCTTGTTTTACGTATTTACTTGTTGAATCGTATTTTTGTCTTTGAGTTACGAGTATATTGTTTTAAATTATTCACTTCAGAACAGAGACCAATCATAAGAATATTCTTATTTTGTGCAGGCCTGCAATGCATGACTGAGGAGGAATTGACAGCAAACAATAAACCATATTGCTCAGAGGCATTCAACAAAATTGGCGGATCTTTGGTGTTTTTTCTCAAATTCACTCGACTGTTCAGACGTTGGCTGATTCTTCTTACCTGTATGTTCAAACGCATCTCCCAAAATATATAGCCATTTAGAAGGTAATGACTCTTTGAGCCCTTCGAAAACACACCACATAATAATCTCTGCCCAATTGTTTGAGCTGCTTATCAACTCACCAATGTTTGGTCCAAACAAGTTTCCTTCAAGGATCAAATTAATTTCCTCTTTTCAAATAGAGTTTAGAAGCATTTACTTGCAGTTGCGGGTTGTTGCTTCTGACCATACATTTAAAGGTTTCAAATTGCTTGATTTATATGTATTTGCACCCATTTTAACTGAAAGCTATATTGTGAAAAGTTTTTTCAAGCTCAAAAGTATTATCCTGCCTATAGAAGCCTAAACCCCAATAATCCTTGCAGTGGCCACTTTCACCAAGTAGAATATGTGCTTCATAAACATCATCAAACCTCAAACCTCAATTTCCCTTCCAAGTTTTTCTCTATAACAATTTTTGTGAGTCCTGCTTGCTCGACACCAGATACAAACTTTCTTTCACTTGAAAATTCACAACAATTGAATTTAAATTAGCCTCACATGGGTTGTATTTCATTTTTAGTATATTTCGCTTGATTATTTCTTTATACAATCTCCCCACTTTTCTTATCCATGTTCCGACGTTCCTTTGCACCTCTTGGTGCAATTGCTAGTTATAAGAATATTTAAGATTCCGGATCTATTGATCTGAGATGGATATTGCAATATAAATCTGAAAGATTCATGAGATTACTTCATGTTTGATCAGATTTTTTTAATGATAAATGTTATCTTGCAGGAAAATTTCAAAATTTGAAGTCATATTAATTCAGTACATTGATGCAAATTCATACGCTGGTGCGATGTATATGATGGCAATTTCATTTTTTACAGTTACTTTTAGTTTAATTATATCATTTAGCTCGATGCTTTCCATATATTTAACTAAACCTTTCTTGCTTAACAAGACTTTGTCATTTCCATGTTTTAGTGAAACTATTTATGGTTTGATACTCTCATACAACCTTTATCAAGTTACATGCACCCTCATTCGAAAAAACAAGAGAATTTTGCTTGCCATGACTAATTTTCTTTGTCATTGTTAACTTAAGAAAGTCTTTTAGCTAAGAAACTAGTTTCAAGGTTATGGCATAACTTGTCATATAAATTGAACATAATTTATATCCAAAATGTTAACTTGTAAACTACTTCGCTGGTTTTAGGCTTTCCATTTAAAATCTACTTCAGTTTGAATTTTGAACGAGTTGTTCCATAGACTTGAATATTAAGAGATTTTGGTGTAAGGATTAAAAATTAGCTCGTAAGGCCTCTCAGTTATTCATTTGTTTTATCTAATATAACATTTACTATTAAATTAGAACCACTCGGCACAAATACATCATAGATCAAGATCATACTTTGTAGAGTGTCGTAGAATAAAAATAGGAGCAAGGACACTGAGTTCTTTTGGTTTTCTTGGTTCTTATTCCTTTGGTGTATCTTTGCAACTTTAGGGGCAATTGCTAGTTTAAAGTCTAATTCTTTAAAGGGTGCTAGCTCAATGGAAGAGCACCTGCTTTACAAGCAGGAGGTTGGTGGTTCGATTCCATCGTGCCCTGATATTCATATATAGGGAATGACGAAGATCAGTTTTTGGCGACGGATGCTCTTTTGACCATCACCAATGAGTTTATGGTGAGACTTTTCGACCCTCACCAAAATATGAAATGGTGATAGTCAACGAATGCCACCATATATATGCATCAATAGTGACGACCATTAAAGGTCCGTCACCATAAATCGTTGTTGTTTATATGAAATGGTGAGGGTCATTGTTTGTCATTATAGTCATTATTCGTGACAGACCTTGATGTCACCAATGCGTTTATGGTGACGGTCAATGAACGTCGCCATATATATGCACCAATAGTGACGGCCATGAAAGGTCCATCACAAAAAATCGTTGTTGTTCATATGAAATGGTGACGGTCACTATCCGTCATTGTAATTAATATTCGTGACGGACCTTGAATGTCACCACAACACATACTTTCGGCGACGCCACCTTTGGTGACGTTCAGTTTTTTGGTGACGGAGGCTATTGTCTGTCACCATTGCTCATATGAAATGCTGACGGTCACTATCCGTCACTATAAATCATTATTGGTGACGGACCTTGAATGTCACCACAACACCTATACTTTCGGTGACGCCACCTTTGGTGACGTTCAATTTTTTGGTGACGGAGGCTATTGTCCGTCACCATTGCTCATATGAAATGGTGATGGTCACTATCCGTCACTATAAATTATTATTGGTGACGGAACTTGAATGTCACCACAACACCTATACTTTCGGCGACGCCACCTTTGGTGACGTTCAGTTTTTGGTGACGAAGGCTCTTTTGACCCTCACCAATGAGCTTATGGTGACCATTTTCGCCCCTCACCAATGTGCTTTTTTCTTGTAGTGGATGTTGATTCGCCTCTTGGTAAGTTTTCAGGGCAAACCTCTGCTTTGTGGATTGGTATGTTGATTTGACTTCAAAGTGGGCAATCAGCATTATTGATTTTGTATTCTTGAGAATTTTCATTCAGCTTTTCGTAGTTTTGTAGCAAAATCCGAGCCACACTAAGTGTTGGTGTGAAGTCTGATTCTCATACCTATTTTGCCTCTGCCAACTTGATTTGAACTTCAAGCAGGGGAAACTTTACCCATTTCCCAGCCTCTTCGTACGTTTGTAGGCAAATCTCTGCTTATGCTGGTTGATGTTGTAAAACCCAAAATCTGGGCATTTTTGCCAATGCAATGTTCGTCTGAGTTTCATTACTGACTGTACCATCAAAACATACCTACCATCGTGATTGTCAATGTGAGGTCCAAAATTTCAAAGAGTTTCACCTTTGTTATGACCTCTCTTATGATATAAGATTCCACCCACCGACACCAACATTACCTATTTTATAGCCTATAAAAAATATTTGTCTCCCAAAACACTACACCTTCTTTTGCCGCTTGAAAAGTTAGCGAAAAATCTCTACCGTTTCAAAACCTGATCGATTTTGTAATTCTCAGAAAATTTTTGTGATGATATGAATTCCAATCGAGAAGCCATCACCATTGAACTTAAGTACCTGCAATATGCTATCAACCCAAAAGGCCATTGCATTTCGGACTTTTGGTAGGTTTTCAGAAAGTTTGATATGCTTACTACAATATCAACTATAAAGATATTAGTCTTTTTTCTCCAAAATCTCAAACAATTTCACCACTGTTATGTTATAAGATTCCACCCACCGACACCAACATTACCTGTTTTAGAGCCTATCAAAATTATTTGTCGCCCAAAACACTACACCTTCTTTTGCCTCTTCAAAAGTTAGCAGAAAATCTCTATTGTGCCAAAAGCTGATCGAATTCTTTAATCTTAAAACATTTTTGCGATTATATGAATTCCAATTGGGAAGTCCTCATCAGTAAAATTAAGCACCTGTAATATGCTATTAACCAAAAAGCCTTCATTTCATTTTCGGATTTTTGGTAATTTTATGATGTCAACTCTAAAGATATTAGACTTTTTTCTTCTCTGTTATGTTGATGTGGATTTTAACCAGGGAAATAAACATGACTAACTCTATATTTTGACCACAAGAAGTACGTGGACAATAAAGCATTCAACCAATCTTAATATCTTGGCATGCTCATAAACAACCTCTGCAATGCTTGATTACTGATGTCAGTTTGAAAATGTCTGAGATTCTATGGCTCTAATGTCATTGCTGTAAGGTATTAACCAAATATATTTCACAATTCTAAAGATATTAAACCATTTTCTCCTCTGTTATGTTGATGTGGATTTTAACCAGGGAAATCAACAATACTAACTCTATATTTTGACCACAAGAAGTATGTGGACAATAAAACATTGAACCAATCTTAATCTCTTGGCATATTCATAAAAAATCAGTTTGAAAATGTCTGACATTTTTTGGTTCTAATGTCATTGCTGTAAGGTATTATTAACCAAATATATTTAGCAACCTTTTTGGGGCTTTGTGCATTGTACATCTGTGGAAATGTCTATGCTTTTGTTGTTTTTTGGCGTGTCTTTAAGATCTTCATCACTTTCCATCACTCACGTCGTCAATTCTGACTAGAAATCCCTGTGTTATTGAACCATGTGTAATATATAACTAATCCAAACTTTTCCTTTTACTTATTCGATTCTCTAGGAAAGATTGTGGAGAAATCCTTTCTCTACAGATTTTTGATATAAATTTGTTTTCACCTTTGCTATATTGATGTGAATAGGGAGTTTGAGAATACTGTAGCACTTATTTTTTCTATTTTTTGAGCACCTAAAATACATTAGGGAGATAAAAGCAAGAGTTCAGTTAACTAGAAATTTCTTTAGCATAAGAGTGTATAAAAGGCTTCCTTAATATTAAGATTTTGAGGATAAATCTACAATATAAAATATCTATTAGCAACTCCTCATTTATGTAGATCTAAATGTTCTATTTGTTGCTTCTTATTCAGAAATTTCACATATCATATGGGATTATTTGACTGGAAGTAAAGAAGAGTCATGGAATTTGTTTGAATCAACTCTTGCTAAAGACTGTATGGAGTCTGAACTTATTTCAGCTTCCATGGCCAAATAAGGTGTTGTTGATTAGAGTTCAGTAGCACCTTATATTTTTCATCTCGTGATATATAAATATTGGACCATTTCTAAGCTAAGGTTTTGGGCCTTACTTATAGCAACTTATTGCTTTTTAGGGTATCAAGAATCAACCTCTTCACCCCCTGCAGTGCAGAGAGATACAGATAGTCCCCATTCAATAGTTTGCAATAGTTTGCAGAGAGATACAGAGAGATGCATATTTGCAATAGTTGAGGTGGATTTATATGATGTTTTCATATTTTTATGCACATGCAAGTTTGAAGGAAAAAAACAGGCCTGACAGAAAATATATATCCCTGTTACATAACTAGATAATACTGTTAATGCATATGGCATGGATTTGCAATGCTAATAGAAACACAGGCCATCATGTGTAAACCAATTTTTTTTTTAATTTCATTACAGTAAAAAAAAAAAAATTACTTTTTGTATATGGCTATTGGCACTTGATGATTTCTTCCCACTACTACTTTGTCAAAAGAGTCCTTAAACTATTTTACATATCTGTTTACATGACCCTGTTATAACAGGCATTCAATTTATTCAATAGAAGGGTCATATGTTCTGAATCTGTTCAAAATTTGAAACAAAAAAAATACCTTGACATAGCACTACAAATTTTCCAAAAGAAGTCAAAAATTACAACATTAATTATGCCCAGCCAATTTGTTGTTATAGAAATTTACATCAAAGGAAAAAAATATGTAATCACATCTGTATTCTGTAGTAAGCTATAACTCTGAGGTATATCAGAGAAAAGTGATATGAAAGGTCCTGGATCATATTTTCTCAGCATTCCATGATGTGCCCAGATATGCCCTATACCAGGAGCCATCTGCACACCCAATTTTGGTGAGGCATTACTAGTGCAAGTCCTCTCTCTGAATACATGAAAGAAAGAAACTTCATTTATTGAGTTTTTTAAATTGTTGATTTCATCAACTATGACCCTCAATTGAAATTTCCTCATAGCAGAAAGACTTGTTATCCGATCAATTAGAAATTTACTTGAAATTTCTGAGTTCTTTTATCTTTTTTCCACATCTAATATCAAAATAGTTTCAAAGCAATTAGTTCTTCCCTATTGTTTGTACTTCTATCCGGTCGTGCTTTATACTCTAGTATCTTGACTCAGAGCTTGTTGCAGTATCCATCCTCCCTTGGATCAGGAGGTGGATTCATGTCTCAGATGGATCTGCCACCGATCCTCAGGCAGAACTGCAGTTCCGAAAATTGGAACTTTGGTTCTGCCAAATTTTATGGTTCTTAGAAAAATGGGACCGTGACAGTTCCGTGCATGGTTCCATTGCTCCAATCTGTGGTTTTTCCATGGATCCCACGCGATTACACCACATATCGTGACTGCAACTGAGAGAGATATGGATGCTTCCGCGGAATTGGTTTTTTTATTTTTTTGGTGGACTTGACATGGGTTTTCTAACTGTTATGTGAGGAATTATGCTTCCCGAACACTCCCAAGGTGCTTCCTTGATGCTCCCTATATGCTTCCTAGATGCTCCCTAATGGTAATGTTAAATTCATTTTCATCTTTTTACTTAATTTTTTAACATTATCATGAAATGACTCAGAATCTTTGAGAGTGGTTCCAACCTCATTTGGCTTCATGTGGAGAAAATAGAATTTCATATCTCATTCAAAATTCAGTAGACTTAACAGTTTTCAGGATTTCAGGATAAATGGGATTGAGACATTTCATTAGATTATATCATGTATGAGGGTATGTGATTGGCATTTAATTAAGAGCACCAAGCCATATATGTACCCCAGTGTTGGTGGCGTTGATTGTTGAACTCCTTTGTCACGGCCTTAGCAAAAATGTACTCTTCACTGAAGTCAAAATCATTGATCAGGCATGCTAAGCTTTCTCTACCATATTATGAGGCTTGGATTAGACCATTTGATAAAAATTGGGCAATGTTGACTAATATTCCTACAGATCAAATTAGAGGCAAAGCCTAGACAAGAGGACAGAAATCTAGATTCTAGGTGTTTGATGCTCGAATAATTAATCTTTAATGTACGATGGATGCCATATCTATCTTCATTTATGTACAAACACACATCTTTTCATATCTTCTACAACTAATTTGGTATTTTGGATTTTTTTTTAAAATACGAATGCATATATATATATATATATAAACACTTTCAAGATGCTTCGCTTCCTAGATTTTTGGAAAATGAGGCTTCCGATGCTTCGCTTCCAAAAACATCCTCGCTTCATGCAACATTGCTCGGAGCTATATAAAATTTCTCCAGCTCCCCCCATGGAAGGAAAACCTTGAGCAACACCATCAAAGTATGCCCTCCTCCTATTCAATCAATGACTTCTTCTTTTAGAACTCTGGAAGGTTTTGTATCCTGCAATTGTTTGAAGCTCTTGAGGATAGATCACATGTAAACTTATGGGTCACAAAACAATATTGGTCATCTTTGTAAGTACAACAGTGACAGTTAAAAATTCCATTCAACTGATTTCTATGTCTATCATATATGTGGTGAAATTCAAGAAGATAAACCACACATTTTTTCATCAATTGCTTTTAGTAATCACTTATTAGTCATTTGTGGTTTTGAATATTTGGATGGTGAGAATTCATTTATTTGTAGATCTCGAGACATACAGATTTATAATAACACTTCACCACGGTTGGCAACCAATGGAATGAGACTCGAGCACTTTTTGTTCTGCTTCTGAGTCTTTTGTCTTTACCTAAGGAATAACATTGTTTTGGTTTATAAAAGGTGCATATAGTTCTCCAAGTGAAAACATAGGACAAGTATCAGAAAGCTGGATGGAAAACTATTTTAATGAAGGGGAATTACAATGTATGTCAGAGGAAATGTAAGTTTGAAAGTACCAAGATATTTTATTTTGTGGTAGGTAGGAAACAACATTCATACAATTCTTATGATTGTTTTTTTTTTAATAAATATTTTTGGGTAAATAATGAATTCAAATCTAAATCTTAGCATTATATCTGCAGGAACAGAGAATTACCCTTCGATGATCAGATTGACATATCAGGTAAGATATGACAGAATCCCAACTAATGAGAGTTTCCCATACAAAGGGGTTGTTTGGCGATTAGTTTAGTAAGTAGTTCAGAGGCTTTTACAAAAGTTCAGATCAATATAGTGTAAGGTTTGGTCTCAAAAAGTTCTCTTAAGGTGGTTTAAACTATAACTACTTATTTTAATTTTCAAACCTTCTTGTCTTTCTCAGAATAAAATTATAGTTTTACTATACATAAAAAAATTACATTCAATAGATGCAAAACCGTTTTCAAAAAAGTCCCCTTACAGGGTGAGTAGATAACAATGGGTCATATAAGTATCCTGCTCCAACAACTACATCGAAGGAGGTCCCATATAAGGATCAGATATTGAAAAGAAATCAAAATCATATCAGAGGTCATGTAACAAGTATCCAGGTAGTCTAAATACTATTTCAGCACCTAACACAGTCTTTTAGATATTTCAAGCATTTTTGGTAACTGTTGAAAAATCCCAAAGATTATATGAAAGGATTATGAAAATATTCAGTGGATTGGCCCTCCACCTTCACCTGAATGGTCCAAACTCCTGCATCCAAAATTATTCCGAATGAAAACCAGCTTTTCTGTTTCACTTGAATGGTCACCTGCATCCGAATGCAAACCAGCTTTTCTGTTTCACCTGAATGGTCACCTTCATCCAAATGCAAACCAGCTTTCACCTGAATGGTCCAAACATCTACATCCGAATGCAAACTAGCTTTTCTGTTTCACCTGAATGGTCAGCTACATCCAAATGCAAACCAGCTTTCACTTGAATGGTCCAAACACCTGCATCAAAATGCAAACCAGCTTTTGAAAGCCCATCGGCATCAACGTTCCTCTTTCCATACACATGACGATAAGAAATTGAACTAAAATCTGTCCAAGCAAGTTGTAAATTTTGACTTTATTTTTAATGAGTAGGCTGTGTAAATTCCTCCCGCTTTGCATTGCTCTCTTCTAGCTGATAGTTCACAATTCCTGAACTTTAAGTGTTTTTTCTGTAAAATTTAAAAATGTGGTTGCAAGTTTCTTTTTTCTTTTTTCCGCTATTTTTCTTAAGCCACATGTTACATATTAGAAGTGCTCCCTAAATTTTTACCCTTCCTAGCATTACTCCGGGATGATTGTGCTGAATTATAAAATTTTATCTTGAATTATTTACACTCCCCAGGACAGCTATAAGTGTTGTATTTGCTAGATCAGTGTTTCTTATAACAGGTACAATGAAGGATATTGCATCAGATTTCTTTACTAAATACTTGATTCTGAAATTATGTAGAGTTTTTCTCATTGCAACATTTGGAATCAGATCTTGAGATCCAACATGAACTTATACCAAAAACTGTCTCAACAGGTATTCTTTAATGTTTAATCTTTTTGAGTTAAAGCTACTGTAATGTTGTGGTAATATTTTATTTTTCAATTTTTGTCTGCTTCAGCCAAGGAAACAAGTTAACATTCTGCAACCAAGCTAGTAATAAACTAAAGCCTCATAATAGGTTTCATATATATTTCATTTTTATCTATGTTTCAGCCAAGAAAACACGTTGCCATTCTGCAACTAAGCTAGTGATTCCAGTTGCATACCCTTTCACTCTTCTTAAGCCATGTGGTGTACAAGGGGATGTGACACTGAATGACATCAATCAGCGTATTCTGATGCCGCATTCGAGGCTTACAGATTGACATAATGACACTATATCACAGTCTGTATCTTCACCAGCATTCTCGGGAAAAGCTATAGTTGCTCTTACAAAGAGTTTTTTTTCCATATATGTTATTTTCCGTCAGTCTTCCGACGCTTTCTATCAACTCTGCAGGACGTCGGAATAGCGACGGAAAGCGACACACGTCAGAAGTGCATCGAAAAATCACATACGTCGGAAGAGCGACATTATTTTGAAAACCTGATAAATGTCAGAAGATCGATAGTTATGAATCTTCGGAGGACTAACAATTATGGATCATTATGGAACGTCAGAAGACCGATAGTTATGGAGCGTCGGAAGACCGACGGTTTAACTGACGTTGGAATAGCGACGATTTTGATAACATTGGTAGATCGACGGTTTTGCTAACGTCGGAATAGCGATGCCTTTGATGACGTCGGAATAACGACGCTTTGGATAACGTCGGAAGAGCGATGGATGTCTGGAAACGTCAGAAAATGTGTCGCTCTTCTAACACTTTATTGAAGTGTCAGAATTGCAACGTAATGGCTAACCACGTTTTTCCCCGCCTCAAAGTGTCGCTCTTGGGAAGCCTACGTGTCAGAATATCAATGATTTGGCCATCGGAAATTGGGCCAAATGTGCTAGTGTGTTATGTTGTGATTCAAATTTTTAGTTATGCTTTCCAGTTATTCTCCTACGCAGTACATGCTTTGTTAGATTATATCAAAAGTTATTCTTATTGTCTTTTTATGATGTATATTGAACATATTATTTCTAGCAACTTTTGATCTTCCTAGATTTTCTATTCATTTGGTGTATCTTTGCACCTTTAAGGGAAATTGCTAGTTTAAAGTCTAATTCTTTAAAGGGTGCTAGCTCAATGGAAGAGCACCTGCTTTACAATCAGGAGATTGGTGGTTTGATTCCATCGTGCCTCGGTATTCATAGGGAATGACGGCGATCAGTTTTTGGTGACGGATGATCTTTTGACCATCACCAATGATTTTATGGTAACATTTTTCGACCCTCGCCAAAATATGAAATGGTGACGGTCAACGAATGCCACCATATATATGCATCAATAGTGACGACCATTAAAGCCCCGTCACCATAAATATTTGTTGTTGATATGAAATGGTGAGGGTCACTTTTTATCATTATAGTCATTATTCGTGACGGACCTTGATGTCACTAATGAGTTTATGGTGACGGTCAATGAACGTCGCCATATATATGCACCAATAGTGACGGCCATGAAAGGTCCATCACAAAAAATCATTGTTGTTCATATGAAATGGTGACGGTCACTATCCGTCATTATAATCAATATTCGTGACGGACCTTGAATGTCACCACAACAAATACTTTCAGCGACGCCACCTTTGGTGACGTTCAATTTTTTGGTGTTGGAGGCTATTGTTCGTCACCATTTCTCATATGAAATGGTGACGGTCACTATCCATCACTATAAATCATTATTGGTGATGGACCTTGAATGTCACCATAACACCTATACTTTCGGTGACGCCACCTTTGGTGACGTTCAATTTTTGGTGACGAAGGCTCTTTTGACCCTCACCAATGAGCTTATGGTGACCATTTTCGCCCCTCACCAATGTCCCTTTTTCTTGTAGTGTCTCAGTCTGTCTGTGGCAGTTTTGGCTGAAATTTGAGTCATCTTTACAACAAATTTCACAAATTGTACACAAAATGCATAAATTGGTAATGTGAAATTGTTTCTTGATACAAACAAAGCTCTCCAATAGTATTCTGCTAGAACTGAACAAGAAATGTCTCCAAAGTTTCAAATAGTGGCTTTGGTGCAACATTAATACGGAAGATCTCATTTATATCAACCTCGATTGCAGATTCTAGGAATATGAAGTTAATTATTTGACTCTTCTTTTGATTATTAAATTCCAAAATATTTTTGGAATTTACATAAATTCAGCAATCACAGTAGTCATAACAAAATATTTTTATGTTTATTGCAGATTCTAGGAATATAAAGTTAATTGTTTGACCTGCAAATTGGATATTGAGTGAAAGACTTTTACCATCAAGTACATTTCTCAGATCAATGAGCTTTGCCTTCAGGCCTTTGCAACAGTTTGCATGCATGGTGTAAACATCATCCATGTCTGGGCTCCTCTCGCAGAATCCCCCAAAATACTTCGTTTCCAAGAACATAAATTTCAAGCCCCTTACAACAAATCCAATTCTGAGCTTGAGAATATTTAAGACGTCCTACTCTTTCTGGCCTGGGAAAAAGCATCTTGACAGATACCAATCTCTGTAAAATCTGATGGTTCGTTCATTGGAATGGATGTACATGAACCCTATGTTGGCATCGCTCTAGACATCCAAAGGGTTGCCATTGTATTTGTCACATGTCATCTGGATGTCTGCATCTTCTGCCAGTCTTGCAAAGGGATTTCGCAGCCACATTTTCAGCGTCCTGCACAACAAATTGAGGCACAAATTAGGCAAACGTCAATATGCCATGCAAACAAAACCCCAACACAAACTATAATATGGCTTCATGGCAAGCAGAATCGTGGGCACAGTAATAGTCAAAACCCCATCCACACACGACACAGAAATTCCCTCGACATTGGTATCGCCAGGCAATGTGAATTTCCTCAAGAACTTAGGGCTTCTATTTCTTTCCAATTGCAGATATTTATAGCCCTCCTCATCCTCGACAGCGTCGCACTTCCACTTGCCTCCGTGGAATTCTATCACCAACACCTTCTCCTCTTCCACATATACTTGAAAAAAATAAACCCTCTCTGTTACTAAAATGAAACCGTAATTAAGAAAAACCTTCTCATTGGAATTAATTTTCGCCACTAACCCTCCTGTCAGTAAAATGAAGTCCTAATTAAGGATTCTTATTCACTGGATTTAAGACTTGGTCAGGCCCGGAACGTCGGCATAGAACACATAATCCTTCGGCATTTTTTTGATGTCCACTGCCGCAGGTTCAAATGAGCTCGATGAATTAATTAGTAATGCCCTTGCCATTGTCAACAAGTTCGCAGCAGTAATGCCCTTGCCCTTGTCAACAAATTTGTAGCCACCGGAGAAGAAAACGAGTATGGAGTTCAATGTCGTAGAAACCCTCACAGAGATATGATTTTCATCAATATATATTTATGCTATATATAACTGATTAAAAATAATATATAATTGATTAAAAATAACAGTATTTAATTCTAAGGCTTAGATTATTTGAATCGTCTAACATTAAAATCAAGGGTCCACAATGGTACACGTAGCTATTTAGGAAAGTTGTTTTCAAATAAGTATGCTTTACAGCGTAAAAATAATAGAGTTCACCTTCCTCCTCAAGTGATCTTGATGGATATTTTAAAGATAATAAATTCTTTGTTAGTTGTTTTCATAAATAGTATCATTAACTTAGAAAATACATTTTTTCCATATTTTAATGACCAACTCATAATAGTGGATTATTTTCATTCTTTCTCAATAATACAAACAAATTCAAAATTATTATAAAATTTATACAACTCATTTGTAAACTAAATTTGCATTTTTTAATAAAATATCATCAAGACTACCTCTCAAGTCCACAAAAAAAAAAAAATAAATAAATAAATAAATATGCTTCAAAAAATAAAACAAATACTCACAAACATTTTTTTATCATGATCATAACAATGAACAATAAATAAATAACTGAAATAAAGACGAAGATAAATCTCCCAATTCTCCATTGATGTGAACTCTAGCAATATAACCTCATCAACATTTTTGTTAATAACCACATTACTAAAAAGATGAAGGTTTTGAGGACGATGGAAGCATACTGTCCATTAATTCTTCCTCTTAATTACAATACCAAAATATGGGTGAAATTTCTATCTATGCTGTAGCTGATAAGAGAAAATTATCCTAAATATTATTCCATTCATAAATTTCTGACACAGAAGGAATTAAGAATTCTAAATTTAATTATGCATGAGAAATCATTAAACAATTAATTAATGTCAATTTCTATGTTTTTGTTTTTATTAATTAATATTATAACTCTTTACTCTGGTGGCTGCACTTCATCGCCCATATCCTCCTCTTCCTGAATGTTGAGCAGCTCAAAAAGCCTTTCTGGAATCTCGTCATCCATCACCTCGCAAATAGCCAGACAGGCCACGTCAAAAAGATTCTTGATATCCAAGAAATTAGGGTTCGCAATTTTAGCAAGTTCCACCAGATGGGTCGGCTCCTTATATTTCTGTTTCAGGTATTCCACATCCCGCGTTTCGGCTTCCTGTTGCGTCAGACGAGAGTTGGTATGCTGTTTAATGTGAATCCAATATTCGAGAACATCAACTAAAATGTTGCTTGAAACATTAGCGAGAGTAATGGGTGTGTCAGTCCCGGCCTCCTCCATCAAGCATTTTATAGTTTGAGATTGCGATACCATATCCTTTTCCACCAAAAATACTGTGCCATCTGAGCTCCGCAATCTAACAGAAGAAATTTGTTCATCCCCTCTTCCATAAAATCCTCCCACGTTTATCAAAACAGGCAACCGTCCCTGCGCAGCGCCCATGTTGAAGAAAATGGATACAGTCCGAACAAATACAGTGGCAGAGGAGTGAATTCTACGGGGCTATGTTATACAACATTCCATGTTTAAGCAGATCAATATAACTTTCCGATTGATTCTGCTTCACAATTGATTATGATTGTGATGGTGCTAATAATAAATAGTATTAACAATTGCCCGCCAAAAGGTGCCAGAAGACGTCGATAGGGTTTTTAAATTGAACCATTTTTCTTAAGGTTTCAATTATTTTTTTTAAGTGTTTATAGACTATATTTTTGGTTTCAAATATTTTTTCAATATTAATTAAGTTATAGCTATTAATGTTAAATTGAAGATGTTATTCCTTAATAATGTTTATTTACAACATCAAGTTGTTAGAAGATTTTATAAATTTACTGGTAAGATGTATATATAAAAAACAATTCAATAAGTGTATGTTTATTTGGACTAAATTCACCATCTTATCTAAATTTGGATAAATCCTATTGCAAAATGGCTCATACCAAGCTTGTTATGTAAAAAAATTGTATATATGGTAAGTGGAAAAATTTAAATTTCTATATAAAATGAATTTTATTCATATTTATTTTAGGTAAAAATTCTAACAAAATTGAAATAAAATATTTATTAATTTATTCTCTTTTAATAATTTAATGATTATATAATTTTGAATTATTTACTAAATTCTTGAATCATATATATATATATATATATATATATATATATATATATATATATATATATATCTAGTCCCAAGGCACATTTCAATTGGTCTAGTTCCTATTGATAAGTACCTTGCTTATTGGGAATTCATGGGGTTAAATCTCCTCAACACCTTGGGGTTAGGCCTTTTTGGATTTTCCCATAGATATATTCAATTTATCTATTGTGGATTTAGATTAAATTTTCAAAATAAATATTATTATATAAGAAAAAATTCTATATATATATATAGTACCATCATCATTGAGTACCAACATCAAGTGAATAACAACCAATTGACGTGTGTTGCTTAGCAGTAAGTGAGGTCGAGGTATAGGTTAGAGGGCTATGTTTCCCTCCAGGGTCTATTTCGAGGAAAAGAAATAGGTTTAGGTGTTGAGATTCAACAAGATGATAATCCTAGTGAAAATTAAGCACCTTCATTAGGTGGGGCCCGCAGCCTATTTTTAGGTGTATGTCTATTTTTAGAATGATGAGCATATTCTAAAATTAGCAAGATGTTGATTCTACATGGTTGAGAAAATTATATCTTTAGATGAGTTTCTATTTTTAGATCATGGGCAAATTCTATTTATAGATCACAAATCTAAAAATAGATTGCATGTCGATTATTATTAGTCCTTAATGATAATCAGACAATAAATAATAACTTATTCTCTTGAAGCACTTGATTTCAGTTAACTGATGTGGCAAACAAGTTAGCTAAAGGAATTACGCATTCTAAGGTTGGTTAGTGACTCATGCATGATGGACTTCATTGTAACTGAGTGTGACACAGTTTTTAAGAGAGTTGGAAGAGTAATCATGGGAGTTGTTATTTAGTTTAACTCAGTTGTGCTAATTGTAACTAAAGATACACTAGTGAAAGATGAGTGAATTAATTATTTAATTAATTCACAAGTAGTGTCTTGCTTGCAATTGAATAAATATAGCAGTTAACTACTTGCATGTCAGGTCCAGTGGAGACCCAGTTGAGAGATATGTGAAAGGGTGTGTTTGACTATCAGTTGTGACTATAGTGGTGCATTCAATGCATCTACACACACATTGGAGTTTCCAATGAGGATTATGCAGTCAAGGCAAGGAAATATCGAATTCATTCAGGGATCTTCTTCAGCAGGGGTTGTGCAGTGGAGGCAGGCTGTCAGGAGGCAGTAAATTGGTGCATGTGTGAACCAATTTTTGTATGACAGTGTGAGACGATTGTATATTGTACTGACATCTCTGTGAGCTGAGCTTTGTATGAGATTGTTTCATGATTCCATGATATACATAATATATTATAGTTTGGGTTTTTAGCTTTAATCTTTCCCGATAAAACATCTTGTTATGTGTGATTGGTTTTTCTTCATGTGTTTGCAATTGGCGATTTAATTTCCACAAAGAATTGAGTAGAAGGATTATGTATTTAAAAGTGGATTTAATTGTTAGATCGGGGGAGTCCGGAAATACATTATTGTGTTTATAAATTTCTACATGGTATCAGAGCAGTGTTAATCACTGAAGATTACAATATTAAAGCAATGCCAAGTTGTGTTGGTGGAACAATTCGAATTTGCTGCAAGAATTTGTTGTTGCGACAATTGAGTAAACATTGAAATGGATTTGAATGGGTTGTGGTTGGAGTATGCACTCGAGGGCATCTCAAACTACATTTCCTGGAAGGACAAAATGGAGGCGGTGCATGAAGATAATGGCTTAAAGGAGTTCATCGATAGCGATGTTCCTAAGCCCACTTCGACAGATGTTTCATTACTTGATGCCTAGCAAAAGAAAGTAGCAAAGATGAGAAGGATTATGTTGGAAGGTGTAAAAGATCATATTGTCTCAAGCCTTCATGGGAAAGCCACTCCATTTGCAATCTGGATGGCTTTGATAGATCTTTTCCAAAGCAACAGCGACCATAGCAAGTTTGCGTTGAAAGATAAACTCAGAAAAATCAAAATGGAGAAGGGCAACAGTATTCCAAAGTATATCACGAAGTTTTTCCAATGTAGGGATGAGCTGGGGAGTGTGGGAATTATAGTTGTTGATGATGACTTGGTGATATTGGCTCTCCTTGGACTTCCAAAGAGTTGGCACATTTATCAAGACTCTGTCAATGGATGGGAAAAACTTCCGGATTGGGAGCGACTTTGGTCAGATCTAGTGCAGGAGGAGATAAGGCAGAATACCAAGGATGGCTCTTCATCAAAGCATGATGATGAAGAGGATTTTTCTTTGGCTGCCAAAGTGAGGAAAGGGAAGGGAAAGAAATCCCATTCAAAGTCCAAGGCTAAAGGCAAGAAACTAGATTTGTCCAAGGTGAAGTTTTTTCACTGTCACGAACATCGACATCTCGCCACTAACTTCCCACAGAAAAAGAAGAACAAGAAGGTTGTTGGAGCTGCAGCTGGCGAGGCCTTGCCTTGCAATTTGAATTTGATTTCTCTTTGATCGCGTGCTTGGTTTCAAGCGCAATGGTATCGGTGTGGTATCTTGATAGTGGTGCTTCCTTCCACATGACGGGAGATAAGGATATTTTCAGCGACTTTGAGGAGAAAGATCTCGAAATGCATATAGAGATGGGTGATGATGGACGATATAGTGCGACCGACCTTGGTACCATTATCTTTGAGAGGGATTTAGGTAAACCATTTCTGTTGAAAGATGCTATGCATGTTCCAGGTCTAAAGAAGAACTTGGTCTTAGTCACGATGTTGGAGGATAGAGGCTATGACGTTGTTTTCAGCGATGTAAAATCATTCCTCTGACATAAAACAATGGGCCAAACCAAGAGGATAGGGATTCGAGTCAAGAATATCTACAAGCTGGAGGTAGATGGCTGTGCTACAATGGTGGGAAAAGAAGAAGAAGTGGTGAGCTGGGATGAGGGAAAATTATGGCACAGGATATTGGGCCATCTTCATGATGGTGCCCTGAAGTTTTTGCAGCTGATTTATACTGGACTTCCAAAGGGTACACTTGTGCAGATAGATCATTGCAAGGGATGTACTATGGGTAAGTTTGTGAAGGCCACCTTTCATGAAAAGGAGAACCGTGCTTCAGTGATCCTGGAGAGAGTTCACATAGATGTGTGTGGCCCATTCTCTATTTTTCAACATCAAAACACAGGTATTATGTTATTTTTGTTGATGAATATTCTCGTAGATGATAGATCTTATTCATGTAGAAGAAAGATAAAAAATTCTCAAAGTTCCGTGAGTTTAAAGCATTGGTGGAGAAAGAGTCGGGGAAGCAAGTGAAGGCTCTGTGGAGTGATAATGGTGGGGAATATATCTTGAACAAATTCAAAGAATTTTGTAGCAAAGAAGGAATTTGAAGAGAACTCATAGCGCCTCATAACCCATAGCAGAATGGGGTCGTAGAGAGGAAGAACAGAACAATCGTGGCTGTTGCACGAGCTATGCTGCATGATCAGGGCCTACCAATGCACTTATGGGCAGAAGCATGCAACACTGCGGTTTATGTGAAAAATCTTTCTCCTCATGGAGTACTTGGCATGAGTACACCTGAAGAAGCTTTTACTAGTAAGAAACTGGATGTTTCTCCCTTTAAGATTTTTGGCTCATCTGTTTATGTTCATGTGACCAAGAACGCCAGGAAGAAGTTGGAGCCGACTACAGAAGTTGGGATATTTGTGGGGTACACAGAAACACCCCATAATTATCGTGTGTATTTTCCAAACAATCGAATGATTGTGGTGCGATGGGATATAAAATTCAATGAGGAGAAAGCCATGAAGTTGTCGCTTGAGAGGGAGCTACACTTGCATGCAGAGGAGGAACTGCTTGTTCCCAAAGATGAGCCTCAAGATGTGGATAAGCCACAGGAGGAGGATCATGGAGTGGAGGAGTCCACTCACGCAGAGCCAAACATCAAAATTGGCAGAAGGCGTACCACAGAAGGTGAGAGGCTGAAGCTTGATGCAACACATAATGTAGGAGTCCCTACTTCATAGCATAGACAGAGATAGTCTCATGACCGATTCACTAGATACATGGCTCTCATGAGAAAAAATGTCTTTGTGACGAACCATCTTCCTTTTTAGGAAGCAGTGTAGAGCCCCGCCCAACGGTAGATCTCTGATGGTGGAGGAGTATGACTCCGGCCTCGGAAAACGATGCTTGGGAAATTGTTCCAAGGCCGGTTGATAAATTAGTGGTAGGTTCAAGATGGATCTACAAGGTAAAGCAAGCTGCTGATGGGAGTGTTGAGAAGTATAAGGAAATATTTGTTGCCTGGGGCTTCTCACAGATCGAGGGGATTGATTATGAAGAAACCTTTGCACCTTTCACACGATATTCTTCCATAAGTACCATCCTTTCTCTCTCAATGCATATGGGTTGACACATTCATCAGATGGATGTGAAGACTGCGTTCCTTAATGGGATCATTGACGAAGAAGTGTACATTGAGCAGCCTGAAGGATTTGAGATCTTCAGCAGTGAGTCGCATGTGTGTAGACTCAAAATAGCGTTGTATGGGCTAAAGCAAGCACCCTGTGCTTGGTACACTCAGATCAACAACTATTTCACTAGACTTGGCTTCACCAAGAGTGAGGCAGATGAAAACCCATACCATATTGTGGTGGGGGGTAAGGTTTTAATAATTGTTCTTTATGTTGATGATTTAATACTGACTGGTGATTAACAACTGATACACTCATGCAAGGAGGACCTTGCAAAGGAGTTCGAGATGAAGGATATGGGCCTCCTTCATTATTTCCTTGGATTGGAAATATGGCAGCGAGAAGCTGAACTGTTTGTGTCTCAAGGAAATTATGCTCAGGAGATACTCGGTAAGTTTCACATGGAGGACTACAAACCCATGGATACTCCTCTTCCAGGAAATTGGAGGAAAGAGGATGCTAGATCAACACAAGTAGTCGATGCTATTGTCTATCGACAGTTGGTGGGTTCGCTCATGTATTTAGTTAATACAAGACCGAACATATGCTATGCGGTGAACCAACTTAGTCAAGCGATGGTTAAGCCTACCAAGCTCTTTTGGAAGACGGGCAAGTATGTCCTGAGATATCTTAGGGGTACATCTGAGTATGGCTTATGGTACAGACAGACAGATGAGATGAAGTTGCATGGCTTCACAGATGTAGATTGGGAAGGCAGCCCAACGGACAGAAACAACACATCAGGAGGGGTTTTCAGTATTGGATCTACAACTGTTTCTTAGTACAATAGGAAACAGATATCTGTGGCACTCAGTTCAGGGGAAGCATAATACATGGCAGCAAGTCAAGCTGCATGTGAGGCTATCTAGATAAGGAAGATCTTGGTCGGTTTGTTTGGTTCTCATTTAGATCCTATAGTGATTCATTGTGATAATAAGAGTTGCATTAAAATCTCTATTAATCTTGTGTTTCATGATAGATCTAAGCATATATATATTCAATATCATCATATCAAAGATTGTGTGCAGCGGAAGATCATGTTGCTTCAGTACATTCCTACAGAAGATCAGGATGCATATATTCTAACGAAGGCGCTCACTAGGAGAAAATTCGAATACCATAGAGACAGGATCAGGGTGAAGGATAATCCCTTTCTTGTTGAGAGGGAGTGTTGAGTTTCAACAAGATGATGATCCTAGTGAAAATTAAGCACCTTCACTAGGTGTGGCTCGCAGGCTATTTTTAGGTGTATGTTTATTTTTAGAATGATGAGCATATTCTAAAATTAGCAGGATGCTAATTCTAGATGGTTGAGAAAATTCTATCTTTAGATGAGTTTCTATTTTTAGATCATGGGAAAAGTCTATTTATAGATCTCAAATCTAAAAATATAATGCATGTCGATTATTATTAGCCCTTAATGATAATCAGACAATAAATAATAACTTATTCTCTTGAAACACTTGATTTCAGTTAAATGATGTGGAAAACTAGTTAGCTGAAGGAATTACACATTCCAAGGTTGGTTGGTGACTCATGCATAATGGACTTTGTTGTAACTGAGTGTGACACAGTTGTAACAGAGTTGGAAGAGTAGTTATGGGAGTTGTTATTTAGTTTAACTCAGTTAAGTGAGTTAAAATCAGTTGTGCTAGTTGTAACTAAAGATACACTAGTGAAAGATGAGTGAATTAATTATTTAATTAATTCAAAAGTAGTGTCTTACTTGCAACTGAAGAAATATAGCAGTTAACTACTTGCATGTCAGATCGAGTGGAGACCCAGTGGAGAGATAGGTGAAAGGGTGTGTTTGACTATCAGTTGTGACTATAGTGATGCCATTCAATGCATCTACACACACATTAGAGTTTCCAATGAGGATTGCACAATCAAGGAAAGGCAAGTTAAAATTCATTGAGGGATCTTCTTCAGTAGGGATTGCGTAGTGGAGGCAGGCTGTCATGAGGCAGTAAATTGGTGCATGTGTGAACCAATTTTTGTATGACAGTGTGAGACGATTGTATAATGTACTGAGAGCTCTATGAGTTGGGCTTCTTATGAGGTTGTTTCATGATTCCATGATATACATAATATATTATAGTTGGGGTTTTTAGCTTTAAGCTTTCCCGGTAAAACATCATGTTATGTGCGATTGATTTTTCTTCATGTGTTTGCAATTGGCGATTTAATTTTTGCAAAGAATTGAGTAGAAGGATTATGTATTTAATAGTGTATTTAATCGTTAGATCAAGGGAGTCCAGAAATACATTATTTTGTTTATAAATTTCTACATTAGGTTCAAGGTCTAGGGTCGATGTATAGGTACATTCACTACATAAAGGTGGCCTAACCTGGTGAAGCAAAGGGGTAGGTCAAAAATTCGATAGGGAAAAAGGTCAATTCTACAAGGAAATGATTTGTAACTCTGAGTATATCTAATCATTAATGGAACCATCCAATATTGGGCACATTTTTTATACCGATCGGTAGAATCTATCCCTGTCAAAATTAGATATCAATTTTTTTCCTAGTGACATAACTCTATATAATTCACATTGTTTGTAAGACGGTGTTCGTATTGGTGGGCTTAGATTCGAGTATAACAATAACTAAGAGAATGAAATGTAAGCAGCAGGGTGGGTCTAAGATTTAAGGTTTAGTGCTTACGATCCAACTAGGTAGGCTGTCAATCAATAAATTATTATCCAGATAACCCCACCCCAACAACCCAAGGATCGATACGTCTTTCCTTGATATCCCGAATACCCAATTTGTCCAACCATATAACTAGTAGATGGCCATTCCCCTATCCGTGTGAAATGTATTAAATGATATTATTCAAAAAGACAAATTCATTTTCAATGTTATCCCTCATCGGGCACTAAAATCGATTTTCTGATTACTACTATATGCTTTCACGAAGTTTCCCTATTAGAGTTGATATCCAATAGCCGATAGTCAATAGCCAATAGTCAAAACCAACACTCGATGATGATACTAAATCAGTTGATGCTGAGATTAGATCATTCAGGAGGTATTGATTAATGGTTTCCCATAGATTGATTTCCAGCTGTCGATACCCAGGAGACCGTGCCCCCCTCATTTTGGTCAGTGCCAGTTGTTGACGAGTTGAAGGCCCAGTGCATGTAGAACAAAGACAAGTTGATCGCTTTAAATAATTTAAGTTATTATTGGGTAGGGGGCAGACTAGTTAAGCCAAATTTGGACGAGGTGGTTGCGATTAAGATCAGTGATAGATTGGATAGCCCACATCTTCCGAGAAAGGCGTTCCCACGGGCAGCATGCAACATCTTCCCAAAGAAGATGTAATATCCCTTTTCAGGGATATCTCTCAAACACAAGCAAAATCCAACCAAAGATGGACTGGGAGGGCGTTTACCAGATATGTCACCTCGGAAAAGAGGGTGAGATCTGGAGGCTACCTAGACCTTTCCAAACTCTGTCTAAGAGCATGGGAAAAACACACCAAGTGGTATACTATTTGGAATGCTCAAAGAGAGAAATAACAGTAGTGCAAGCATACAATAGCATATCTAGAACATGTATCAGATACTCAGAAATATAGAGAGAAAGCTAAGCCATTTTATTATACTGAGAATAGAAATGAGTACAATAGGTGATCAGAGTGATGGCACCTAGACTTGCACCAGGAAAGTGAAGAAAATATCTCAGAATGACAAAGAAATGGTTGCTCTCTGATCTGCGTCCAAGCTACTGGAGAACTGTTGTGCTGCTGCTACTGCTGGAACGAAAATGAGTATTTGGAGCTACTCCCCTACTCGGAAAAATTTGAAACTCTAGAATCCACCACTACTCACCAAACCCAGAAAAGCCCAGAGAGCGTTTCTGAAATAGCCAACCCCCGAAAATCACCCCCTTGAGGATCTACGCTATCCTCCAAGGCTATGCGCTGACACTGAAGGGAATCCACCAAAATACTGCCTCAAACTCTGCCAAAATCCTCCAATAGGCAAGGGCTGGCCCCTTGCTCAATCTCAAAGCTTGAAACCTCCAAAAGAAACCCAATCCGGAGCTCTCAAGAAATGGATTGTGTCCTCCCTCTCAAGAGTACGCAGTCACTAGATGTCAAGCTCCACCACCAAGCCTCAACTCGATCCTCCTGCAAAAATACTGATGGGACTACCTCACCCGAGTAGGCACTCAAAGTCCCATGGGGCTGAGGGTGAGATCTCCAAACGGAGACACTCGGTGCAGTAAACAATGCTGCAGACTAACTAAACAACCAGTGTGCTCAAGAAGTTTAAGTGACCAGCTCAATATCATAAACATCGAATGACCAAAATGAGGAAGCTCTCCTCCTTTTATAACGTTGGCCTCTCTCTCAAACCCTAGGCCCATCATCTTCAATGTAGCCTCTCTTGGCCCCACGCTGCCAACTCAACCTGCGCAGTCCCTCCACATGCTCTAGTGGGTCCCCTCTCTACATGGTTTCTTTGCCCCCCTTGGCCCAGTTAAGTTACAATGTTGTATCTACTAGGGAGTGAACTTTAGGTTTAGAGTGAGTTATGTCCCCCTCTACTCACTTTTATTTATAATTTAACTATAGTAGGAAAAATTGATCAAAATTAATATTTCCAATTAGACATCGCTAATTGGGAATATTACAGTCTCCCCCAGCAAAATGTTGCTTGACCCCAAGCAACTATAGTGATGGATGCTGCAAGATTTTCTCATTCTCCCAAGTGGCATCCTCATCCAGCAAATTCTTCCACCTCACTAAGAATTCCTGGATTGTCTTGTTCTGCAGCTGCCTCTCCCGGGTATCAACAATGGCCTCTGGCTACAACACCAAATGCCCCTTATCATCCGTAGGCGGCATCTCATCTATCACTATCACCTGCTGCTCCAATTCCTTCTTCAGGCATGATACATGAAAAATGTTATGAATCTTGCTGCCTTGGGGTAGCTCCAACTCATAGGAAACTTGTCCAACCCTGCGTATCACCGTGTATCGCCCATAAAAATGTGGCTTGAGCTTCTCAACTCCATTTTGCTTCAGTGACGACTGTCAGTATGGCTGCAAACATAGGTAGACCAAGTCCCCTACCTCAAACTATCTCTCCACCCGACCCCTGTCGGCATACAGCTTCTGATGATTCTGCATTGTAGCCATGTTATCCTTGAGAGCTCAGAGAATGTCTTGGCTCTCTTGGATCCAATATTTGGCTCTCGGAGCCTTGCTAGCACCAAACATCACATCAGAAAAAGATAAAGAATTATATCCATATAAGGCATAGAACGGAGATATCGATGGATATGTAATGTGTGTTGTTGTAGCAGTACTCCCCCAGATGCAGCCACTTCAGCCACGCTCTCTACTTCCCACTAACATAGTTACGCAAGTAGCCCTCCAGCCACTTGTTAACTATCTATGTCTACTCGTCTATATGTGGGTGGTAGCTGGTGCTCGGTGTCAACTCTGTCCCCACCAGCCAGAAAATCTCCTGCCAGAATCTGCCCATAAAGCGGCTATCCCTGTCACTGATAATGGTCTTGGGAAGATCATGTAACCTGAACATCTCTCTGAAGAACAACTCTGCCACCTGTGCTCCTGTATAGTGTGTGGATATGGCGAAAAAGTGTGCGTACTTCGTCAGCCAATCAACAACGACGAATATACAGTCCTTGCCCTGCACCATGGGCAGCCCTGTGATGAAGTCCATCGAAATGCTCTCCCATTTCCCCTTAGGAATGGGAAGAGGCTGCAACAAAATTGCTAGATGGTTCATCTCTCTCTTGTTTCTCTGGCAAACCTCGCACTTCCTGATATGTTGGAGCATGTCCTCCTTGAGGCCCTTCCATGAGAACCTCTCTCTGATGGCCCTGTAGATTTTGGTAAACCCTTGATGGCCGGACAATGGTGAATCATGTGATGCTTGAATTATCTTCTTCTTGAGCTAGGAGCCCTCAGTCAAGAAGATCCTATCTGTTTAGTAGATGATCTCATCTATCACCCTGTATCTATCATCTGTCACCTAACCATCCAGAACCTCACAAGAAAACATGTCCTTGGAGTACTCCACCAAAATTCGAGCCCTCCAATCTATATCCAAACTCATCAAAGACAACGTGGCTGGTCTACATGAAAGTACATCGGCTACCACGTTGTTCTTCCCCTTGACATACTCAATGTCAATGTCATAAGCCTAGATCTTGCTGATACACTTCTACTGCCTCTCCTGTAGCTACTTCTGCTCCAAAAATAACCTGAGGCTGTTGTGATCAGTCCTCACCCTGAACCTATTACCCACCAGGTACTGCTGTAATTTTTCCAATGCATGCATAATGGCTAGCATCTCCTTGTCGTATATAGCATACAACTGCTCATGAGGAAGGAGCTTCCGACTCTCATAGGCTATAGGGTGGCCTCCCTCCATCAACACTGCGCCAATCCCCTCTCCCGATGCATCACACTCCAAAACAAAAGGCTGCGTAAAATCTGGCAACGCAAGCACTGGGTAGCTGCTCATAACCTCCTTGAGCCTGTCAAAGGCTCGCTACAATGTATCTGTCCAACTAAATTCCCCTTTCTTCTTCAAATCTGTCAGGGGTGTAGTGAGCTGAGAGAAACTCTTGATGAACTTCCTATAATAAGTACAGATACCAATAAATCCTCGAAGCTCCATCATGTTTCTCGGCTCTGGCCAATCTCTGATGGCCCTGACGTGGACTCTCACTCCGTCCACCCCTATGATGTGTCCCAAGTACAACATCTCCGTCAACCCAAACTCACATTTGGAGAGCTTAGCATATAATTGTTGCTCCTCCAAAATATGCATTACTGTCTCTAGATGCTGAAGATGCTACTCCCAAGTCCTTTTGTATATAAGGATATCATCAAAGAAGACCAACACAAACTTCCTCAAGTGACTGCGGAAGATGTGGTTGATGCACGACTGGAAGGTAGTTGGTGCATTGGTTAGCCCAAAGGGCATCACTAAGAACTCGAAGTGGCCATAATGACACCTGAAAGCGGTCTTGGGAATGTCCTACTCCCTCACGTGAATCTGATGGTACCTGAATCTCAAATCAATCTTTGAGAAGAACTATGCTCCCCTCAACTCATCCATCAACTCATCAATCCTCGGTATAGGGTACCTATTCTTCAGGGTATTTTTGTTCAGGGCCCTGTAATCAATGCACATCCTCAATGTGTCGTCCTTCTTCTTCAGCAATACCACAGAAGAAGCAAAAGGATTGGTGCTCGGTCGAATGTGTCCAAGAGCCATCAACTCCTGGATGGCCCGCTCAATCTCGTCCCGATAGGACTTAGGATGCCTATAGGGGGTGGTAATAATGGCCTAAATGCCCTGCTCTAGCTCTATAGTGTGCTCAAACCCCAATCCGGTGGCTGACTTGGCGGAATCTCCCCAAACACCGTGGCATACCTGACAAGGATGGACTGTATCTCCGGATGCACTGTCTGCCCTGTAGTCCCTGCCTCTAATGCACGCAGCTCTACATCCCACTCTATGTCTCCCTTCCAGAAGACTGCCTCCATCTAGTGAGCTAAAACAGTCTGAGGTGGATATGTGTGTTGACCCCATATCTTCTCATGCCTCCCGGTCTTCTCATCATCCCACTCCATCTCCAAGGCCTTCCAATTCATGGTGACCTTCCCTAGAGTGATAAGCCACTGTAAACCCAATATCATGTTGGTGTCCGGGATGTTGACCACGAAAAAGTGGTCATTCAATGTGTAGGTTCCCATCATCACTGACAACTTTGGAACATATCAGGCACACTGCATAGCCTGATCTCCTAGGACCAAGACTGAAAACCCATCAAAGCTCTCTCTCTATATGCCTCTCCACTCTTTCATCTGTGCATTGATGAAGTTGTGGGTTGCCCCACTGTCCACCAGTACTGACACTCGTTTCCCACGTACTGTCCCACATACGTGCAGAGTCAAGTACTTGGGAACTCCTCGCAATGCTGCAAGGGTCCCTCCGATAGGTGCAAAGGTCGCACCTCCTACTCCTGGGGGTGGAGGTGGCAAAGGATCCTGTGATGCATGACTGCTTCCTGCCTCCACGTCATCATCCTCATCCTCTTCCCCGCTACTCTTGGAGAAGACCTCAATAAAATGTGCTTTGCCAACATCACATCTGTGTCCTAGCGCCCATGGCTCCTGTCAGGTAAATCACAACCTATTCCTTTTCAACTCCCTCCAGGCATCATCATCTAGTTGTACCTTACCCTGATTCCCCTTTGGAGGCAGAATCCTCACATCCTTCCCCTTTGGCTGGAAAGCCTCTCTCTGGGGGTAAGGTGTCTTGGTCCTGGGTAAGGCATCCTGCAAATCTTAGGTCCTGCCAATGGCATCCTGGAGTGTGGCTGGTCTAGTGGATCTGACTAGACCCCAAAGTGGCTCTGCTAACCCCTCAAAAAACATATAGATCATCTGTGCTGCAGATAGATCTGGCACCATCACTGAAATCCTCAAAAAATATGCAATATATGTCTCCAGGCTCCCGGTTTGTTTCAGCCTCGTCAGCTCAACAAAGTGCTCCTCCGGATCCCTTCGGTCAAACCTCTCTATCACCCTCCAAGTGAGCTCGACATAGGTAGTCACTGTGGAATGCCCGAGTGTAACCATCCCATGGAACCACCAGTCCTGAGCCTCGCCATCCAAATGCAGCGTGGCCACCTTGATGGCCTCCATCTCTACCATCTGGTTGAGCTGGAAATATATGTCCAACTTCTCCACCCAAGACTTTTTCGAACTGTTTGATGAACCATCAAACGTAGGCAAATGGAATCGACTCACTGTACACTGGGTGTCTCCATCATGATAATTCCGGTGCCCTCTGTGATGGTCGCGGGGTCTGCTGTCCTGCTGGAGCTGAACAAAGTCTCTGAATGAAAGGGCATCCCTAAAATCCTACCCATATGTCTGGTTCTCGGAAAAATAATCACCCATGTGCCCAGGCTCTGGCTCCTGTTCTGCTCCTACCACTGTGTCTGCACCCAGAAAAGTGGGCATAGTGGAACGTGTGGGTGCATGTGATGCCTGGTGTGGAGCGGCATCCCGCTCCTGCAAATGGTGGGATGTGCCCGACCCCTCAACAACATGGAAACCCCTTGGGGTTTCACGCTGTCTACCCTCCACAACAGTGAATATCTGACCCATCATCTCGATCTGCCTCACTAGATCCTGCACTGATTTGAGGAGTGCTTCCCCAAACTATTTTGCATCACTATCATCTGCCATTGGCTCCCCCTGTTCTGCGTCTACCACAGGCCCCTCCTATTCTGCGTTTATCACAGACTCCTCCTGTTCTGCGTCCACCACCCGAACGCAGTCACCCTCTCTGTAGGTGTTATCCAACCTACACTCAATATCTCTGTATTTCCTACCTCTGTAGTAGATGTAGGGTGTTACACAGTAATTTGTCACCGTCCCTACCATTCCCCGTCCCGCACAATGGAGGACCCATTATGTGACCTGTGAGCAATGTCAAGCCTTGAAAATACCTTCATTGCATCCCTTTCCATGGACAACATTTCTATTTTGTTATCATTTCTCGAACGACCCCCTAAAAACACATGTTTTTGCATTGGCAACGGTAACAGATTGTGTACTCGCGCCAATAGGGGAAAATTAACAACGAGCCCGCGCCAATTGGCGCTACGTCGATGTTGTACCCGCACCACTTTCTGTTTATGGAAAGTTTTTTTTAAAAAAAGATATAAAAGGATTTCGATTACAGTCTGCATTCGTGGATGAGTCATCGAGAGTGGTTTTACTTTGAATAACCAGCTTCCTCCTTTGGCCTCTTGTTTCCACCTTATGGGGGCTTCTCCCAAAGGATAAGGCCTCCCTTCCACTATTGTAGGGATCCCAACCTCCTCCTCTCCTCTATAAATATAGCCTTCATCCATTGATGAAGGGGCTGAAAGGCTGATAGTCTTGAAGTGCTGAAGCTTTGTATCTCCCTATTCCCAAGTGCCTTTGTGCTGTAAAGAATCCCTTCTTTCCCTTAAGGCCCATTCAAGTGAGGAGACCATTGTTACGAGACTCTGGAGAGGCTTTCCCTTTCCTTGGCGAGCTTTGCGAGACGTGGACGACCGGGGACCCGTACGAAGGAGGCTGCGACGTCAGAACTTGGTTGTAACTTCTATTCGTTCATTATTTAATAGATGACTATGATTATGGTTCCACTCCGTTTTCCATTATGTTAATGCGAGTAATATCTTTTCTGACCGATGTTTAGTTACGCATGCTGGTTTCTATGCTTGTATCTGTTCGTTTCTTCTATGTGTAGGTGTTCATCCGCGGAGATCGTGGAAGGATTGTGATCTGCCAAGGCTAAAGGACGGGGACACTTCTTCTACAGATCATAGCATTGGAATCCAGGTAGGCTTCTATTCCAAGTCTTTCATTCGTAACTAGGAGCTTGCGTCATAGCATTGTTTGTTTGTTGCTAGACCCCTGCTGGGCTAGTAGGGATCGCCTCTGTCCGCAGAGGGGATTTACCTCCTCAACAAATTGGCGACTCCGCTGGGGATCCAGCTTGTTGTTTGATTTGTAAACTATAGACGGAGCCTGAAGTACAGCCAGATAGCTTTCGAAACGCTTTTGCCCTGCATTAGCGGAGTAGATCAACGCTACTTCAGTCAATCTCCGGTTTGGTTTACGGACTGAACAACTTGGAGTCTTTGTCTTGCCTTGCCGTTTGTCTCTTGATTTTCCTTGCTTGATGAACCTTCTGGGTTGGGTTCTTTTTGTGTTTTGGCTTTTGGTTCAGCCCCCAGAGGATCAGATCTAACCTCTGCTTTTCCGAATTTTCACCTTTTCATGGTTGGCTTGATTGGCGCGGTTTATAGCCTGACAGTCGCGCCAATTGGCGCATCTCGCCAGTTAATCACTCGCGCCATCCCCTGTCTGGCGCGGATTACAGCCAGACAGTCGCGCCATTTCCTGTAGGTGGTAGGGTTACCCTTGTTCGGAAGCTTCTTTTGGTCAGTACTTTGCTTCTGGGTTTGTTTTAGATTTAGCTTGAAGTGGGAAGTCTGGTCTTGGTTGGGAGAAATTCTTTGTTTTTTCATTTTCAGGCAGTGGCGCTTGTTGTCAGTTAGCAACCAGTTTTCGAGTAAAAGTCGCGCCAAGTGGCGCCAGTTGTCAATGTACAAGTCGGGCCACTTTCAGGGTGTATGAAAATTGAGATTTTTTCCCTTAATCCTTCAACAGTGCGTCTTTCCCTTCGGGTATTTCCTCTGTATGAGCATAGATTACATTGCTCATTATTTGGAATGTCTTCTTTCTATGATTGTTTGATGTAAAAGGGATGAATTGCTTGTTTTGATCTCTTGCTTTGGAAGTCCTTTTTGTGTTTGACCGCATATGTCTTGTCAACTTTTGAGGGATTTTGTCACAAAGTATTTTGAAACAACGGTTGCATTCTTAGTGTTTGTTTGCATCCCTTTTTCCTTCATCCTTCATTAAGGAGATTTGCGTTTATTTATTTTTCGTCTCAAAGTGTTCTTTTTGTTAAAATGCATTAGATCACATTGCATTGAAAGGTATTTTTTGAGATCCATCATTGAACTTAGATTACATTGTTTAATGATTGAAAACTAGAAATCGCTTTGAGTGCATTCTCTTTTATTGAAAGTATGCATTAAGTATATTCTCATTTCATCGAAAAATGCATTGAGTGCATTCGTATTATTTGAAAAGAAAAGGAAATTGTGCATAGATTACAATTGCATAGTTTTCGGAAAAAGAATTTTGCATAGATTACATTGCATAATTCGCTTCGTTGGATGTTTTAGAATACTTTTGGATAGTGAAAGTCATCTAGTTTGGAAAAGTTTCGTTTTCAGTTTTGCTGTTTGTTGCATCATCGTTTGAAGCTCTTCCCTTAACTAGATAGCATTCATCGAATTGAAAAGTTTTCTTTTCTCATATAGTTTTGCATTTAGGAGTCTTTTGAGACACTACATACGGTAGGGCCTGAAAATTGAAACTTAATTGAAGATCAACTGTAAAATTTATTCAATTAAACTAAGGCAGCATTGGAACTTAACGAAACATATTTAGAAAGTCTAGGCTAGAGACGTGTTCCGGCGTCGTTAAACCTAGCAGCTGTCGCTCACCGTTTGGCTTTAGACAGCGCTAGTACGGACTTGCGCTCCCCGTACCGTCGCGTATATAAAGGGAGACCCCTCTAGGTTTTCAATCCTTTATCCATAGGAAGCCGAGTCTGCCGCCCTATACCCGTGATACACCGAACACAGCATTCGGGGAGACTACCTGCACGTACGGAAAGTCCTTGGTCGATTTCTGTTTCATTATTTGAAACCAAGGTGTATATTGCAGTTCACGGATATTTGGTACACCCTATGTGCCTAGTTTTTCCTGAGCAGTCATTTGGTCTTTTCTGACTCCCTAAACTTGAAAAGACCGTCAAGCGCTTGTCCTTTCACGCTTGTGTCAACTCTGAAAGAGATAGAGTCATCTTTTATCGTTTCTCGACTCTTAAAACATGAAACGGTAGAATTTCTTACTTTCCAATGTGGTAAAATTAATCACCCACGATTACACGCCCGTTTAGATATTGCTTGTTGGCCGTTTGATCGTGTGTCTTAAACTCTTTTTTCAGCCCGTGTGTGGTTTTGAGTTTTGATGGCAACTTTTTCAGAGTTTACCAACCAAGGAATCCCTTCAGAAGGGAATCCTGGTCATTTTCCTCCTTTTGGAAATGTTGGTGCTCCTTACATGGCAACGTTGTCCCTTCCTGGGTTAACTGTTGGGTTGCCTGTTTGGTTGTTCTCAACCTCTGTCGTTCCGAATGTCTCAGTTACTGGTCAATCAGTTCCTCCACCCAAACCACATCATGTTCATTCTAAGGTGGACCTCTCCCCTTCTTCGCCTGTTTCTGAGTCCTCCTCCTCCTCTTCGCCTGGTGAAAGTTTGGATTCGAGTAACCAGGTGGCTAAGAAGAAGAAGAAGAAGACAAAGAAGAAGAAGTCTGATAAGCGAGAGATTAAAAGTGCTGCTATTGCTCCTGAAACGTCTCCTCTTAATAACCCTTCCAACCCTCCTCGGAAAGTCAAGTTCCCCTGCATGTTGTGCACGGGAGACCATCTTCTTCGAGACTGCCCTGGCATTCCCAAGGTACTCGAAGTATGGTCCAACGGTCGCCCACCGTTGTCTTTGGCTTCCGGGAGTCAGGTTGGGGGCACTGGTAAGGCTCCTAAGAAGCATGGTAAGATCACCAATCCCTGTAAGTTGTGTGAAGGGCACCATGCTATTCACCTTTGTCCTTATATGGATGAAGCCAAGCGAGTCTTGGACAACCTGACTGTTTCTACACCACGCCTCCCGGCTGGTTATAAACAACTTTCTTTGAGTCTTCCACCGGCTGACGCCGCGATTGGTCAAGAGTCATCCTTGGTCAATCCCACTCCCCCAGAAATTCAAATTCACGGATCCGTCCCTGACCAACCATTGGTCGTAGGATCGGTTGAACTGGCCCCATCCACGGTGCACCAGGTCTTTTCTGTCGAGAGTGGATCTCGCACCCCCCATGTTCTGCTGGTTTCTTCAGATTCCTCAGACTTGGAGAAAGATTCTCCTGTCCCTGTGTCTCAAGAAGTTGCTCCTCCGCCTCCTGTGATCGAGGTCCCGCGGGATTCTCTTCCCACCTTCGAGATGGAGGTCGTGGAGGATGCTCCTTCTTCTTCTGTAACATCAGGGGAAGACCTTCGCTTGTCGATGGTAGCCCCTCCGAGTAGTTTGGTCGCTTCCTTTGACTGGAATCGATTTGCAGGATTTCGCCTTCCGTCTTATGTGCCTTTCGAGATCACAGTACAGGCTCTTGGTCTAGTTGTACCCAGCACCATTATAGATGAAGGTGCCTCTGTTAGTATTCTATCCTCGACTACCTGGCAAGCTTTCGGTTCGCCGCCGCTTGCGCCTGTTACGCAGAATCTGTTGACTTTTAACAGAAGGACGAGTCAACCGTTGGGGATCCTTCCAAGGTTACCGATTACCTTGGGAGGTAAAACCGTCCATATGGACGTGATGGTCGTTCCAGGCCCCTTGGATTTCAATCTGCTCCTGGGGCGCGATTACACCTATGCCATTGGAGCACTTGTCTCCTCCCTCTTTCGTGTGATGTGCTTTCCACATGAAGGACGAATCGTGACCATTGATCAGCTATCCTTCTTTGGTCCTACTGTGGCAACTGGTCCGCCATCACCCCCTCCTGGTTTTTATCCACCCGTTGTATCTGCCCCACCGCAGGTCAACTATGTGTCTACCTACCCCGTGCCTGTGCTCAGTGATGATGCCGTCGTGCATCAGGTGCTGGGGGCATTGGGTCCTGACTTCCAGGATGTTTTCCTTCCATTGGGAGTGGAACTCTTGGAAGCGCCGCCTTCTTGTTCATTTTGATGTAAGCCGGTCGGAGCATGGTTCTTTTCCTGTGTCAAGCTCCTTAAAAAATGAAACAAGGTTGTCGGAGCAGAGTTCCTTGTCTTGTGTCAAGCTCCTTAAAAAATGAAACAAGGGTGTCCGAGGATAGTTCTTTTAATGTGTCAACCTCGTTAAAACAATGAAACACGTTCCCGTTCAATTCGAGTCTTTGTTTAGATCTCGTAAAATCCCAGTCGAGTCTTTCTCTTGATCTCGTCACTTGAACCTTCAATCCATCTGCCTTTCATATGGACTGAAGCTTGGGGGGCATGTACCTCGAATTGAGTCACCATGCTGGGGGGCATGCTTACTTTGTCAAGCATAGTTTGTTTCCGTTTCAAGCTTGTATAAAAATGAAACCGGTTTCAAGCATAGTTTACCTTTGTTTCAAGCTTGTGTAAAAATGAAACCAACTTCAAGCAGAGTTTCCTGATTTCAAGCTTGTGTAAAAATGAAACCTTTCCCCTTTACTCTTGTGATTGCCATTTTATCAGCCTGTTTTTGCCAGATGAGCCTTGGTTTTCTCATTCCATCGTCATTATCTGCTTGGCCGATCATATGCCTTCACTTGGTTGTTTTACCCGTTCCTAAGGAACCGCTGCGATGAGTGGTCTTGTTAGCCAGCCTCTTGACCTTTATTTGTTTTGAGCAGTTCCACCATTACCGGAACCCATAGCTACCCGTTATACCACTCGTTCCTCCAGGTAGAGTCATCTTTCAGCTCTTTTCTGACTCTCTAAATATGAAAAGATTGCCGAGGCCCTTGTCGTTTCGATCTCGTTAAAATGGACACGAATCGACATCCACCCAATATAAGTTTAACCCTTTTTCGGGCTGGGATGGATTGATTACGAAAAAGGAATACCCTAGCCTATCGCGACTAGAAGGTTTTCTCGGATATTGTTTTCTACCTTTTCGGATCTGAGGAACTATTTACGAAAAGGGATCTGTGGAGTTTTCTTTTCCGCTATCTTTTCAAACTCTCTAAACATGAAAAGACGCCGAGTTCTTCCTTTGTCAGACTCGTTAAACCCTGATGACATCGGATTCAGTCGAAATGACGTTCTCCGAGTTCCTCCTTCCTAGGACTCGTTAAATGCACTAGGATGGATTCGCCCGAAGGGCGGACTTATATTACAAGCATATGCTATCCCCTTCAAGCTTGTTATCAAAAATAATTGGGGTACTCGCCAGAAATGGTGGGGGAAAAAAATGGAACCATCGTCGTTGTCGTCGGCAGTATGTCGCTCTTGAACATGGCACTTGTCTGCATTCGTGTCGGGTTGGGGACATCTCATCTCGCTGCTCCACTTTGCCTCCATGGGTTTGGGTAATCTCTTTTGACCTCTCATCTGTTCACTGCCTCGTCACCATGACCTCTGATCCGTTTGATGTCAAATACTGCCAAATTCACCGTCGTGCCGTTCATGTGTTCAAGAGAAGTTGGCCTCTGCAAATATCAACCTTCCTCTATTTCTCATATCATCTTGATTCACAACAAAACATTATGTTTCTCTGTCTCGTGTCGATGATGTGGGAATCATTATGGTCCACCTTCGATCAAGGTCACTTCCTGTCGACATCAACTCATTATCCAGGAAGTTGGTCTAGAGACTCCTTATGGTACCTTGGAGCCTGCATGCCTCAATGGCAGGTTTGTCACATTCGACGAGAGGTTTTCATCATTGGCCTCCGATCGAGTGATTCTGTGGGTGTTCGACATCAACTCATTTATTCGCACGCCGTAGATTGTACCTGTAGTACCTTGAGGACCATTGTCATTATTGGTGGTTTCTCTCGCGTCTGTTAACAACTTTCATCATTGGCTGGTAATCAGACGATGTTCTTGCATGTTCGACTTCGGCTCACATATTCACATGCTTGAACTTGTACTCCGTTGGGTCGAGATGGAGCGCAAGACCCTGGATTGTGTCTGTTGTAATCCAGGCTGCGATTGTGGATTATTATCATTATGTACATGACTCATTGATTGGATGGCTGCGACCATACCTGAGTCTATTTGTTTGATCTTAGTTGGATGGTTGCGCCCATACCCTGGATCCGGATTATAGCATACTCTGTTTCGGATGGCTGCGTCCATACCACATATACATCATGTACTTGAGATATCAGTTGTATCTTTCTGCGCAGGTTTTCCGACGGCGGGCCTTCAGTTGAACATGTTCTCGTAAAGCATTTCACCCCTCTCTCTCTCTCTCGGGCCTCATGCTTTAGGGGGCATCTGTTACACAGTAATTTGTCACCGTCCCTACCATTCCCCATCCCGCACAATGGAGGACCCATTATGTGACCTGTGAGCAATGTCAAGCCTTGAAAATACCTTCATTGCATCCCTTTCCATGAGGACAACATTTCTCTTGTTTATCATTTCCTGAACAGACCCCTAAAAACACATGTTTTTGCATTGGCCCTGGTAGCCCGTTATGTACTCGCGCCAATGGGGGAAAATTAACACTGAGCCCGCGCCAATTGGCGCTCTGTCCCAGTGTTGTACCCGCGCCACTCTGTTTATGGAAAGTTTTTAAAAAAAGAGGCGAAGTTTCGATTACAACAACTTCGTGGATGAGTCATCAGGAGTGGTTTTGCCTGAATAACCACAGCCTTCCTCCTTTGGCCTCTTGTTTCCACCTTATGGGGAACCTCCCAAAGGATAAGGCCTCCCTTCCACTATTGTAGGGGATCCCAACCTCCTCCTCTCCTCTATAAATATAGCCTTCATCGTGATGAAGGAAATTTGGCAAGAGAAAAGTCGCAGGTCTTGAAGTGCTGAAGCTTTGCATCTCCCTATTCCCAAGTGCCTTTGTGCTGTAAAGAATCCCTTCTTTCCCTTAAGGCCCATTCAAGTAAGGAGACTATTGTTACGAGACTCTGGAGAGGTTTTCCCTTTCCTTGGCGGTCTTTGCGAGGCAGTAGACGACGAGGACATAGTAAGAAGGAGAAGTTGCGACGTCGAAACAGTTGTTACTTACGTTCATTATTTAATAGATGACTATGATTATGGTTCCACTCCGTTTTCCATTATGTTAATGCGAGTAATATCTTTTCTGACCGATGTTTAGTTATGCATGCTGGTTTCTATGCTTGTATCTGTTCGTTTCTTCTATGTGTAGGTGTTCATTCGCGGAGATCGTGGAAGGATTGTGATCTGCCAGGGCTGAAGGACGGGGACACTTCTTCTACAAATCATAGCGTTGGAATCCAGGTAGGCTTCTATTCCAAGTCTTTCATTCGTAACTAGGAGCTTGCGTCATAGCATTGTTTGTTTGTTGCTAGACCCCTGCTGGGCTAGTAGGGATCGCCTCTGTCCGCAGAGGGGATTTACCTCCTCAACATAGGGTTTCTCCCCCAGTGTCATTGACAACTAGCTCCACAGGCTGAGCCAAATCTATGCTCTGATAATACTATAATATCCCTTTTCAGGGATATCTCTCAAACACAAGAAAAATACAACCATAGATGGACTGGGAGGGCATTTACCAGATATGTCACCTCGGAAAATAGGGTGAGATTTGGAGGCTACCTGGCCCTTTCCAGACCCTGTCTAAGAGTATGGGAAAAACACACCAAGTGGTATACTATATGGAATGCTCAAAGAGAGAAATAACAGTAGTGCAAGCATACAATAACATATGTAGAACATGTAGCAGATACTCAGAAATATAGAGAGAAAGCTAAGCCATTTTATTATACTGAGAATAGAAATGATTACAATAGGTGATCAGAGTGATGGCACCTAGACTTGCACCAGGAAAGTGAAGAAAAGCTCTCAGAATGACAAAGAAATGGCTGCTCTCTGATTTGCGTCCAAGCTACCAGAGAACTGTTGTGCTACTGCTACTGCTGGAACCAAAATGAGTATTTGGGTCTGCTCCCCTACTCGGAAAAAGCTGAAACTCTGGAATCCACCTCTACTCACCAAACCTAGAAAATCCCAGAGAGCGTTTCTGAAATAGCCACCCCCCGAAAATCACCCCCTTGAGGATCTACGCTATCCTCCAAGGCTCTGCGCTGACACTGAAGGGAATCCACCAAAATACTGTCTCAAACTCTGCCAAAATACTCCAATAGGCAAGGGCTGGCCCCTTGCTCAATCTCAAAGCTCGAAACCTCCAAAAGAAACCTAATCCAGAGCTCTCAAGAAATGGATTGTGTCCTCCCTCTCAAGACTGCGCAGTCACTAGATGCCAAGCTCCACCACCAAGCCTCAACTCGATCCTCCTGCAAAAATACTGATGGGACTACCTCACCCGAGCAGGCACTCGAAGTCCCACGGGGCTGAGGGTGAGATCTCCGAACGAAGATACTTCGTGCACTAAACAGTGCTGCATACTAGCTAAACAACCAGCGTGCTCAAGAATTCAAAGTGACCAGATCAATATCATAAACATCGAATGACCAAAATGAGGAGGCTCTCCTCCTTTTATAATGTTGGCCTCTCTCTCAAACCCTAGGCCCATCATCTCCAATGTAACCTCTCTTGGCCCCACGCTACCAACTCAACCTGCGCAGTCCCTCCACATGCTCTAGTGGGTCCCCTCACTACGTGGTCTCTTTTCCCCCCTTGGCCCACTTAAGTTACAACGTTGTGTCTACTAGGGAGTGAACTTTATGTTTAGAGTGAGTTATGTCCCCCTCTACTCACTTTTATTTATAATTTAACTATAGTAGGAAAAATTGATCAAAATTAATATTTCCAATTAGCCATCGCTAATTGGGAATATTACAGTCTCCCCCAGCAAAATGTTGCTTGACCCCAAGCAACTGTAGTGATGGATGCTGCAAGATTTTCTCATTCTCCCAAGTGGCATCCTCATCCAGCAAATTCTTCCACCTCACTAAGAATTCCTGGATTGTCCTGTTCCGCAGCTGCCTCTCCCTGGTATCAACAATGGCCTCTAGCTGTAACACCAAATGCCCCTCATCATCCGTAGGCGGTATCTCATCTATCACTGTCACCTGCTACTCCAATGCCTTCTTCAGGCATGATACATGAAAAATGTTATGAATCTTGTTGCCTTGGGGTAGCTCCAACTCATAGGAAACTTGTCCAACCCTGCGTATCACCCTGTATGGTCCATAAAAATGTGGCTTAAGCTTCTCAGCTCCCTTCTGCTTCAGTGACGACTGTCGATATGGCTGCAAACATAGGTAGACCAAGTCCCCTAACTCAAACTGTCTCTCCACTCGACCCCTGTCGGCATACAGCTTCTGCTGATTCTGCGCTGTAGCCATGTTATCCTTGAGAGCTCGAAGAATGTCCTGGCTCTCTTGGATCCAATATTTGGCTCTCGAAGCCTTGCTAGCACCAAACATCACATCAGCAAAAGATAAAGAATGATATCCATATAAGGCATAGAACGGAGACATATCGATGGATATGTAATGTGTGTTGTTGTAGCAGTACTCCCCTAGATGCAGCCACTTTAGCCACGCTCTCTACTGTCCACTAACATAGTTACGCAAGTAGCCTTCCAGCCACTTGTTAACTATCTCTGTCTTCCCGTCTATCTGTGGGTGGTAGCTGGTGCTCGGTGTCAACTCTGTCCCCACCAGCCAGAAAATCTCTTGCCAGAATTCACCCATAAAGCAGCTATCCCTGTCACTGATAATGGTCTTGGGAATATCATGTAACCTGAAGATCTCTCTGAAGAACAACTCTGCCACCTGTGCTACTGTATAGTGCGCGGATATGGCGAAAAAGTGTGCGTACTTCGTCAGTCGATCAACGACGACGAATATACAGTCCTTGCCCACAGATGGACCAACAGCACAATCTTCTGAGAGAGGGAATCCCACAAACGAATGAAAGCCTCACCACTGTAGAGAGAGGAGAAGGCCATGTTATTGTATACTAATTTCCCCCCAACTTCATTTTGATGGTTATCCCTAGATACCTTCTTTTAGTTCTCTTAGGAGGAAACAACTACCCTTATTGTCGTTTACGTCAGTAGGAAAGACTCTTGTGCCACGACCTTTGAAGGAAGGCTTATTTACTGCCCCTATCTCTTGCTATACGGGATATTGACATGATATCACCACAAGCTCTATCCTATCTATCCAGAAAATATATATATGCAAGAATTAATTCGTTCAATGCTTTATGTTATTGACTGATATATATATATATATATATAAACAACAAAATAATTAAATAAATTAGTATATTATTTCAAAATGTGATATAAGGAAACCATCCTAAGTAGTTTTAACTATTCAAATGCAAAAAAAAAAACCAAAAAAATGAATAATAAAAAAACTAAACACTCAAAGTGCATTATTGGCAACAAGAATCATATCTACTTTAATGAGCTTGAAATATCATGTGTGCAATCCCCATTTTCAAAACTTTTCTATTTTAAAAAAACTTATTGTCCACAAAATCCTAGCTTTTGACCTGTATTCATAAATAGAAAACTCAACACTCAAGTGCACTATTAGCCAAGAATCATATCCACTTTAATGAGCTTGAGATATCATGTGTGCAATATCCCGTTGTCGTCATTTTTCTATTTTCAAAAAACTTATGGTCCACAAAATCCTAACTTTTGACGTGTATTACCACAAAGTTGGCATGTCACACGGAGTTGAAAACAATTAAGTTGTATAGAAGTTTACTACTATGAATCTAACTATAATCATCATGTGAACATTTTAAGGCTTTTCTATGTGGAAAGAAACGTGGTTAGATATTTGTAATAAAATAATTGATTTTCATTATAAAAAAAAATGACTAGATCTTGTAAATACTTGAGCAAAGAAAAATAAAACTGAAAATACATCTTAATGAACAATCTTTGAATAAGAGAAAAACACAGAAACAATTTCTTCTAAATAAATAAAAAATGGTAACAAATAGTAAGTAACTAAATAGTAGTGTATCATATTACATATTTCTATTATTAATTAATAAATAAATAAAAACAAATTGTAATTAATCACACTATCAATTAATACATGCCACAAACCAACTATAGAGTCAACTTGTCAATGATACCTCCAAGTCCAACCCAACGACGCCAAAAATAATAAACAAATATGACAATACAAGTAATAACAATAACAGATATTCCTCATAAATTCACCTAACCTAGAGTAAAAATGCTCTCGATCAAACATAAACAATATGACCCTTCCCAAACATTAAAAGGAATATAAGTATTATAAAAAACTAAAAAAGTTTAATTTACACACAAATATGATCATACTAATCCTACCAAAGTTGTTTTGTAACGTAAAATCGTTCAATCATTCATCATTAGACACATGTGCATGCATGCATACAAGAATTTGGCTATCACCACTATACTTCGACCCAATTAGCGGAAATAATGGCAGAACTGTTTTTTTTAAGATTTCTATAATAGAAATCATCACCATTATTTCTTGACATTTCTATAATAATAAATTAACACTTTTAAATTTCAGATATGGGCCTCGAGAACCACAATCATAGCTATGAGTATCCTGGCCAGCTACAATTAATTATTCATAGAAATCAGTACACAAAATGTTGGTAAAAAAACAGATTGCAAGGGATAATTGAAGGGATTTCAATTGAATTTAAGCTGAGGAAATGTAATAAACGGCCATCATGAAACTATCTCAAAACCATGTTAACTATTTGGCATTGGCATAGCATTATAATAATAATTTATGGATAAAAATTGCATTAGAACAATTAGAAGAGAAGATTTTCTCATGAAAAGCTATTTATTTGGAGTAAAATTTTGCCTAATCCTAGCAGTCCATTTCTATTTAGTGAAATAAAAGGTATCTTTTTATGTATTATATAAGTGGTCATAATATTCTACTATAAAAAGAAGGGTTATTTAGTTTCACATTTATATCATTATTGGTAAAGGAATTTTCATTTTTTAAATAGTGGTGTAAAAGTGGTGATAATGTGGGGATACTTAGGTATGTTTTAGTTGGAATATGTAATTCCTACTTTTCTTTGGTTGTAACTCTCTATTTAAGGAGTCTTTCACTACATCATAGGAGGTAGCTAGAACTATATTTATTTCTAGTTTAGTGTGTGGTTGAGAGAATCTCTCAACCACATTAACCACATTATTGCGCGTCCAAGATATATTTCCTATCTTGAGACTATATCATGTATAAATGTGTGTAATCTCTTTGATTAATTAATAGAGTTTGCAGATTGAAGTTTTATCTTGGTATCAGAGCCCGTAAGGGCCTGTGGCCCTTCCTGGGCATAGGAAAATATATTTTATTTTAATATTTGTTTCTCCATCAAGAGTTGCTACTGTTGTAAGCGATATGCTCAATCAGAGCTAGATCTGAGCCGGTGTGTTGTTAATTAAATGTTTGCTGGACTCTATTTGTCTCTGTTTATCTCCGTTGATGCGGTCAGAGGTGAGGCCGTGGAGCTGTGTGAAGGCATGCTGCCTTTCGGGTTTCTGAGGATTTGTTTTTGAATGAAGACGAGGTTGCTATTGGGGGGCTGTTATCAGTTGTGGAGGGCTCTGTTCCTATTTCAACAGGAAGGGCCAGGTATTTGTGCATGCCGACGAGGAATTTCAAGGTGCGTCCCTCGGCTTGGCAACGATTTCCGGGGTCGATATTGCCGCAGACAGCACCAGGAAGAGCGCAGATGGAAATATCATTGTCGCCTTCTATGGTATTTTCCAGTGTGGCAACGACATCGCAGCGGAGCGAAAGATTGAAGTCCTTTCCAGAACTTCCACCACATAGAACCTTGTAGCTCTTAAACTAAAGCGTTTGAGGAGCTGTTGTTGGCATTTGCACAGTTGAGAGTGGAACCCTTAAAGAATAGATTTTGTTGTTTGAAAGCCATGGATAATAGTGATCAAACGAATCTTCGTGATGTGGAGGATCTGCGTGAGAGATAGCGGTTCCTAGTGGTGTTCCTGCGAAGTGGAAGAGTGGTATGTTCGTGCTGTGGCAAAGTAGCATCATACTCAACCACTCTTGTGTATGGCATCACACATCACACCATTCATATTTCTATTAGTTTTTTTGTTTTACGCATCTTTGCTATTATTTGGATCTTGGTCAGTACTGTATGTCTTGCTCAGTTCTTTTTGTATCTTGTTGAGGCAAGAACTGGAGGCAGGAAGCAGTCATTGGTGCATTGGGTTATGACCCGCAAGACTACTATCACAGACCTTAGAGTGGTAGATATGGATTCTAATGGAGCTGTGAGCACTGCGGAATTTTATATTTATAGGTTGAAGAGGTTGTGGAAGGAAGGCCAAGCTCGGAGATAGGAGAGCTCAAGTTGTTGGCAATTGGTGCCTCCACACAGGAAGAGCCGAGACCAGTTGGTATCCGACTTAGAAGGATATCTCGGTCAAGTGAAGGTTTGGGATTTTAAAGTAGTAAGCTCGTCACAGAGGAGGCAGGAGGTGGGTTGCCAAGTATGCTGCAGCAGCCTAATCGGAGGAGAACTGCCACTGTTGCTGTGCTGCGGTTGAAGAGAGGAACAGAGCTGGGTTGTAGGAACGCTACCACTTGGTGGAGCTATACTTGCGTGGACTAGTGAAGGCTGATGCCATTGCTAGTGCCTGAGATCGCTGCCATATATAGTTGGTATCTGAGATCACTGAGAAATTTGGCATGACACTGAGAAATTCGGCACGACATGCAGATTTGTTAGCAAGCCTTCTCTTAGCATTGAAGGCTATGGGCATGGCATCTCATGAAAGGCTTGTTGTATATGGAATATAAAAGCCAAATTTCAAGGTATTACCGACAAACTCTTCATGTTTATGCTGCATATGATGGTAGTGCTTGTATTTGTCCTGAATATCGGCACTATCTTGATGGCATGGAGTTGGCAGACTCCTTTAATATGAATGCTCACAAGTGGATTCTTACAAATTTTGATTACTCTACACTGTGGGTAAAGGATTCCAGTGCATTGGTTGAAGCTCTCTCTATGAATCCAGAATTTTTTGAGGAACAAGGCTTCTGAATCAAACATAGTGGTTGATTATAAAGATTGGCAAGTCCCACTTGGTCGTTTCTTTAGGTATTTAAAGTTATGGATGGTTTTACGATTGTATGGTGTTACAAATTTACGGACCTATATAAGAAATCATATTGATCTTGCTAAACGTTTTGAGGAACTTATCAGAGGAGATGCCAAATTTGAGATTATGGAAACTCGTATTTTTGATTTGATGTGCTTTCGAGAGGGAAATAGTGCGTACATGGCAATCGATATGGCCGAGTCCTCGAAGGAAGCTTGTGATTTGTTGTTAGTGAAGGCTGAGAGCTGTGAAGGCTGATTTTTGCGGTGATCCGCCTAGCAGACCTTAATCAGCGAAAACTAGAGTTCTTTGGAGCCATGAATGAATTTGTTAGTTGTGGAGCCATTGATTGCGTTGCTATTGTTGTGTGATTCTATTGGATCGATGAAAGTTGCAGCAGTTGTGGGTGAGGATGAAATCCATTTGAGGGATGAGCTAGAGCGAGACAAGGAAGATGACAGTCTTCAAAGGTGGAAAGTGAAATTGCTTGGGTACGTTGATCATAATTTAAATGAATATAATGTAGATGTTACACTACTCTCTCTCGGAATCATGTCTAAAGGCAGAAATAATTTTACAGCTGCATTAGTATTTGCCATTGTTTAAATTTTATTCTTTATAATTTGTCATGTCATTAATGTAAATCTAGTTGAAAGTATTGAGTTATTTATTGTGACATTTAGTTTTGCCAACTATTGTCATGAGTTAGAGTCTTTGATGGAATTGGCCATTCCAACAATAGACAAATTGATTTACTACCAGATATGATGAAGACATGACAATGAAAATGGCATTTAAGGATAGTTGTTGGAGCTACATCAGAGATTGGAGGATGATCGACTCTTGTGTATGCTGAGAGTGATCAGGGGAGTAGATTTTGATGGAAAAAGGGAAGGAAACAAAGTGCCTAAAGTTTCTTTTCTTATTTAGCAAGCAGATAGAAATTCATTTGTTTGTTTGAAAGCTGTTAAAAGATTGCAGATCTACATCTTCAATTGTTAGGAGATTAGCTCGACAGTGGATCTTTGTTGTTGCAGCTTGTTAGCGAGCATGAGGAGGCATGCTTGGAAGCAGATACCCAGCCTTGATACTGTGAACAAGGAAGTGGCATTATGATGTGATGCCAGGGGAATTGGATATCTTTTGTGTGTAAAATTGTTGAATTTTATGCATGTTGACAGTGAATTTGTGGATGACGGGGGATGGGACCATGGAGTCCTGGGTTAGTGTTTTGAGAAGGGAAAATTGTGTCTCTTTGTGTGGCTGTGAGTGCCTATGTCCAGATCATTTGTGCTGGAATGCACTGCATTGAGACCAGTTGAAAAGTCGTCAATCCATTTCTTTATCAATGGACCCCTCACAGGTATCGTTGGTGAGAAATGGCTGCTGGTATGTTTTGAAAATAATCAGCTTTGAGAAGAAATAGAGAAATTAATCTGAAGAGTGTATGTTTGTTTTTAGCTTATTGGAATCATGTTTAAAGTTATTGAGCCTTATTGAGCTTAGCTAACTCAATGTAGGTAAAGTTATTTTGTTAGAATTCGAGACTCTAACAAGTGACAGGTTAAGCATGGAGTTCCAAGAATTTATGTGACAGAGATAAGGATGCCCAAGATGTGAACAATGAAAAGATGAGGTAATGAAGCAACAACAATTATTATGATGGATAACAAAGAAAAATTTTGTTTGAGTTAGTGTGGGTTTGTGGGATAGACTCCCTAGCATGTGATAAGCAAGTCTAGGAAGATTTTGTAGGTGGTCATTGTATGTACTTGGAGACTCCAAGAGATGGAGTATGGAATGTAAGCCTTGTAAAGGCATGTGTAAAGTTTGTGGTAATCTCAAAACCACCTTGTAATGGTTTATGGTCAGCTAGAAACCATCTTTTTTCACTGTAAAGTGATTGTTTGTGGTGAATCAGAAACCACATACAGAGCCTTAGTGGCTACAGATGGCCCGAGTACACACAGGAGCTTGAATGCTCACAGGAGCAGGTGGACTGCAATAAACACCTCACTCATAGGTTTCAGATATTGTTGTTTCTGAGCACAGGAGGGTTGGCACGTTTTTCTAACTGACAGTCACGTCGAAAGGTGAAATTAGCGCGACTATTAGGGATTGTTATTTGGACATGAATATTTGGCTTAGAAAGGCGCTGATCTCTCTCTTTTTGGCAGTTATACACATGGAATTCGCCTGTCTGTGGTGTATCTGAGTCATAGACACATCTCTTGTTGGTTCTAGACATGGGATTTTCCCGTTGGTGGTGGATCTTAGTCGCAGACACATATTTTGATAAAGGTACATGTATACAATGATAATGGTTGACAAAACCATGTATCTGAAGGACATCTTACGAGACCAACAGTTGCAGCGGTTGGTACCCATGCATTATGGTGGATGGTTGCTCCTTTATATGGTCGTCGACGTATCCTTTTTTCTTATGATTGACCACTACTAGATTTTGTGAATTGATATCACAACAAGTAGTCATTAAGGGAGGGAGTTGGAATATGTAATTCATACTTGTCTGTAGTTGTAACTCTCTATTTAAGGAGTCTGTCCCTACATCATAGGAGGTAGCTAGAACTGTATTTATTCCTAGTTTAGTGTGTGGTTGAGAGAATATCTCAACCACATTATTGTGCATCCAAGATATATTTCCTATCTTGAGACTATCTCATGTATAAATGTGTGTAATCTCTTTGATTAATTAATAGAGTTTGCAGATTGAAGTTTTATCTGTTTTTTTGGTGCAAGAGTGAAATTAGTCAAAAATGTTAAATTTGGTGATAAATACATATGTGACATTCCATGGTGTATGTTGTAAACCACCAAAACCCATATTTCCTGAATCTAGATATTGTTATGCAAATCACCAAAACCAATTTTACAAAAATTAAAAATTTATCATAAAAACATCAAAATTATATTTATAATAATAAATTGTATATGGTTCAAAGCACTATAAAATAAAAAATAGTGCAAAAAAAACATGTATTATTATTATAATAAAATTGTAAATGCTACAAAACACCATAAAATATGAAATGATGCCTAAAAAAACACTCCTTTATTTTAAAAGGTTATATATTTGCAAGGTTTAAAAATAAACTAATAAGTTGTATTAATTTAGAAGCTACGTGTCTCTAGCTTTGAATCCTGCCAAGAGTTTGATTATAGTAACAAAAAGAAAATTTTGATCATTTTTTAATGCTTAAATCCAACTACCATAAATATATTTAATTTATATCAGATGTACTAACACAATTGAAGTATCCCCTAGTTACATTTAAAAATTATTAATCTCTATCAATTACAAGCAATGAAACATTGTCTCCTTTAAACTATTTATATATAAAAAAAAAATTCTAAGTAAAACTGATCTATTAACAAAGGGATAATATTACAACGAGACCGAAGTCAGAGACTACTGCCTTAGAGGTAGAGTTTTCAAGAAGAAGCAGAGAGAATTGCCATAGCCCACGCAAGGGGAACATAGTGAGATATTTCAGAGTTTACTTTGAGCCAGAAATGTACAAAAAGACACCAAAAAAATTCCACAACCAACAGAACAGAAATAGACCCAATAGTTTGGGCAGTAGGAATAGAAGAACAAACAAGCAACAAACCCATTAATCGTCAGGAGACTCCTCCACTATCCGGCACCATCCAAAGGCTTGCATATCACAGGCGAGCGCTTCTTCAGAGGTCGAGGGACCTGGTTCAGCTGGGGTCTTGTCTTCAGCCTGAACAGAGCTTGCAGGGAACGACGGAGGCTGCATCGAAGCTCAACCATTTTCCAAGTTGATATTCGAGAACTGGCCGATTTCTACAGTAGGAACTGCAGGCTGCGATCTGGACTCCCCAGGCTGGTGTTCCTCAAGAAAGACCACCGAGAAGATAGCTATGATCCGAGGTCGGGTGAGGGCACTGTCAAAGATGAAACGCGCAGAGCCTGAGGTGGGGACCGAGGTGGCCTGAGGACGCGGTGCTTGGGAGCTCCGGTTCTAACAGACGCCATGAATGTGCCCCCTTCCACTACGAGTCCGAGGGTAATGGCCAGTGCCTGGGCCACTGGACGAGGAAGGCGAGATCGAGGATGGGCTGGAGTGACCCCTGGAGGGGCATCCCCTGGAGCCTCCTTTTCGGCTCCGCATACGGTGTCGCAGCCAAGGCATAGTGAGAGTCGGCAGATACCTGAGAGTAGCAAAGACAGAGCTAAAAGACTGCGGAGGGAGGCCAGAGATCGGAAGGAGACCCTCGGGGAATTGGGGAGTCAGAGCTACACTCTGCACATAACACAACTCCGACCGACAGACCCTCTCCCAGCGATGAAAATACCAACCAACGACACCAATGCAGACGAGAATGAATGCCGAGGCCAGGTGACATATAACCCGGCGCGTATGGTACCAGTCCCTTGAATGCTCAGCACCCACTCGCACCATATCAATTCTTCTCACGCATAGGAGATCAACCTTCATAACAACTCCTTTGATGTGAATCAAGCCAGAGCACTCGAAGGTCGGAGCCGTCGCTGAGGAGATCAAGTGAAAGTTGAAATTTTCTGATCCCATGACCTCAGTAGGAGCAGTGTATAAATGCTACAGGCTGTCGCGCGGAGGGAAAATTAACTTTGCGTACTGGACGAGCAGGTGTCGGCATGACTTGCCACGCCTCTGTCCCATCTCATTAGCATTCCATCTGTACACCCGCATCCGGGAGATCAGCATCCCTTTGAATAAGTCAAATGCATTCCATTTTTTGAGCATGATTCTAAATTATATCAAGATCGCCAGAGAGAAGAGCGTGTTCATTATCCACTCTTGTATTGGCTAGGAGGTCGACAACCTTGTTTCCTTCGCGTTTTACATGTTGGAAGATGATGGCACGATTGGTATGAAGCCAATGTTCAATTGCTTCCAGTCTGGCTTCCAGTCTCCAACTGTTGGCAATTTTGTGCGCCCGGGTCCCATTGAGGAGTTGATTGGCCATGCAAATGAGGATTTGGGAGTCTCCTTCAACTTCTAGAGGATGGAAGCCAAATTGCTGGGAAAGGATGAGACCTTGCCAAAGACCCTCCAGTTCAGCAGAATTTTTCGTATCCCATCCAATGTTGCCATAGTATAAAAGCAGTGACTCTCCCTAATGATTTCTGAATACACCTCCAAAACCCGCAGAGCCAGGGTTTCCCTTAGAGGCGCCATAAAAAATGATTTTGAACATATTCTGAGGGGGAGGACTCCAAGGAAGCTTGTTGTCGGCTTGGCTTTGGGAGGGTCTATGATTGGGCATTCATTGAGGAAGTTGTATGTTCCAATTCTCCCAAATGGCCTTCTCCGCTGCCAGAGAAGGATAGTCTTCCTGAGTCCAAGTATGAAGATCCAGAGTCTCCTTAAGATTGAGACAAAAGTTGTGCTAGAGGATGTCCAACGGGGTACTTTGATCTTTAAATATGCGCTTGTTCCTTTCTTTCCAGATTATCCAAAGGAGAATACCTGGGATCAGTCTCCATAAATAGTTTAGAAGTTTGCTTTGATAAGGGTGTTGATGCCAGAGTCGAATGGAATTAATGATATCAACGAGCCCTCTGCAGTTCTTTTGACAACGAAAGCTAGCTTTCTCCCACAGTTGGATGGCAAGAGGGCAGGAATTCATGAGGTGTTGGAGCATTTCCTCTTGAGAGCAACAGTTGGGACACATAGATGGTCCATGAAAATTTCGTTTTCGAAGGTTGTCCCATGTAAGAATTTTCCGATGCCCCAGTAGCCAAAGGAAGAACGAAACTTTGGGCCAGGTGCCCAGTGCCCAAATTTTGATCCAAATAGGATCCAAAGGCCTCTGGTTATTGCATAATATTTTGTAAGCCTCTTTGGTGGAGAATGATCCTTTTGGGGTGTAGCCCCATCTTAAGATGTCCTTGCCTTCAGAAATTCTTATACGCCTTTTCTGGAGCTCACTTTCTAAGGCCTCCTTGGCTTGGTTGTCTATATTTCTGATCAAAGTGTCAATCTGTTTCCATTGCCTGTACCCCTGAGCTGGCTCCTGTGCGCATTGGTGCTGTACTATTACCTGTTGTTGCTCTTCCCATTCTGGGCTAGGAGGCTGACTGTATATACTAGTGAGTTTGGGTAGTTGCTGCCAGGCATCCGTCCAGAAACTTGCTGAGCTGCCATTCCGTATTTCCTAGAAGCTATGTTCTTGGATGAGGTGATAATGCCGTTTGGCTGCATTCCAAATTAGTGATCCTTTTTCCACGGGAATAAATCTAATGAGCTCTTCCACAGGCCTGCTGTTAGCGTACTTTGTTGTCCAGAGTGTTGCCCAAGGTTTGTTAGGAAAAGAGAGACATTTCCACCATATTTTGGCACCCATGGTTTCATTGCTGTGCTGGGGGTCTCTTAACCCGATGCCTCCATTATCCTTAGGCTGGCAGACTGTCGACCAATTAGCTAGGGCCCATTTTCGATGAGTACCTATTGTTCCCCACAGAAAATTGCGTTGAAGAGCCCTTATTCTTTTCAGAACCCATTTAGGCACGGCCAAGATGGAGAAAAGATAGAGAGGCATCGCTTGAAGAACCGCTTTAATGAGCACTAATCTGCTGGCTATATTCAAAGTTCTGTGTGTTGAGAGGTTGAGACGAGAATCCAATTTCTCCAAAAGCAAATGCCAGGACGTGTGCTTGATTGCAGAGTCAATGAGAGGAGCTCCTAGGTATTTAGAAGGAAGGGAGGCTATGGAAAATCCCAGGATGCGAGTGATGGCTTACTGAGTGACCGACAGGGTGTGAAAGAAGAAGATCTGTGACTTGACAGTGTTTATACTCAATCCAGAGGCTTCCGAGAAGTCAGAAAGAATGGACTTATAGGTAGAGACTTCCTGAACAGAGGGATACCCAAAAAGCATGTTATCATAAACAAATTGCTGATGAGTGATAGGAGGAGATTTGTGGACTGAGAGGCCCTTAAGAAGCCGGGAAGAGAGAGCATGCTTAATGTGACGACCCAACCCCTCCGCCATGAGGACAAAAAGGAAAGGGGAGAGTGGATATCCTTGACGAATACCTCTGGAGGGACTGAAAGGTCGAGAGGGAATTCCATTAATAAGAATCGAGAAGAAATAAGAGGAAATTAAACTTGCAATCCACCGGATCCACATTGGGGAGAAGCCAAAGGACGAAAGCATTTTTTCCATATAGATCCAACTTAGTTTATCAAACGCCTTGGAGAGGTCGATCTTAAGGAGCATACCTGCCTGTTTGGAGTGCTTCAGAGAGTGTATAACTTCATGAGTAAGAATGATGCCATCCAGAATCTTCCTTCCCTCTACATATCCAGATTTTTCATGAGAAATAAGAAGGGGCAGAAGCGGCTTCAACCTGTTTGCGATGACCTTGGATATCACTTTATAAATGACGTTGCATAGAGCTATGGGTCGAAACTTGTTCGGAGTTCTGATGTTCTCTTCCTTAGGGATTAGGGCAATGAAAGTAGAGTTCAAGGTTGGCAGAAGCCAATGAAGAGTGCGAGATTCCTCAACCACCTACCAAACCTCCTCTTTGATGAGATCCTAGAAGGAATGGAAGAAATTAGTGGTGAAGCCATCTGGGCCGGGGGCTTTGCCTTCCTTTAGCTGATGCATTGCTTGATCCACCTCCTGAGGCAGGACAGGTCTGAGAAGAAGTTGATTGTGTTCTTCCGTGATGAGCTTCGGAACAATTTGAGTGATCTTATCGATTGCTGGCCTTCTATCAATTGGGGGTTATTGATGGACCTCTTTGAAATAATTGATGAATTCCTGCTCAATCTCTGCATGACTTTCCAATCGCTCTCCTTCACAATTCTGAATGAAAGAGATGGTGTTGTGCATTCTTCTCTGAACCGTAGTTCTGTGGAAGAATTTAGTGTTCCTTTCACCTTCCTTCAGCCATCTGATTCGGGACTTTTGCTTCCATAGTATTTTTTCTTGAGCTCTACGCTCCTCAAGCTGGTTGTGAATGAGCTTTTCCTTTTCCAAGGTTTCTTCTGTGTGGCCCTCAGCAATGATCTTTTGCTAGAGCTCTTTCATTTCCTTGTCGAGAGCTTGTTGAGCCTGGAAGATGTTTCCGAAGGTCTCGTGGTTCCATTTTTTGATTTGAGCTTTCAGAAATTTAAGTTTCTGTTGAAACCGAAACATTTTTGAACCCTCTAGCGAAGGGGAGTTAGTCCAGATAGATCTAATGAGGTCTTTGAAAGCGGGGTGGGAGAGCCAGAACCCTTACCCTTCGAAGAGAAAAGGACGGCGAGAAGAATTCCCTGGCTGGAGCCATTGGAGTGAGATCGGCCAGTGATCCGATCCAGATAGGGGAAGGATGGAAGCCGAGAGATCACCGCCAAGATGAATCGTGCTGTCAGATATAAGGAACCTGTCTAATTTGGAGGCGATTTTTTGCCTTCCTGCCCTGCGATTGCTCCAAGTGTGCATTCCATTGCAAAATGGCAGATCGATAAGCGAGTTGTTAAGGATGAAGTCTTCGAAGTGGCGATTCTCCTGATCCAGTTTGACTCGACCTCCCTGCTTTTCCTCCAGTTTGATAATCATGTTGAAATCGCCTCCGGCTATCCATAAAGGATGGAGTCTGTTGAGATTGAGAATTTCTAGTGTCTAGTAAAGCAATTTTGTTACCCGCCTCCTGAGGGAAATAGACATTAGTTAAATGTCTATGTATATTAGTGCCGATAATATGGAAGGTGGCTTGAATGATGTGGTGGGAGACATGAATATCTGAGAGTGTGATGGCCTGTACGTTCTAGGCAATAGCGAGACCACCCGAGGCACCAGACGCATCCACAGCTACCGTATGACTGCCTGGCCAAGCTCTGGAGAGGATCTGGCCCAGAGTATAGCTGTTACATTTAGTTTCCTGCAAAAAAAATATCTAAGGTTTCTCTTGATTTATCATATTTTTTATCATACGGACTTTGCTGGGGCCGTTGAGCCCTCTTAAATTCCATGAAATGAGCTTCATGATCCACTAGGGGTGGTTGGCTTGTAATAATTTGTCAGCTTAGCGTATCTGCCTGAGTCCACCAGGATTTTCCCTATTGTAATGGTTCTTTGAAGATCTGTTTTCCTTCCCCGCTTTTTTGAGTCTTTGACGAAGTAACTTCCATCCCATTGACTGCCCAGTTGTATACCTAGTTGTTGTTGCTGGTAGGCCCTGGAAATGATTACTTCAATGGCATTGAGTTGGTGCTCTGGAATCTTATCATAGTCCTTTCTTTTGCATGCTTGTTCTAATTCAAAAATGTCGAGACCTCTCAAGTCGATACTTTATGGCTCTTCCTCCATATGTTGAGAGTGGTTGTTGTCTGCTGAAATGAGTGCAGTTTGCAGAGACTGAATTGGGATGCAATCGACATCCATACCATTTGGCTTCCAGTCCGGGTCCTGTGGAGACTCCGAGGGGGTGGCTGAGTTGTTCTTCAGGGAAGAGGAGAGGGGTCCAGAGCCTGAGGGAGGAGGGGGAGGATTAGGAGTGCTCTTCTGAGGGATGGGCGAGAAATTCTAAAGAGGATCAGCTGTGGTAGAAGCTAGAATCTCAAAGCTGTTGCTTGTGGATGGGGATGAGGCACCAGTTTGCAAGGGTTTTTTCCCGGTGGAGGTTTTTTTATTAGCTATTCTATGATTAGCAACTTTGGTGAATCCATATTGGTATGAAGAATCAGTGGGGCTAGGAGGATGGGGTCGAGCATTCAAAGGGAAATCCCGGAACAGATGGCCTAGAGCGTGACATTTGCGACAGCGAAAAGGGACATGCTCAAAATCTAAGGGCTGAATCCATTCAAAATCATCATGATAAAGACTTACTGAGTCCGGAAGGGGCTTTTCCAAACGCATGAAGACACATATGCGAACATAAGAGGTGTATCTGCGCAGGTTTGTTTCTTCTGCTATTTTGACGAATTCACCCAAGCTTTTACCTATATCTCTTAGCAAATCTTCATCCCAATATTCGAGAGGGAGCGAATACATCTGGATCCAAACTGGGGCCCAGCTAAAGTCCTCCTTGTCGGGGTTAAATCTTTCAACCCAATCCCATAAATACAAGCCTGCTGAGTTGAAAAAGTAAGGGCCTTCATCCATTACTCTGTTCATGTCTTCTAAGCAAATGAATGTCACAGTGAAAAACCCTTTCGGACCTAACTGTAGGGTGATGTGCCCCTTGGGTTTCCATTTTGTTGCGATCCATCCATGTAGGGCTTTCTTAGTTGGCCAGAATCTAATAAAATTTCCAATGAGAGCATGGTCCTTCATGTACTGGATTCATCCATTAACCCTGTGGCTAGGAAGATCAACCTTGGGCCTTTCCGCGGCGATAGGTTTGCATGTCGTAGAAGTTGCCTTGGGAATGTCCGTTTGACCATTCTCGGCCTGCGATTTGTCACTGCTCTTTTCAGGCTGAGAAGTTGAGGCGTTTGTCTTTTCTTGCATAGGAGAATCTGTAGTGACCTCGTGACTTCGTTCAGGGACGTCAGTTCTTGTCATGTTCTGCACCTTGTGCCCATTATTCGCTGAAGGGGAAGGCTTGGCGGCCCCCCCCTGAGGGTCAGCCATGGACGAGGTAGCAGAGCCTGCTGGCTGTCGATGGCAGAGGGGCAGCCTATCGTAATAGCGATAGAGGGATCGCTGACAGCGCCGTTGCAGAGATCGAAGAGAAACCCTAGGTTGCAGAGCATTATCTTGATTCAATCTAGCTATCCTTCATATAAATTCAGTAATTTTACCTACAAACACAAGATCCATTTCTCTCTGAAAAGTGGCTCCTGCATTAGTTAACCAATATTCATATAATTTTAAGTTGATAAGCATAATAAATTTATAGACATAATATAACTATTGATCATTTTGATCAACATGATATTAATTAGATGAATAAAATCATTTCAATATTTAAAAATTAAAATAAATAAATAAATAAAAATTCTAAGTAGTTTCATTTCAATTCTAAATTTCAAAAAATTAAATGAAAATTTCAAAATCCCCGTCAGAAAAACTGGGAGACCTGAGAAACAGTGGATACCTGTGACTAAGCAAAAAAACACGGATCCAAATTAACAATAGTGATACTCGTCACCGATAACATATCCAAATTAACGTCGTCGTTTATATCCAGTGTAGATGGCGTTAGAACCTGTAAAAACAATAAATCATATCAAAATCCACCGAGGTCAGAAAAATGATCCACCCAGATTAGAAAAAAAATTGAGAGATTTCTATAGGGTAATTCAAATAGGGATTAGTTTTTTTTTTTCTTCTTCCAACACTCACGTATTTCTGCATTGGATTCGGAAAAAAAAATAATGAACGTTAATAACACAATCAAATATAGAAATAAAAAAAATATTATATTTTCAAATAGGTATATTTTTGTGAGAATAATTTAGAATAATGTAGAAATAGGAGTGGTTATGGTTTGTTGAACGAGAGTTTTATAATTAGAGTTCAGTTCCACCCAAACTTAAGAAGATTAGGTGAATGTCTATGTTATAAATATGTAATGTCATCGTTGAGCTAATAACAATTTTGTGTGAGCTTGTCTCACCTTGTGTGTGTTGCATTTGTTTTGTTTAATTTGATATGTATGGGGATTTGTCTCCATCAAAATTAAATTTCTCTGATTGGATGAGAATTCTATTGGAGACTTGGAGACTTCTACATAGTCTTTAAAAATATTTGAAACTTTAGGATGTCCCCCAATATCATGCACATTAAATTTTAAAAGAAATTAATTTTTTTTTTTTTTTGAAAAATCTAAGTTCTAAACTTTAAAGTTAAAAAAAATTAAAAAACAAACCATGTCTCTCACAAACCTTTTCTTGCCAAGAATATTTGAAATTTCCCTATACCACAATCATCATGACTTTAATACCATACTAGATATATGCAAGAGATGAGTAGGAGAGACTAGATAAGAGATAAGATGATATATCAATGTGCCACTAAATTACTAGTGTTGTTGTCAATATAAGTAACAAGTTCTATTATTCATTTTAGGAACCAACCAACTAATCCCTCAATACATTAACATAAACATCATTTATTATATATAATTTATTTCACTTTATGACACACATAACATTTGTTACTTCTCAAATAAACATTGCAATTATAAGGTAAATAGATGGGATGGTAATGCTTTTTGTGCTATGTAAAAGATAGTGATTCTCAATGATTATGATATACAATACACTGATGACAGGTCTCACGAGGTTCTTAATTTCTAAACTCTTGATTTGGGATTTATAATTAAATTTTAATGACTTGTTCATGTTTATAGTTTTATTAAATTTTACTTTTAACTTTTAAAGTTTAGCTTCTTGAAAATGGGAAATGATAACAAGATTTGTTTTTGTCATGTACAATGATTAGTAGATAGTATTATACTTTAGCATTTTATTTTGTAATTTGAATTTCAGAATTAGTAATAGTTTAAATTTTTATAATTTAAATTATCATTCATATTTATATTGAATTACTAAAATTTGTTTTAATTTTAAAATTTTAATAAAAATAAAAATAGTTATCGTACTTGTCGTCCCAAACCTAAATTTTAGAGTGCGCTCTAGCGGTCCGTAAACTCGCTCCCGTACCCGTCGCCCCATCCCCACAGCCAGTGTAACATAGATTTCTGATACCTACTCAACCATAAAAATATCTCAGAAAAATTAGTTATTCGCTCCCGTACCCGTGGCCCCATCCCCACAGCCAGTGTAACATAGATTTCTGATACCTACTCAACCATAAAAATATCTCAGAAAAATTAGTTATTTAAAATATTGATCAGATTTTTTTTAACCCATTTCCCAACCATATTCCAACAATAAATATGAATTGCAAAAAAAAAAAACTATAAATTTTTTCGTTGAGCCCAAAAAAACCTAATTATAATTCACTAGAATTACATCATCCTAAAAGAAAAAAACTACTTTAAAAAAAAATCCAAGATTCACTAGAATTATATCATTTTAAAGGAATAAAACCACTTTGAACAAAAATAATCATAATTGGTTTGTGGATCAGTATTATTTTCCAATTTTCTATTTATTTATTTATAAATTAATTATTAGTTTTACAAAAAAAATCATTCATTTTTTCTTTTTAATTTCTCTTTTAATATATTTATCTATAAATTAATTATTAATTTTATTCCAAATTCATTCATCTTTTTAAATTTCTCTTTTAATATATTTATTAACTAATTAATTTTATTTTCAATTTTATTCCAAATATGTTTTAAATTTATTATTATAAACATTTTAGTTTTTTTGCTTTGATATTTTATTTTAATTATTTATCAATTAAATTTTTAATGTAAATTTTTACTTAGTTTATGTGCTCAAGTCCTGGAAGGCAGTTTGGAAATTTGGGAAATTGCTGAAACAAAGAAGACCTGGGTTTAAATCCTCTCTAAACGGTTTGTTGCAAGGAGGAAAAGTCTTAAACCGAAAGATGTTTACACTAATTATTTTATTAAAAAAAAAAAAAAAACGCATTTTAGATTAGTAATTTATTAGTTATTTCATAATTTATTCATCATTCTTTAATTTATTAATTATTAATTTTTTTCATAGTTATTTGGTTTTATCTTTAACTGGTATCTTCTATTTATTTATTAGTTTATTTATGTACATTTTATATCATTAATTTATTAATTATTATTTCTTTATTTCATCATTTTTTCTATATCTAAAATTTGGCTCCATTTTTTAATCTAAAGTTCAGATTTTCCTTTTTACACCTAAGCATTCTTGCTTTGAGGATGGTAAAATGTCGATGGAATAAATGAATGTAATGTCCATTAAAAAGTTGGACATGATCTTCCCACTTACATAGTGAAACTTACAGTGTATATATCTACATCAGCATGATTATGGTGATCCTAAATTATCGAAAAGACTAAAAGTAATGACAAAGCCAACCATCCTTCGGAAAATAATACAAATAACAAAAAAAAACCATACAATTCTACACTAAACTCAAAAGCCTATTAGCAAATGAAATAATTGAAAAAACCAATAATGAGTATAATTACATCATTTAAAAATCAAAAACTATTTCCAAGAAAAGTTGAATCTAAATTAATTGATTTAACGAATCCTAAATCAACAAAAAAATATATATACTAATGATGAAAAAAAAAAAAAACTAATTAACCAAGAGAAACTAAAGCTATTAACCAAACAAAATAATTAAGTTTATACAATGCATTTACATCAATAACGAGAACAATAAATGTCCTTATTTACATTCAAAACGACAGAGAAGACTTTCCCAGTGACACTGAACCTAAATTGATTCACTATGTGAACAAAGCATGATAAAGACTCCTAAATTGATTCACTGTGTGAACAAAGCATGATAAAGACTAACATAATATGAGAATGACCTAAATTAATTCACCATGTGAACAAAGCATGAAAAAAACTAACAGAATATGAGAATGACTAGAGGAAGGAATATGCAATTAATATCACTAGAGGAAGGCATGAGAAAAACTAACAGAATATGAGAATGACTAGAGGAAGGAATAGGCAATTAATATCACTAGAGGAAGGATATATATTTCCTTGACTTTGATACAATTTGTTTAATATCACCTGGAACAACAACTTGTTTACGTGAAATAGCAAAAACACATGTATACCCATAAACTGAAATTCATGGACAGATTACCTGAAATTCAAATATAGTTACTCAGCCTTATGGAAAATGCACCGTTACCTCAATAGGCTAAGGTGTGGTGTAAACAATACAAGCTCTCTATATTTCTTTCATAAAATGATTTCTGAAACTTCTCTCAGATTTCCTATGCTTCTTCGTCGCAACAATTTTAAGGGCGCGTACCGTTATCTGGAAATCGTTATCATTGTTGTACTGCACAAGTATGAGGTCCACTCATGTTCGCCATTTTAGATCTCTGTCGAAACTCTAGTTAAAAAATATTAGTTTGGTCATGCTTTTGAAATTCTAGAAAACAATGATCAGTGAAGGGACAAAAGTTTTTTTTTTTCCATTTTTACAGTGTGATGGGTCATTGAATAGAAATATTTTGTGCTGACATATATTGATTATTTTGTACCAGCCTAGCACTACTTAAATCATATTTCATTTACCCTGAGTAATATGGCATTGGTACTAAAAAGGCTTCTGCAGGATCAGCTACACAAAATGTCAACACCTCGTGGAGTGCAGTTGCTCCTGTGGTGGGAGCAATTCTATCTCTTTCAAATTTCAATTTTCTTCCAACAACTTGTTCCATAAACATAGCAATTGCCTACATCAACCATTCACCATAGTCAGTAAGCGTTAAATGTGTTGCAGAGACACTTTTACATTCAATCAAATACATTTTTCACAGGCTAGCATTTTGTCAGAGAAATCACAGCGGAAACCTTAAACAATTAACACACAGCAGATTTAATCAAGCACATAAAGACACAGTGATTTTACCGTGGTTCACCCAAACCTCCTGGGCTACGTCCACACAACAGGGCATTGGCAATCTTATTAATTCAAACAAGAGATTACAATTCTCACACACTCTCCAAAACAAACGTATGGATACCTGTTATATAGCAGGAGAATCTAACAGCCTCATAAATCCTCTCAACTCAAATTTAGCATGCATTAACTCCCTCCCAACAAACTGGAGCTAATCTAGGAACTAATTCCTAATTTTTGTCACCTAATGAGATTTTGCCTATTTTATCCAAAACAGAAAATCTCAACAATCTCCACCTTGACAACAATTAGCCTGATGCCCTGTTCTTTTATTATTTTATCTCTTCTGCAAGCCAATATAAGCCAAACACCAACGTAGCTTCTCCAACAAAACTGGTTTCGTGAACATGTCTGCACAGTTTTCCTTTGTATGCACCTTTTCAAGAGAGACTCCCCTTTCAGTAATAACCTGTCTTACAAAATGGTACTTAATTGGAATATGCTTTGATTTACTATGATAGGCCGGATTCTTAGCCAAATGTATTGCACTTTGACTATCACAAAGTAACTTGATGTTGTCCTGTAACCTACCAAATTCACCAAGCAAACCTTTCAACCAAACCGCCTCTTTGCAAGCATGAGAAGCAGCAATGTATTCTGCTTCAGTAGTGGACAAAGCAACAATGTTCTGTAGCTTTGACATCCAGCTGATAGCTCCACCTGCAAGAGTAAAGACGTACCTTGAAGTTGACCTTCTCTTATCCAAATCACCTGCAAAATCAGAATCAACATATCCACAAACATATTCACTGCTCCTGTTATAAGTGATACAGTAATCACTTGTGCCTCTCAAGTATTGAAGCACCCATTTCACTGCTGACCAGTGTTCTTTACCCGGATTTGCCATGTACCTGCTGACAACCCCAACTGCATGTGAAATATCTGGTCGAGTACAAACCATCGCATACATCAAACATCCTACTACATTAGCATATGGAATTCGAGACATATAATCCTTTTCTTCATCTGTATTAGGACATAAACCCGAAGAAAACTTGAAATGGGAAGCGAAAGGGACTGACACAGGCTTCACATTATTCATACCAAACCTCAAAAGTATCTTCTCAACATACTTCTGTTGTGATAGCCACAGCTTACCATTACTCCTGTCTCTAAAAATCTCCATGCCCAAAATCTGTCTTGCTGCTCCTAGATCTTTCATATCGAATGTCCTTGCCATCTGAGTCTTCAACCTGTTGATTTCATCAATGCTTTTGCTTGCTAAAAGCATATCTTCAACATACAACACTAAGATAATGAACATGCCATTTTTCAATTGCTTGAAATACACACAATGATCATATTCACTTCTAACATATTTCTGACTCAACATGAAAGAATAAAACTTCTTATACCACTGCCGAGGCGACTGCTTCAGGCCATATAATGACTTCTTGAGCCTGCAGACAAATTTCTTATTGCGATGCTGAACAAACCCTTCCGGTTGTTCCATATAAATTTCCTCATCTAAGTCTCCATGTAAAAATGCAGTCTTAACATCTAGTTGCTGTAATTCCAAATCAAGCAAAGCAACTAACGCTAACACAATTCGAATTGAAACTATTTTAACAACTGGTGAAAAAATATCATGAAAATCTATGCCTGCTTTCTGAGAAAACCCTTTTGCAACCAGTCGCGCTTTGTACCTGTCCTCCGTATCATTCACACCCGTTTCAGCTTGAAAACCCATTTACACCCCACAGTTTTCCTGTCTTTCGGAAGCTCAACCAGATCCCATGTGCCGTTCTTACTCAAGGCCATCATTTCGTCATTCATGGCTGCTTTCCACTTGTCACTATTCGAACCTTCTATTGCTTCCTGATAGCACAGAGGTTCATTGTCATTAGCAGTAAATGCAACTGAAGTAACATAATCATCATACCTTCTCGGTGGTCGTTTGATTCTTGTCGACCTCCTTAAGGATGTTTCTGGTGCTTCCACGATTGGCTGACTACCACCTGTAGGGACTTCTTGCCGATCAGTATCTGAGACCTGTTCATGATCTAAACCTGAACCCTATTCATGTTCTGATTCTGAAACCTGTTCATGACTAGTATCTGAACTATGGTCATCATGACTATCATTAGAAGTGCTGTCAAACTGAATGTGCTGAAAATCAGATACATCATCCTGTTTCAATTTATTATCTACATCTAACTGTACAAGAGAGGATTCATCAAACTTTACATCTCTGTTGATGATGATTTTGCGGATAGTAGGATCCCACAATCTATATCCCTTTGTTCCAACACCATACCCAACAAAGATATACCTTTTAGACTTTGGATCTAATTTAGTTCGCTGATGTTTAGGCACTAGAGCATATGCATCACAACCAAACACTATGAGTTTAGAATAGTCACAAGGGTGTCCTTTCCATACCTCTTGCGGAATCTTGCAGTCTATCGCCGTCGATGGAGATCGGTTTATCACATAACAAGCTGTTGCCATTGCTTCCGTCCACAACTCCTTTTGCAACCTGGCGTTACTCAGCATACTCCTTGCTCTCTCTAGAAGATTCCTGTTCATGCGTTCAGCAACTCCATTTTGCTGAGGAGTATAAACCGTGGTCTTATGTCTCTCGATCCCTGCATCCTTGCAATAGCTATCAAACTCCTTGGAAGTAAACTCACCACCATTGTCAGTTCTTAAACACTTTATTGTTCTACCAGTGCTGTTTTCTACCAATGCTCTAAACTGCTTGAAAACTGAAAAAACATCAGACTTCGTTTTCATCATGTAGACCCACACCTTCCTAGAAAAGTCATCAATGAACGACACAAAATATGACGAACCACCATATGAAGTAGTAGGGGCTGGACCCCAAACATCTGAATGAATATAATCAAGTATCCCTTTACTAGTATGTTTGCCTGTTTTAAATTTTTGTTTACTTTGTTTGCCAAACAGACAATGCTTACAGAAATCTAACTTTCCAGACCTTAGATTAGGAAGTAACTTGCGATCAGCCAAAATTTTCAACCCTCTTTCGCTCATATGGCCCAACCTTTGATGCCATAGGCGAATGGAACTACTGTCATGTTCAGACACCGTAGACACATGATCTGACCCTGTACCTCCTTCTAACTGAAATAGATTTCCTACTTTCTTAGCTTTCATAACTAGTAAAATGCCTTTATAGATTTTCATAACTCCACCTTGAATTACAGTTTTATATCCATTCGTATCCAATGCTCCTAAAGAAATTAGATTTTTTCTTAAGTCTGGAACATGTCTCACATCTGTTAACAATTTAGTTGTGCCATCAAACATTTGCAGTTGTATACTTCCTATCCCGACAATATTAGATGTGACATCATTACCCATGTACACGACTCCATCATTAACTGATCTATATGTCTTAAACCATTCTCTATGAATACACATGTGGTTTGATGCACCGGAATCTAACAATCAATGTTGATCATGATTTGACATATTAACAGACAACACTTCGTCACTCATACCTGAACCAGATGCCGAACCTGTATCTGTCGCATTTGCCTCCTTCTTCTCTGTCGAAGAGTCTCCTTTCTTCTCTGTTTGTTGTCTCTTCCAGCAGTCTTTCTTCAAGTGCCCCGATTTGCCACAAAACCAGCACTTTACTTTGCTCTTCTTCCCTTTCGACTTTGAACGCGAATCGCTGCGCTTACCAGAGCGTCTTTCTCTTGAACGACCTCTAGCCATCATTGCCTATGATGTAGAGGTGTCAGCATTCGACTTCTTCCTCGTCTCCTCAGACAACATGGCTCCAACCACATCGTCAAACTCAAGGACAGCTGCATTACTGAAGCTTATGGAAGCAACAAAGTGATCCCACGATTCAGGCAATGTACACAATAGAGTTATTGCCTTATCCTCTGAATCAAATTTTACATCTAGACTTTGTAATTGTACCAATAGAGTATTGAAAACATTCAGATGGTTAGTAACCGAGGTACCTTCCTTCATCCGCAAACTGTACAGCTGCCGCTTCAGGAGAATCCGATTTGTCAAGGACTTCGTCATGTAGAGCTTCTCAAGCTTGATCCACAAGCCTGCGGTGGTCTTCTCTGACACAATGTTGAACAAAACGTCATCTGCCAGGCATAACCGAATTGCGCTCAGAGCTCTGTCATCCAACTCAACCCATTCATCCTCCGTCATGGAAGAAGGCCTTTTGCTCCTCCCCAACAGTGCTTTTGCCACGCCTTGTTGAACCAGCATATCATGCATCTTAAGCTTCCAGATCTAGAAGTTGTTCTTGCCATTGAATTTCTCAATTTCAAACCGGGCATTTTGAGTTTTCGCCATCTTGTTTTAGCAAAAAACACAGTAATCTCCAGAACCAATTTTCAAATAAAGAATGCCCTTTTAATTAAAAAATGCCTTTTAAAAAAAAAAATTGCCCTTGCCTTCCTTTAAGTGCCTCTCACTGCTTTTAAAAAAAAAATATAACCTTCTCCTTCCTTTAAAGTGCCTTTCACTTCTTTTAAAAAATATATATATATATCCTTCACTTTTTTTTTTTTCATACCATATCCAAATGGTATTCACATTACCATATCCAAATATCAAATCGATTTATTCACATTACTATATCCCATTCTTGACACCATTTATTGTTTTTAAAAAAACATATCACCACCGATTAAATCAATTAAAAAACTTGATTTAATTGATTTAATACAAATCGAATAGATTTAAACTTATGGTATTTTAAATAAATCCTTATGGTATTTCAACGAATGGATTTCAACTTATGGTATTTCAACGAATCGATTTGCATATCCTTTTAAAAGAAAACAAAAAATGGCACTTCATATAAATCGACCAGTTCATTCAAAAACGACTTCAAATCGTTTGACCGTGCATATATTACCGTTTGACCCTGCGTTCAAATGTCGACCTGCGTTTAAATGTCGAACTGCGTTCAACTCACTCTGATGCGCACCAGGTATACAGCTTCAACGTTATGACAGTGGACAGTGCGCAGCTCCACCTCCACGCAACACCAACGCAAAAAACAAACCGCCGCTGTGTTATTTAAACGCACCAACGCTGCACCGAATCTTCACACGTTGCAATGCAGTAGCGGTTTCGACCGGCGCTCAGCAATTTTTACGCACCACAAGAGCTGTTTTTGGAGCAGTTCAACCCACGACTCTGCCAGCACCGCTGCCACCAAGATTCAAAACTGGAGTTAATCAGCTCTGCAATCCTTTCAAACTCGGCTTCTGCGCTGACACTTCCCAGTCCACGGCTACCTCCAGCAGCCACGCAGCACGCAGATCCACACATTAACACTGCCCGATCCAGCACCTCCACGCACAGGTTTAACAGCAAACCATACATCCGACGCACAGAAATCCGACCTCTGCACGGACTGAGCTAACACAATTCGTATGCAGTTAAGAAACAAAATCTGCGACCTCTTACTTAGAGCTCCGATACCACTTGTCAGAGAAATCACAGCGGAAACCTTAAACAATTAACACACAGCAGATTTAATCAAGCACATAAAGACACAGTGATTTTACCGTGGTTCACCCAAACCTCCTGGGCTACGTCCACACAACAGGGCATTGGCAATCTTATTAATTCAAACAAGAGATTACAATTCTCACACACTCTCCAAAACAAACGTATGGATACCTGTTATATAGCAGGAGAATCTAACAGCCTCATAAATCCTCTCAACTCAAATTTAGCATGCATTAACTCCCTCCCAACAAACTGGAGCTAATCTAGGAACTAATTCCTAATTTTTTTCACCTAATGAGATTTTGCCTATTTTATCCAAAACAGAAAATCTCAACACATTTCACATGTACAGTTTGATTAACCAGAAAGAAATTCAAGCTTAGTTGAGAACATGTCAAGTTTGTAAACGAGTTGCAATTATGTACTTTTCTACAAGCAGGGAGGCCATGATAATCTTGATAGAGAGTGATTTCCTTAAAACCTGACATGCCCTCCCCATCGCAAATCGACACCTTCGGATGCGCAAGTAATCAGATGGAGATGAAGATTAGGTAGAAGTGTGTGAATATATGTTTCCAAAAAAAATTGGATGGAACATTTGAAATTTTCACATATAGAGGGAGGTAGCGGGACTTCATTTTCAATTGTTAAGTTTGTCTAAAATTACCAATTTTTGATTAATTGTACATTAAATTGTTATTTTTAACTTTCATTACTAATATTAAGTTTATCTCCAATTACTAATTGTTAATTTTTATATTCATTTATTAATTTATTAATTTTGAAAATTATATGGGATAATAATGTGTATCAAAAGGTAAAATCAAATTATTAATTGTTAATTTTTATATTTATTTACTAATTTACTAATTTTGAAAATTATATGGGATAATTCTCTGTATCAAACAATACCAAAAGGTAAAAAGAAAATCGCATGTTTTTTTGTCAACAATGTTTATTTCATAACTGTATGCTCTAGTTATAAATTATTTTATATCTTATCATAGTAAAGCTCATTTGTTAGTATTACACAATGTGGGATTCCTACAAAAATTAGGAATTTTCAATTATGAAATTATCTATATACAAAATCACATAGTCGAACTGCCATTTCCTTTTGTTTTATGTGGCCACCATAATTTTTAATCCATTTTTTTATGTCATTTTCTTTTTTTAGATTGACATATAGAAATTAGTATAATGTTCTTCATTTTAATACATTATGGATGAGACGAATTTCAATATTCCTATGCTTATTCAAAGTGGCATATTTTAATCCACACAATACTTATTAGAATTTCAAATAAATGCTCATTTCCTCTAAACTCAAAACCTACGTGTATGGGACATTAGAAGATGTGTAATTCACTTATACTTCCACTATCTAAGAGATTGAATTAGCATAACCCATAATATTTAGGACTTTAGATTGGATTTATATCATTTTCCTCACTAACTAAAACATAACAATCCTTAGTTTACATATTTTAACTATAAAGGAAAAGGTTTCTATAAAACTAGTGGTGGAAAATATGGATTCCTTTGAAAACAATTATCCTTTCAAAGGATTGTATAAACCTCTATAACAATTCTTTTGAAACGACAATATTTGTATGGTATGCGGAATGGGATGAAATAAATGTATGCAAACTCCAAGAAAGATATCTTAAGATATGAAATACTTTAAAAAATTATCATGGCTGCTATAAAAATCTATATTTCCTATGTTTTAAGGTGAGAGAAGGATTGATTTCATGCCATAATAGTCTTGAATGATAATTAGAGTAGTGTAAATTCACAATATTTTATGTCATAAAACCTATTTTTAATGGAATCAAGGCATTAGGGGAGCTTCATTCTATCATCATCAAGAGAGTCCCAAAGATCTATGAGTATTTTTTCTATAGAATTTTTTCCTTGGCACCCCATCCTTGAAATTATTGTTCTGAATTTTACATAAAACGATCAAATCTAATGATGATTGAATAATGTTTTTCCAGAATCTCTTGGTGAGGGTATTTATTTCCTCTTATTTCTATTTTCTCAAGCATCATGTTAAATAATGAGTCTTTAATAATATTTGGTTAAACAATGTGTCAACATATTTTTTTGTTTATTTGTTGGAAATAAGAATGATTGTTTTGGTTGTTTAATAAACATTGAAATAGTTTATCTCCATGCAACTTAGCTTCAAAAATTGGTTTCGCTGAAGGAATGATGTATACATTCCTAAAAAAATAAAATTCATTTTACCTAAAGATTAAACATAAACCTAGCCCTATTATATTCCTATTCTACTAAATTTCGTTGCCTTTACATTGACATGGAGTGATATCATATTGACATCATTACCATAGAATAAATATTTTTCAAATTTACATAAATAGTTTTGATGAAGGTTCGACCGACCATTCTTCCAAGACTATATTCTCAAGGATGTATATCAAGTTGAAGGATTAGTTACCCTTTTTTCAAATATGGTATTTTGGATGTTATTCATGTAGATGAAATATTGATTTACCATTCCCCCAAGGTAGTGTGATCAAGGGTGTGTATCACTTGGAAGGGATGACTCACACTTCCACTAGGATAGTATTTTATTAATGAATATGAGAAAGAGGAATGGTTAAGTGACCCTTCCTCAAATATTTTATCCACCTCACATGTCAAATATAAGATGCATCGATCAATGCTTCCTTCACTATAGTATGAATAAGGAGGTGGATTACTTAAAAGAGTTGGTTGACCCTTTCTCCACAATATTAACCTCAAATAATATAAGGGTTAGGTAACCTGTCATCTATAACGATACCCTGAAGGAGGAAAATCAATTGGAAGCATTGATCAAGCCATAATCAAATATGGTATTTTGGCAATTATTCGTGTATAGGAAGGGTTGATTAGCACTTCATCTAGTGTAATATTATTCACATAAAGCAATGGTTTATTGAAACATGGAAGTGTTAGTTGACACTTCCACCAATATATTATTTTATTGAAAAATATGAGAAAGAGGAACTTTTTCCTAACCCTTTTGAAAATATGGTGTTTTCCTCTTCCATAATCTAGAGGAAGAATAAACCAAAAATTTGTCTATGATAGTATGACTAAGGATATGGATCATTTATAAGAGTCAACCAACCCTTCCACTGTGATAATTAAATAAAATACTATAATCCTTTAGAAATATTCCAAGGGAGGGTTAGTAGACCCTTCCTCTAAGACAATAATCTCAAGGAGGAAAAGAAGTGGAAAGGAAAACTAACGACCTTGAGTTATAAGGGTTCGTATATACATTTCCTCCATGTTAATGACCTCAAATATTATAATATTAGAGAAATATTCTAGGCTATCATTAGTACTCCTCTCAGATAGGATAATAATCTCAAGGACATAGGTGAAGAGGAAAGGCTATCCAACCATTGTTCATATATTGGATTTTACTCATTTTTTATGTAAATTAAGGGTCAAATGACCCTTCACCGAAAATAGTACGATCAATGATGTGGATAGCATGGAAGAGTTGACCAACCCATCTTCCAAGATAACATTCTCAAAAATATAGAAAAGTTATAAGGGCTAGTTGATCCCTCCTCCCAAATGGCCTTTATGTTATGATCTATGTCAAGGAAGGGTCTACCAAACCTTTCTCCAAGATAGTATTATTGAGGAGGTGGATAACATAAAAAATAGTGTAATACATCCTGTAGGATAGTACTCTCAATTATGCAAATAAGAGGAATGGTTAACCGACCCCTCCTAAAATATGGAAATTTGGTCATGATTGATGTAGAGGGAGGATCAACCAACCTTTCGTCCATAATAATATGATAAATAAGGTGGACCACATAGAAGGGTCAATTTACCCCTCTTTAAGGATAATATTCTTAAGGATGTGGAGAAAATAAGTATTATCTTACCCTTCCTCCAATGTGATATTTGGGTGATAATTGGTATTTGTTATTTTAGTGAGATTTCTTGATGGGATAGGTTAGTTTTAGAGATAAAGCATTGAGGAAGTTCAAGGAATGGATACACATGGTAGTGTTATATGGTTTATATGTGGCCCTAGTGTTAGTACTAGGATTGTGACATGGAGTGAAACATGGTGGGGTAGGGAGTAGTTTTGTGGCACATGAGTTGCATTTAAAACATGGGAAGTAAATCAATTAGGTGTGAAAACATTTGGGTCTTTAACCCAATGATGAATGGAAAATTGTTTTAGTCAGTATTTTGAAGTTTACCTCAAAAATTGTGGAGTTTAGCCATTGAGTAGTCTATTAAGAGAATCATTACCCCTAGCCTTTGGAAAACACAAATGAGAAATGGTGATGGATAATAATGATACCATATTGATGGGAAGGATGATTTTAATTGGTGATGTTAGTAGAGGTTGCATGGAAGAAGTAGAAAAAAACACATGGACCCAAAATAGGGGTCATGCAATGACATAGTAGTTCCATATGGAAAATAAGATTGTAACCATGGGGAAAGGGACTTTGCCAAGCAGTAAAAAATTCATTTAAGTGTTAGGGGGGCTTTATTTTAGATCTAATTTAGTCTTTAAAGTTTATTTTGTTATGGGGTTAAAGTAGATAAAGGCATCAAAGAAGTTCCATAGAAACTTCCCTTCAAGGAATCTTTTGCCTCCCTCCATCGACGAGTGTCGATAGTTTGACCTGATGAGATAGTGACATCAACCAGGAGGAAAGGTCAATTAAAAGAGTCAGTAGGTAGTGACATCAACATGATGTCATAGTACTGAAAAATTCAATCATGTGGAAGTGAATATAGTCATTTCCCCCTCGAGGAATATTTTCTTGTAGGTGTTTTCCAAGCCAACCTTAGAAACCAATAGATGATTTTGATGGGGATGCCATTAAGGTGATGTCATCCCAATAAGACACATATGGAGGGAAAGGATATGGTTGATTTAATAAGCCAACAACTATTGGAAAGGGCCCATTAGGGAGGGTCATTAAGGAATCTCTTTCCCCCAAGTAATAGGAGATTCGAGGAGAATTGTTGATAATGGAAACCAATAGGTTAAAGTACTATTCATCGAGTCATGATTTCACACTATAGGCTAAACATTTGGGCTAATAAAATAAATAGAAATTAAGGATAAAATTGGTATTGTGGGGAGGGATTATGGTTCTATCAAGGCCGTGGTCATTTAATTTTAAGTTCTCACACTACCATTATAGTGCTATGGTAGTTTGGGAATGCACTAGCACATAATATATTTCATTGAAGGAAGGAATGATGACTAGGTGAAGGGTCATGAAAGTGTAGAATGACAACCTTGTAATATGGAAGGATGATGATGTGGTGTATGAATATGGATGAAATATCAGTGATTCTTAAGAAAATTTATATGCTCTTCCAGCCTCTGCACAAGAAAACAAGGATACAAGTATATGTAATAGCATGGTATCACAACTCGAAAATTATGTGCCCCATTTAATGAGGAAACTAGGTGCATGAAAGAGGAATTTAGAAGTGGAGGGTATTGGGGGAAGGTGACCCAATGGTCATTTTATTATGAGTACTTAGTGGTAGAGGGGGGGTATATTTCTTGTTCCACAAATTGTGAGTGTGTTTTATGTTTATTTAAATCATGCACATGTTTCATATTTCTTTAAATCACACAAGCATTTTTAAAGAATAGTTTTTTTAGGGGAGATATATATGAGGGAAATTTGAATTTTAATGCAACATTAATGTGTTTCACAACACCTATACCATTCCTCATCATAAATTTATGTGTCACCTCTAATCCAGCTAGGTGTCTTCCTTGGAATTAACTTCGGTGAAAAGAACCTATATGTTAGAGCCTAGCTAACTAAGCTAAGACACTAAATAGTTGGTGCTTTTATTTAGAAATAGCACAATAGCTAACTTTACCTAGCCCTCTATCTCGAAACCCTTGTGATACTTAAATTTTATCCTTATTCAATGAGAATGTAGTAGATCAATATGTATTGCACCTTACATTGGGATGTGAGCTAGTATTTAGGTGTATTATTCTTCTATAGATCCTTTTATCTTCCCAACTATCTCTCTCTCTCTCTTTATTTTTCTACACATGTTTATCTTCTCCTACCCATCCCCTTGCCTCTCTCTCTCCACCCATTCCCCTTTTATTTTCCTCACACTCTCTCCATATCTCTCTCACTCTCCCTTTCCCCATTTCTCTCAACACCCATACCTATCTCCTTCCATCACACTCCTTCCCTACATTCCTCCCTCCCTATCACACCCTCTCCCTCACTCTCTTTTTCCATGCCTCTCATTCCCTCTCTCTCTCCCCTCCCGATTTCTCTCTCAAAAACCCTCTCTTGCTATATATATAATATATAGAAATATATATTATACAATAAATAAGATACAAATGTATTATCGACACTATAAAATTAATAACAATAAAAAAAATCTAAAATTACATACATACTTATAGTAATGAAATAATAAAAAATATACTAAGTATAATACAAAAATGAAAACAATATTATACCATGTGCAATACTATTGGCTTCTCAATTCCATGAGCCCATAAAACACTATCTTTAAGTTGAAGAAAAATTTAATGGCATATGTACATATTATAGCTCTATCAAGCAATGTGTCTCCATCAATCTCCATAGAATGATGGAGCTATGTAGTTTAATTGAGGGTTTTATTTAGCCCTAGATGGACCTTTTAAAATATTGATAGAGGGCTTAAAAAATACCGTCACAAAGCTACATTTTCAACCTTTAGAACACAAGTTCTTCCAAAAAGAGTGACCCACCTCCATGGATTCACCCTTACTTTAATTTGAAATGACAATAGTATATAAAAAAAAAAGTTATCTCAATTGGCTTATTCATAAATTAAATAATTATGTATTATGGTTTTGTGTATTTATTTTCTCATGAGAGTAATATAAAAAGTAAAGAATTGCAATAAATATTTAAAAAATAGTACTTTGAATTTTTTGTATTTATGGTGCAAACTTAGATAAATTAATTTAGTTTTACATGTAAACACCACAAAAAGATGAAACAAATAAATATCATAAAATAAATATTTGTGAGTTTAGTTCTAATTTATATATCCATAAAATAAATATTTGTAATTTTTTTATGTTTATGGTGGCAATTCACATAAATAAATCCACTTGTACATGTCAACATGGCAAACACAAATTTAGCTACCCTACTTTATAAAAATTTCCAATATAGAGTAGACCACTTCTTTAAATATATGGTGATATACCCCACTTCCATTAAGATCAATAAAATTTTACTCCACTTTAACACCACATAGTAAGAATGGTGCTAACTTGTCCATCAAATATGGTGATATACTCCATTTTAATATGATTCATAAACATTTACACTACATTAAAACCACATAACATAAGTGGTGCTAAATTGCGGTGCTAAAAGAAGTTATTTCTTATTGTGTTTACATCTATGCAAAATTCTACTAATCATCTCACTTGGTACAACTTTGTTGATCTCTGATTTATGATTAACACTAAAAATTTAAAAATTACAATTAAACATTATCTCCAACACTCATAAATCTTTTTATGTTCAATAATTATTATTTTAGACTCCACATCTAGCTACCAAAAAACACTATGGTATCAAATTTGTTCAGGAAATTAAAATTTCCTTAGGCTTCCAAGTCAAGTGCAAACTATTTCATGATGAACATTGATTTTCTTTCATTTAAATTGGGGACTACATGTAATTATCCACAAAGAAATCAAGAAATAATGTTTTAAAAGGAATAAACATCACACATTATTCTAACCTATCTAAATAGTATCTTACACCATTGTTGAGAAGTATTTGATAATCTCATCAATATTATGGAGTTAAAACTATATGAACCATTGTTCCTACGAGGAATTGCAACTCTCTCATCCAAATCAACTGTAAAATTCCAGTATCTATATATATATATATATATATATATATATATATATATATATCTTAGAAGGAAAATATTGATCCTTTCCCTCCCTAATCAAACGTATCACATGAAATTTTTTTCCTTGTTCAATTGAGAAAGTGAATACATTTCGTAAATTGGAAAAAAATGATACAACCAATAAATAAATGGAGGGTGTATCTATATCAAATAGTTTGAACAAACCTCCAACACATTAAGAATAAATCAATTATATATATATATATATATATTTATATTTCCTTTTAATCGTTTTTATAAGAATGTGAACATTATGCCATCCCATTACAACCCATTAATATAAAATCAAATAATATAGATAAAACATATGTTTTTCCTAGCTAAATTCTTATCATTCTCTTTACTTCAACATATTTGCCAGCCTCATCAATTGAACTTGTGATGAGTGCTATAACAACCTGTCTCATTACCATTTGACCAAAACCCCACGGACTTATAGATCAGCTTCGTTAAGTATTGTTCTCAATCACACTTACATTCTCCTCTTTGTATCTATATATGGTTTTGTACTCATCACCACTTGTTAATTTTTTGCTATAGAATCGACTCCTTATTATAAATTGAATATTTTCTAGAATAGATATTCTATATCAAATCCTTTTTTTAGATTAACTGTCTTCTGGTATAGGAAGAGGCGGAAACACCATGATGTTTCAACCATACAATTTTTGACGATTCATATTATATCGTCTATTTAAATCATAGGAGAAATTTCATAAGCTAGTTCACAACACGTTTTGTTATCTTAATAAATCGTCAGAATTTACTCTTATATAACTCCAATGTATCTCTCATGTTATCCATTTCACTTGGACCTAGGTGAACGGTATCGACCATTGACGGATAATGAAGTTAATGTTAAATCAATGCTAATCAGATAGTTAACAACTAGTCATCCTTCAGCTTTGTTCTACTGTTTTCTACACGAAACATCATACACAACACATAAACCCAGACTTGAACTGTTATAGGTTTCGGCTGTGAAACCACATCGCATCCATTCCCTCCGTCGCAAATCAAAATTGGTGACCATAACATTTAATTGGGTGCGATATGGGAAAACCCTAAATCCTTGCAATTGCGATGTGCGATGGCATGATCACATCACAACATAAATCCTTTAATTTACAAAGCGCTATCCTCTTGAGCTTGCGATATGAGATTTGTGGGCACATCGCATCACAAATAAAATAACATAACTTGCAGGTGCTTAAAGAGGTAACTCATAAAACATGCGAAGTGCAAACTACGGGCGACTTGAAAAGGTAAAACATAAAAAGTGTGAAGTGCGGGTGGACTAAAAAGGTAAGTGGTAAATTCTGCGAAATGAAATATTTATAATTTACGATGTGCGATGATGATGTGGCATCGCAACATCGCAAGGTTTCGGTGCAGGCTCTAAAATGAAAATGGTAAAAGTTGCGAAGTGCGGTATGCAGCCACTTAAACGGCGGGGAGTGGGAAATGGTAAATAGGTAAGGAAAAGTGAAATGCAAATTTTTGTAGTGGTTGGTAATGTGGTAAGGTTTGAGGGTCCCACCGATATCGCATTGGTGGAAACATAACTTTTGGTGAAAGGATTAAGAGGTAAATGCTAAATCTTGTGGGTTGTGAATTGCGGGCAAGAGGTAGGTGAACGATGGGAAAGATAATTAAATGCAGAGTAAGGTTGGGTACTCTGCTTTCTAATTTTGCATGGAACGCCTGCGGATTTGAAAATCTTGAGCTCATCCTTCCCTACAATGAAAATTCAATTAAAGTCTGGGTTGCTGCCACTTTTATTCATGGCAGTGGTTGGGAGTATTTCTAATGCTCATCCTTAATCACAAATGTGGCCATCAATCATTCCCAGAAACTTTATGAGATAAAATTTTTTTTTTTGCCCCAATGGCTTTGTGAGGATATCTGTAAACTGTTCCTTTGACGTGCAATGTTGCAAAAACATTTCACAATTGTTAACTAATTCCCTTATGAAATGGTATTTGGCATCAGTATGCTTTTTTCTCTTGTGGAAAATGTTAGCGCTCAAATCTACCTTAGGTTGAAATAAGGTAAAACTCAAGGCTACATCAAACCACGCTCAGCCTCATAGCTAGCCCTACGAGGACAGGAGAGGGCTCACTCCGGTTCTATCTCGGAAAAAGGTCTTCAAGGAGCTGAGATGACTCAAAATGTATACTGATTTTAGGCTAGTAAAGAGATAGGGAAGTTTGATTTTGATTTTTGGGGTTTTTGTTGGAGAAATGGGAAGAAACAATTTTGGGTCCGGGGATAAGGCCAGATTTTTTCAGATCTCGAGTTGGGGCGAGGTAGGAAATAGTCTTGATGCTTTTGATTTGAGTATATGGATGGATCAGAACGAAAAGGAGCTGAAGAGGGAAAGGGAGAACATGGATCCTCTCCAAACAGGCGAAAACATGCAAAATTAAACGAATTCAAAGGAAGAACACTGTAAACAATCGATTCAACCTCATCTACTCATTCATTTAATTTCAGAAGCATAAGAAGGGATGGCATACATTAAACATGAAATAACTTACAATATTTGGAAAACACCATCAGGCAGAAAGCAAAATCTACATGGTGTAGAACCTATTCACTGTAGCCAATATATGAAAAATATGTACAATAATGTACCAAAAAGTTTCCCAAAGTCAACACGTAGAATGTCCTACAAAAATTACATCATATGGACTTTCTTCCCACTCCTCTGGGGTCAATTCCTCCAGCTGAGGCCAGTTCCAACTAATTCTAAACAAAGAACTAAATAGGCATAAACAACTTGCCTCTAAAGAGGAAAGCTAGGATTCTTACATCGATTTTTACTTTTTGAGGTAGATCATCTAGAAGAGGTAAAAGTGAGTCAAATTTACATGAAACATGATGCACATCATGATAACAAAATTTCATCCCCAAAACATTGATGTCCCAAGCGTGAAATCTACTGAAATTGGAAGGTGAAAAATTGACCAAAAATCCATATGCGTAGCGCCCCTAAGTCATACGCGTAGCGCGCATTTCAGCCTGATTTTGGAGCACTTCCTGGCATCCAAATTGAGCTCATGATAGCTCGTTGGAAAGCCCTGGATGTTGACTATCCAACCCAAGTAGAATTTTCCAATTTGGAGCTCATTTGCCCCTCCAAAGCTTCATTCTCCCAGAATTACTTCCTGCTGGTGCAAAAGGTGGCAGCAAGGTGGTTTTCATGGTGTTTCTGGGCCTTTTGACTATCCAGAACTTGATGAAATGCTTCGGAAATACTTGATCATGCATAAATCAGCATGAAAAACCCAGAAATATAAATTTTTCCTTCAGCAAGTGTCCCAAACAAAAGCGAGCACATCGATGTGTTACTCGTATAACTGAAAAATCTGTTTTTAGGCCAAAATATTTCAAAATGACAAAAATTTCTGCGAATTTGCTCAAATTTGGAGCAAAGACCCTCCATCATGTATGATGCCTAGCCAACGAAGCCTCGGCCAAAATCCGGAGTGGATAAGGCCTTTTCCGCTGTTTTAGTGCTCTGCTCAATCTCCTCTTCAAAATCTTCATTTTTGCCTTGCAGACGTGCATGCGAGCCCAATAATGATATTTCATGTGACGAAGCATGTCTTTGTCTCGATTTGCCTTCGCCAACAATTTCTCCAGATGAATGTTAACATGTGTGAGGCAAGAATCTCGATCGGCCGGTGTCATATCACCCGGTCTCTTCCGGGCCAATTGTCGATCCTCACGGATTCGCCGCAGCTCTAACAGTGTGTGCTCATCCTCTAACTGTTTTTTGCGCTGCTCCAGGTATTCTATCATCCACTGATCCTTCTGCAATTTATCTTTCAGCGTGTCATTCTCGGCCTTTTGCTCCTGGATGATCTCCTTCAGTTTCGAGCTAGGAGAGCTCGCATCAACATCAATGATCACGAAATCAGTGTCCCGGCCTCCTGATGGGCCCTCATCATGCATGGGCCTCTTTCCCCTGTCCTGGAAATGTACATGTGATGAAGAAGAAGGAGAGACCCCTTCCACATCATGTGGAGATAATACTCGCTCTGTTGATGGAGTCAATGAGACCCCTTCCACCTTGGGTGGAGATAGTACTCGTCGTGTCGCTGCAAATAAGGCCCTGTGGCCTCGCTGGTATGTCACAAACAATGGAGCACTGATATGCTCGATCTCAGGAATTTCAGGCTGGTGTGAAGGCTCTCCCTCATCATGAACTATCTCGGGAGGCGACTGTGGCGCTGTAAATAAGTCACGAGAGATGAAATCCTCCCAAGTGATGCCCTGCTGTGTCAACTGATGTACCACTACGATCTTGATCAGCGCGTAATGATATATACTTCTATGCTGCTGTGCTGGGGTCTTCTTCTGTACAAAAATCGTCATCCTCTCTATGTTGCGATACATGAAGTACGGTATGTTCATCATACGTACCCTCGTGAAGTGCATCAACAAATGGACATGGTACGCATAGAGACGCGAGAATCTGCCCTCGCAACTGAAATACCGAATGATGAGTTTCATCAATGGTGCAAACTCGTCCTTCAGGAAACTGAAAGGAAAAACCCTGCTCAGGTGCCTCATATACCCAGGTTTGATATATGGCTCATAGTGGAATTTCTCTAACTGCTGACGTTTGTTCCATTCCTCTCCTATATTTGGTATCCCGGTGGCCTGAGCAATAGTCTCTGGTGAGAGAATGAAATCTACTCTGGCGAGGTTTACACGGCCATCATGTAAATGTAGAACAAAAAGACGAGCTAGTTCACGATGATGTTGGGTTTGTGAAATCATCTCACAGTATCGGAAACATCCCTGACGCTGAAAACAATCCATTGCAAGCGGGAAAGCCTGCAATTGAGCCAAAGAAGTAGGCTCTTCCCTGACATGCCTACCACCTTTGCCACCTCTGTGAGGCCTTCGTGGCACATTACCCTCTGTTGTGGAATCACTGTCATACTCCTGCTCATAGACTGAATCTGTGTCTGACATGGCTCTGAAAACAAGATTTCTGCAATATGGATGCTGATATAGGTGTAGTGAAATCAAGAGTTTCAATATATTCTCACAACCCAAATATGTTGCACATGTACCAAAACATCATAAGAAAATAAGCCATAGTGGTAATAGCTCTGTTTTAGTGGATAGGCATACAAACAGTCTCTGTTTTGGATCACAAGTGAATTTTGACAAATGAGTACCAAGTGAAAAATGTAGTGTGCAGCCTTTGAAATACCAGATAAAATTTGTCAAAGGGAACAATGAGTATAAGACTGTGTTTGTCAATGGGAAATGGGACACAATGTGACAATGACCACAATGAAACAAATTGCCATGACAGTGGTAAAATAATGATGATGACAGCAGTGGCAAAATGATAAACTGAGAATGTGAGGGCAGGGACACTTTGACAATATATGCAGAGGTATATATATCAACCATACAAGGTGGGAAAATCTTCACAAAACCATCAATATGTATTTAAAACCCTAAGGAATAAATCTGCCATGGAACATAGGGTTTGACCTCTCCATTCAAATTCACTAATTTCCCCACTTCAAAACACCACAATCCTATTTAAAAAAAAACACTGAGCAATGATTAAAAACCTACTTGCAAGTTGAAGGAGTTGTTGTGACATCAAACCGGGCGCATGAGTGAAAAAATTCAGCTCGGTGACTGTGTGCATAGCGCCCCTGCCCAACGCGTAGCGCTGAGTAAGTGCATAGCGCCCGTGTTGTTTTGCACTGGCTGGGGATGCTATACGCGTAGCGCCCCTTATACGGGTAGCGCGCATCCTGTATGGGTAGCACGCACCTTCAATGACTGTCCACGGCTATGAAAAACACGATTTCGGCCTTCAATAATACAAACTCGACTTCTGCCTTGAGAATTGATGCAAATGAAATTGTTCACCATGATTTATATGTGGAGAAAATATCTCATCAAATCAGATTTGATTTTAAATTACTCCATGACCCACTTTCATAATGTTTGGCATTTTGACATTAATAAAATGCTTTTCTTTTGGCTTTTCTAAGTTTCTGGACTGATAATACTTGGTTGTTTTTGCAGGGATCCGGCACTTGGCTTTGGAAAAGATCAGAGGCTTGCTCTGAAACTTCTTATAATGAAACAAATACAAAATAATTACAACAATGAAGATTGATAATTTCTAGTTCCAAAACAGAGTTTTGGACTAGAAATGTCTTCAAATGCTTTCTGAGAATAAAAATATGAAACGAGAATCTTTTGAAACCAACCTCATGGCCTGCGGGATTTTATAACATGTATGCAAAGTATTGAAAACCCTAGACTCTAGGACTAAAACTCTTTTTAACTAAACTAATCATTTATGAAAATAAATGCAATGACCATGAACTTCAGTGATTTTTGAAGAATTTTAATTAGCCCTGCAGGTACAAGCATGAGGAAACACACGACAACCAGACCCCCTCGTCAGTTAATGGCATGCTCCTAGCGAAATGCAACAAAGTGGAACGAGCGAGACACCTAAGAATGATATGCAAAAATCGAACTGATCTCTGACGGAGGGTTGTAAGGACCGACTCTAACATTGGCTCCAATGGGGGATGGTGGCTCCGAGGAGATGCCAAGAACGGCAGATCTCTGGGGGAGTCAGACAGTGCCTTCATCCATTGGGCGATGGAGTCATTATTTCAACAAATAACATAAAACTTTTGATACTTTTATTGACTGCAAACTTGACTGAAAAGCGACTGAAACTTGACTCAAACCTAACTCGACTCTAAAACTGAAAAGACTGATAAAACAGACTTGACAAACTTCAAACCAACCAACCTCCATCTCCAGAATTATAGCCTTCACTCCGGGCCCCAGACTGAAGATGAAAGATCAGTACACACTTGCAGTAAAACAGAAATAAAATGATATATACAATGATGATGAAATCAGCAGAAAATACTCAGAAGTGGTATCGCTTTAGCAGCCGACCATTTATCGGCCCTCCACGACAATCATCTCCATTCATTTCCTTGAGAAGAAAGGCGTTTTGACCACGATACACTGCTATCTTGAAAGGACCCTTCCATAGGTTTTCAAATTTGCCGTGCTTTCCCTTATCTTCATTCTGAGCATCCCACTTCAAAACTACCTCATCCAGCTGAAACTTATCTGCTTTTGCTTTTCTGTCGTATATTTTCTTTATGCGTTCTTGCAACTTGAAAGTATTTTGAAATACCTCCTCCCGTGTCTGCTGTAGATGAATCATCTGATTAATCCTCCGCTGCATGGGATCTTCCTCACTTCCAGCTTCCTGAAGCAATTTGACTACCGGGATAGCAAGCGAAGTAGGAAAAACCGTGTCTATCCCGTACACCAACTTGAAAGGAGACATGCCAATAGAATTTTTCTGACTTACCCTATCAGCCCATAGTGCATTCACTAACTTCTTGTGCCAGCCCTTTTTATTGATTTCCAACAATTTCTTGATGATATTTACCAAAGAATTATTTGAAGATTCCGCCAAGCCATTTCCTTGCGGATGGTAGGCGGTCGAATGTCCCAAGCTGATATTGTACTTATAGCAAAATTCAACCATTCTCTTAGACTTGAAGGCCGCTGCATTATATGTGATTATTTTACTAGGACACCCAAAACGTGACAGAATATTGTTTTCAAGAAAAGAGATAATTACCGCATCCATGGCCTGTCGAGTGGGAATCGCCTCGATCCACTTTGTGAAGTAGTCTGTAGCTGTCAATATCCATCTATGCTGTCCTGATGATGCTGGGTGGATTTCCCCGATGAAATCCAATCCCCACTGCTGGAATGGTGCACTAACTTCAATTGGTTTGAGAGTCAAAGGCTATAGTTTTTGCTTCCCTTCGAAAATTTGACACTCATGACAATTCTTAACAGCCTTATATACATCTGAAAACAAAGAAGGCCAATAGTAACCTGCCCTTAGAATCTTGTTCGCTGTGGTTTTCCAAAACAAATGGCCACCACAGTCTCCTCTATGAAAGTCCTCTAAAACTCTTTTGGCTTCCTCCTCTACTAAACAATTCAACAACATTTCGCCAGGGTCTTTCCAATACAATGCAGAATTCAGAATGCAAAACTTTGCAGCTCTCAACTTCAATGTTCTACTCTTATTTCTAGGCATCCCGGGAGGTGGAGACAAATTCTGAAGCACGTATAAAATGTCAGCATACCAAGGGGAAGAAACAAAAATATCAGATACCTGAAATGACGTACTCTCCTCATCTTCATCGGACATGGTAGCGATCAAATTTATATCTAGAGCATGCAGATTTGTTTCAGCCATAAGCTTGGCGAGTCCTTGTCCTTTGATCAGCTTGGTTGGTTTAATCTCCACATCATATTCTAACAACGCAGCGATCCACTTACCCCGTCTTCCTTCTGGATCTGCCTGTACCAAAACATCTTTAACTACTGCGTTAGGAACATATGCTAAAATGTGGGAATGCAGTATATACACACGGAAATCTTTCAAGGCCTTTACAAGCGCAAGTGCTTGTTTCTCAATAATGTTGTATTTCAATGCTCCGTCCCTTATAATCCGACGGAAAAAAGCAATGGGCTTCTCAACTCCATCCCTTTTTTGCATTAAAACAACTGCCAATGTGTGATCAGAAGCAAAAGAAAATAAAATGAAGTCCTGTGTGTAGTCCGGGCTGATTAAAATAGGGGCTAAAGAAAGAGCTAACTTTACCAAATTGAATGATTTCACCGCCTCTTCTGTCCACTTTACCTGACTGTCCTTTTTCAGCATGTTCGTGATTTCTCTAAGATGCTCAGCAAGATTTGGAATGAAACGACGCAGAAAGTTTATTTTACCATTAAAGGACTGTATTTCTTTCTTGTTCCGGGGCTGTTCAATCTGCTGTATGGCTTCAACACGTGCAGGGTCAACACGGATGCCGTCTTTCGATATGATGTGGCCAAGGAGCTTGCCTTCATCTATTACACCGTTTTTTGGTCATCTAACCTATTATCATTAGATGGACCCAAGTACACCATGTAAGACCAGTTTTACCCTAAGTAAAACTGCTTTCACTATGTTAAAACAAGAAACCCCAAAAGGAAATATTAAACAAACCTATATTTGTTTGATTTTCCTCATGGAATAATTAATTAAACCATAATTTAATTATTATTCCCAGTCATGTTTAACCCAAAATCAAAGAAATTAATTAGATAAACCTTTATTTATCTTAGTATTTTCTAGGAATAATTATTTAAACCTTATTTAGATAATATTCCTTGTTAAATATGACCAAATCACCCACAAATAATTAAATAAATCATTATTTATTTAATTATCTTCTAACCACTTCCTTAAAAAGATAAATAAATCATTTATTTATTTATTTTTGACAAATCAAGGGATTTGACCCAAGTCAAATACCTTTTCCCTCTAACAAATATAATAAAATATTCCATAAAAAGTGGATCTAGATTTGGTTAACCGTGCCAAGATCTAGAATGACTAATATTTTGTTACAATAGGAAGTTTTCTACATTCTTCACCTTTTGTTGCTATTAGATCTTGCCTATTAGATCACTGCGGATCTATGTAGTCTACCATTTTCTGCCATTTTCTCCCTTTGAAGCTCTACTCTTTGCATTGGGTTTTCTACATCAACTATTCCTCTAAAGGGCATGCGAAGTCATGAGGACTTCCGAAACCTATCCCAGGGGAGTGGATACTCCTTACGGTTTCCTCATGGGTGCCCATTAATCCAAAATTCTTTCAAAAATTGTTCTTGTCTTGTCTATTGGTATATGGAGCAAACCCTTGTTTTTACTGCTTAATGTCTTTCCATACATAGATCTAGTATTTTGCAACTCTTTTCTTGTCTAACTAACCGCAGATCTGAAGATATTGACAGCCACTTTTGTTGTTAGGGCTATTAGTTATGCGTAGCTAAAGTGGTCCTTTTTCGTACACTTCGACAAAGGATTCATACTAACAAATGGCGACTCCACACGGGTTTCAAATTACGACCGCTGTCGTTTTTCATATTCCTGCATATCCAGCTACTTCAGACCCTAGGGTTTCTTTTCAGCTGTTTATTTTTCCTATTTTTATGTTGTTTTTCTCACATAAAACCCTAAAACATTAAAATTTCTAACTTAGTGTGTTTACGGCCTATTAAGTGTGATGAGATGCATAGCGGAACGACAATATTTAAAGAAAATGCGTAGGACAATAGGAACGAGGGGGTCTGCCCACAGCCCTGCTTTGTGGCTGGACCTCCGGTCGCCTTTCCCTTTTTCTGGGCACCTTTGAAATCGAATTCGACTATGACCTGTATTTCCAACCAATTTTTGCAATTTTAGGAGTTTCTTGCGGCTGCCGAAGTCTTCCGATCTACTGTCTCGGAGAGAGAGACCAAGTTACGTCTGTTTTACTCATCTAAGTAGGGCTTTAAGCCCCTTGGGAGCTTTAGTACCTCACTTTTGTGGAAGAGATTTTAGGCCCATTTTAGTGATGTATTTTCGAGCCGGCCTCCTTTTTCCGGTCTGACCACACACCTCCTTTTGAGGATCCTTCCAGAAATCAGCCTTCCTTCCTTTCAAATCACCTCTTGTCGTTTTGTTTGGACCTCTCTTTAGGACCTCCTCCCTGTCCTTTCTGATTTTTTTGATTTCTTCCCTTTTTTCCAGCCACCTTGCCTCTGTCTCTTGGCTGTAATCTGCCCCTCTTTTCAGCAGCTTTATCCTTTAGATCCCTGTCCCTTTTGACCTTAGATCTATTGGCCCCTTTTCCGTGTGTTTTACATAGATTTTTCCCTTTCTTTTCAGAATAGTTTTGAGAGACCCACCTTCTTGGGTTAGATAGATGCACAAGTAGCTGTTATTTTTCTGTTATTTCAGCATTATATTCTGTTCTCTGTAGGTTTATTTTCAGCTATGCAGCACACTTTTTTCTTGCTCTCAAAACGGAAAGGGTTTAAAAATTAAAATTAACGCATGCCACACACTGACCCTAAGCGAAGAAGCGCCTGGTTAACACCGCCTGGCAAAGACTCTAAAATCAATTGTCACTGCACCTTTTCTGCCCTTGACCGTAATTGATTCTGTCCCTTTCTGCCCCTGTCGGTTTCCTTCTTCCTGTCATCATTGCACCCCCAAGGCGCCTTTCCCGGAGACTTCTTGGCCTTCATCCTCAGTTTCCGGTCGATCGACCTGCTCCGCCCCGCCGTCATCGAGCCAGTCCACCTTCGAATCCGCACTCCGACTCCTCTCCCGATTCATCGGGTCCTCCTTCTCCTCTTGGTTCTCCCCTTGTCACCTTCACTATGTCTGGTCCAGGGCCTAACACTAGCGGTTCTCCCAGCCCTAATGCCGGCCCTACTACTAGCGGAACCGCCACAGGAACTACCCTGGCCACCCCTGTGCTGCCGTACATTGCAGGCCTCAGCCTCCCCGATTTCCATCAGTTGATCAATGACCCCATTCACCACAATGCTAACTGGCCCGCTATGCCAACCAAGCTCCCCTCAGACCTCCCTAAGTTTGAGGGCCTTAATGGAGAAGATCCAACCAATCATGTCCGATCTTTCCATATGTGGTGTTCCTCCAATTCCATTACCGATGACTCCATCCGTCTTCGTTTGTTCCAACGCACGCTTACCGGCGAAGCTTCTAAATGGTATGTCGAACAAGCCACCTCTACCCATACCACCTTTGAGACTCTTGCCTAAGCCTTTTTGTCGTATTTCCAGCTCCCTCTCCGATACGATACTGGCACGGAGCTCTTGACTTCCTTCAAGCAATCCTCTTCAACACGCCTTTCCGCCCATGTTCAGGAATGGCGAAGAAGACGGAGCTTATGTCGAGCCCCTCCCTTCGAAGATCGAGTTTACATGGACTGGTTCCTTCGCACCCTTCCCGCTCCCATCGACAAAGATGTCGCCTCTCACTTTCCTCAAACTGAAGAAGCCGCCCTCCAAATAGCCTTGAAATATGACCTGATCTACGCTCAATCTGGTTATGTTTATACCGTTCTTCCTGACCTCCCCAGGCCCGGTGGCGCTAACTCCCTGGGGGCATCTCATTCCGCCGAGGGTATCGTTGGAGCCCTTTCCCATCCGTACGCTCAACCTCCTCTGGGCTATGGTCTCCCTCGGGGAGGGGCCCGGCTTCCCTCTGCACGATTTTCCCCCTCCCGGTAGCATGTATCCAGGATACGGCATGCCTCCTCCTTTTGCCCAACCTCCTACTTACCTCAATGTTGCCCAACCTAACCCTTACCTTTATCCATAGCCTGGTGCGCCAACTCCTCCAGCATATGCGCTTCCTGCTCCCTTGCCTCCTCCAAACCCGCAACAGCACTTACAACCCCCTCCAGGGCAAGTATTTGCACAGCAGGGCGCGACTAATCCCCCTTCTTCTCAAAGAAGGCGGAGAGGCAATCAAAACCAATCTGCCCCTGGTACCCATGGACCCAATCCTGGTGTGGACCCTAACACTGCCAACCAGCAACAGGGCACTCAGCCCAAGCCAGACAGGCCGCTTCGCACAAATAAGCCTTGTTCGTGTTGCGGTGTTTATGGTCATTACACCCACGATTTTCCCCTCTTACCCCAGATGCGGCAGATGTGGGAGTCTCAAGCCACATTGCGCGGACAGCACGCCTCCCCTCATGCTCCTCCTAATGTGGCCACCACCCAGCCAGCTGTGTTTACTGATCCTTTCCCTCAGCAAGGATTCGTGGCTACCCAACCGCCTGATAGCCAGGTCGCCACTCCCCCTTCCCTCTCTGGTTCCTCCGATCTGAGATCCCGGCCAGGCACACTCGATCCCTGACTTCACCGAGTGATCTTCACCTTCAAACTCGGTCTCGTCGATGCCCAAGCCACCTGCTCGATGCCTTTGAGCCTCCTGCCCGGGTTTCTGAGCCTCTTTCGACATCCCGGTGGTCCCTTACATGTCCCTCAACCCAAAGAAGTTGAGGTCCATACCAAAGATTCCTAAGGGACAGGTACGTCGAAATGCGCTACCGTGAGAGCTGCTCATTCGTATAACACCGTAGATGATTTGGCGCAATCCCTGCCGCCATTTCCACCCTGGAACTCCTCCAGTCGTGCCCTTCCCAAAGGAAGGCTCTACTATCTACCGTGGGCGCTGTTGATCCTGCTGATGACCAAATGATTGTTTTCGACGCCACTCAATCGGACCATCCTCCTCTTCCTCCTTCCGTCGCCTTCCAAATCCCAGTCAAAATCCGGAACGCCAATGTATCCCGGTGTATAATTGATGAGGGGGCATCCACCTGCGTGATGTCCGCTTCGGTTTGGAAGCAACTCGGATCCCCTGAGCTGGCCCCGTCCACGATCACCCTTCGAGCGTGGGACGGTCATGCCTCCCAGCCTATTGGCCTGTTTCGTAACTGTCCCATCACCCTCGCCGGTAAGACCGTTTGCGTTGACGTCGAAGTCATTGACGCCCCTCTCGACTACAACATTCTATTGGGGCGAAGCTACACCTATGCCATGTCTGCTGTCCCATCCGCGGTTTTCCGCAAGATGTCTTTCCCACATAATGGGAAGATAGTCACCATTGACCAGCTATCTTATCATGAGCCGCCGTCTCAGACCTCCTCCGAGACGACCATCTCTTTTGTAGCCAACAAGCAAACCGTCGATTCTTTGACCAGTGTCTCCCCCGGCGTCTACAAAGATTCCACCCTGCTTGGTACTTTTCCTCATCTTCCCCCTCCTCCTGTCACTGATCCCAGCTTGTCGAATGTTTGCATGATGCAATAGACCCAGAGGCACCGTGGCACCTTTTCCTTCAGTCAAGTAACCTCCCCCTCGCCCTCCGCAACCGCTCCAAGCCATTCATCTCGACGGCCGGACACTCCTCCTTGGCCCTCCCCTCAGTGGTATCACGATATCCTTTACCCTCCCAAGATCGGTTCCCCAAAAGGTAGCCATCATTGTCCCCACAGGTCAATGCTACTGCTGATGAATGCCTTCAAATACCCTCTTGGAGCTATTTTTGTTCATGCTCGAGGTGCCTCTCCCCTAACACGACCCTTCATTGTAGCATCGTTTGTTGACCCTCCGGATGCTACTTCTCTGGTCACCCCAAACCTTACCTTGCTGACAGGACTGTGGGGTCCCCCTCGCTTCCTCGGGCTTCTAGCACCTCCACAGAACCCTACTCTTTTGTGGTGTCGGCCCCAGGAAGAAAGCTGAGAAAGCAGCAAGGAGACAACCCTGGGACCAGGCCGCCCCGACAACCCCTACCCCTCCACGACCGCCAAAACCCTCTATCCAATGCGCTTTGTGAGATATCGTCGGTCACGCCACCCATCTGTGTCCTAAGTTGCCACACCTCAAGATCCTAGTCAACGAGACGTTTCCCGACTCGGACATTCCCGAAGTCTACGTCACTATCCCGGACTCTATCCCGAAACTCAAAAACTTGCGCACCAATCACCCTTGTGCTTTGTGCGATTTCCACGGCCATTACACCCACCTCTGTCCTCACCTTGATGAGTATCGTTCCTCCTTGGAAATGTACCGCCGATTCAAGGCTATTTCAATAGATCCTGAGGATCCTCCTACCCCCATTCACATTCCTCCTCCCACTATCGAACCAACAGAGCCATCAACCACCATTTTGTACTTGTCATCATCCTTGCGAGATCCTTCACCTGCCCTTCAACTTGCAGATACTCTCGACCCCTCAGCCGACCTTGGATTTGTTGATATCGCGCATCTGAGCCCTTCTCCTTCTGATGACCCGTCTCACGTCACTACTTCCTCGGGTAACCTTTCTTCCTCCAGTCTTCCCATCTGCCAGTCCGATGAAGACATTATGGAAGCCATGACCACCCCGGACTTTTTATGGGATGATATGCACCATCGCGCATACTTCCTCCCACAGCAGTCCCATGACCAATTTGCTGTGGAAACCAAAGACTTCATCCCTAATGCGGTCGATTGGTTCAAAAACCCCATCCCTGCCCCTGATACTTTCGAAGAAGGAAACATGGCCAATATCTCTCCTACCATCAAAATTGACATTTCAGTCACACCAGGTACCGAAGAATATATCACCTTAGTCGCCCATTGCACCCCGGAAGAAATCGAATCTTACACTAAGCTTTTCAAAGAATTCCGGGATATTTTCGCCTGGTCCTATTCTGAAATGCCCGGACTCGATCCCGCCATTTTAGAACACCATATCGATACATGGCCGGATGCCAAACCGGTCCGTCAAAAGTTGAGACCCATTCATCCTTCCAGACGCGAAGCTATCAAAGCCGAAATCGACAAGCTCCAGCAGGCTGGTTTCATTTACCCCATCGAATACACCACTTGGGTATCCAACCTAGTTCCCGTTCTCAAGAAACAAGGCACCATTCGTGTCTACACAGAATTTCGCGACTTGAACACAACTTGTCCCAAAGACAACTTCCCCACACCGTTCATTGACCAAATCATTGACGAGTGTGCGGGGCATGAGGTTCTGTCCTTTATGGATGGTTTCTCCGGATACAACCAAATCGTTATCCGTCCTGCTGATCAACTTAAAACCGCGTTCATTAGTCCGTGGGGAACTTTTGCTTACCGGGTTATGCCTTTCGGCCTTAAAAACGCCGGCGCCACTTTTCAACGGGCCATGTCTTATTGTTTCCATGACTTAACTCATATTATCCTTGCTTACTTAGATGACCTCACTGCGCATTCTAAGCATCGGGCGCAGCACCTGCATGATCTGCGTACCATCTTTCTCCAATGTCGCAAGTATAATATCTGCCTTAACCCGTTGAAATGCGTCTTTTGCGTCCCCGCCGGCCGTCTCTTAGGCTTCATAGTGTCTAAGGATGGTATCACTCTTGACCCGTTGAAAGTTCAAGCCATTCTTGAACTGCCCATTCCGCGTACCTTACACCAACTCCAAAGTCTCCAAGACAAAGCTAATTTTCTTCGTCGGTTCGTCCCTGACTACGCCACCACTGCACATGGGTTCCTTAGACTCCTCCAATCTAATATCCCTTTTTTTTGGGATACCTATGCTCACGAGTCTTTCAATGCCCTCAAGAAGGCTCTCACATCCGCTCCCTTGATCCGCCCTCCTGACTTTGATCGGGACTTCATCCTGTATATCTCCGCTTCCACCTATTCGGTCACTGGAGTCCTCATCCAGGAAGATGACAATGGTATCGAGCATGTGATTTACTACGTCAGTAAGAACCTTGTAGGGCCTCCTGTTTCCTACTCATATGAAGAAAAATTAGCGTTGGCTGTCGTGTTCTCAGTCCAAAAACTTCGTCATTATATCGTCATGCGCTCCACCAAGGTTGTGAATAATTCCAAACCCATGGCTTTCCTCTTGAGTCGTCGTATCCTCACTGGGAAATATGCCCGTTGGGTCGTTATTCTCCAAGAATTCGACCTCGAATTTGTCACACCAAAGAGTAAGAAAGGCTTAGCCCTCGCTAAGCTCATTTCTGAATTACCTACCGAAGCGCCAGACCCCCCAGTTAATGATGATTTTCCTGATGAACACTTATTTTCCATTATTGTCGACGACCCATGGTATGGCGACATTCTTACTTACTTGCGAACCCAAAAGTTCGCCCTTCACCTTGATCGTGAGGCTCGCCGACGTATCCGACACCAAGCCCCCCGATACCTCCTTATCGGCGACGACCTCTATCGTCACGGGGTTGATACCGTCCTTCGTCGTTGCCTCACACACGCTGAAGCTGAACAGGTCCTTAATGCCTACCATAGCGGCGCTTGCGGTGGCCACCTCTCCGGTCTTGCTACTGCCTAGAAAGTCATGCGCGCTGGGTATTTTTGGCCTTCTCTCTTTACTGATTGCATTGAGGTAGTCAAACGTTGTCCCAATTGCCAACACTTCGCCCCTAAGGCGCGAGCTCCACCAGCTCCCCTCCATCCGGTCGTCTCAACTGGCCCCTTCTGTAAATGGGCCATCGACTTTATGGAGTGTCGCCCGCCATCCGCTGGTAGCCACAAGTATATCATCGTGGCGGTCGACTATTTCACTAAATGGGCCGAGGCCATGCCAACATTCAACAATACGGCAGCTACCGCGACCCTCTTCTTCTTTAACCACGTTATAGCTCGATTTAGGGTTCCCAAACAACTGGTCTCCGACCATGGCCGACATTTTGAAGATGAGATATGGCGTGAGCTATCCTCACTGTTGGGTTTTGAGCACCAATATTCCTCCTCCTATTACCCCCAAGGTAATGGCCAAGTTGAAGCAGTCAACAAAATCCTCAAAAATATGCTTCAACGAATGGTGAATAAGCACAAAACCAACTGGCATCTCATGCTCTTCCCTGCCTTGTGGGCCTATCGAACTTCTGTTAAAACCGCCACCGGGTTTACTCCTTTCCACCTAGTTTTTGGAGAGGAGGCAGTCTTACCGATCGAGTGTGAAATTCCTTCCCTACATCTGGCCGTTGAACTTCTCCCTGACACCCAACCTCTAGAACAACGACTTATCATGCTCGAGCGCGCTTCCGAAGACCGCCGTGTTGCCTTGCAAACCATGGAAGCGGCCAAGAAGCGCACCAAAGCTCAGTATGACCGAAAAGTCCAGCCTCGCACTTTTCACGAAGGCGACCTTGTTCTAGTATATGACCAGGCCCATGATGTCCTTGGTCATGGGAATTTTGACTCATTATGGCTAGGTCCTTACATCATTAGTAAAGATCTCGGTAAGGGGGCATACCTCTTAGAGGATTTCGAAGGCCATCCCCTTCCTAATCCTCGCAATGCACTCTATCTTAAGAAATATTACCCTTAGCATTTCCCTTCCGAAATGCATGTTTTATTTTTTTTTAGATAGCCAGCATCTGTTTTTTCTTGTTTATCATTTGCTCCTTCGCCCGGACCCATTTTGTCCAAGAAGGACCACTCCACCTCCACTTTAAATCAAATTTCCTCACTTACGACACTTGTATTTGGGGCATCCCTTCGCCTCTATACTTGTCCATGTTCGTGTCGATTTTTGTCATGAGTCCCCACCTTGTACTCATGTTTCCACGGTCCCCCATTGGGGCCTCTACTATGTGGCAGCACCATAGAGTCGCCCTTGTTTAGAGCATCCAAGTTGAGTCATCATCGCATTCATGGAGTCTATCTCGAGTCCCTTTGTACCCCGCTATAGCCCTCCACCCTGCATTGCTTGGTCTCTCTCTTGTGTCGCATATTATGACCTTTCAGTCCCGCTGTCCCCTATCCCTTACGATATTGTGTCAGTCGCTGCCATGTCATTCATGCCCTTTATGCTCTAACAAGGGAAGTCGTCCATTCGCTACTTAGTCCTTTCCATTTCACTCTAATCATTAGTGTCAGTCTGTCCGTCGCTCTACTGTTTTCTCTCGTGCCTTCATTGGGGACATCTCACTCCCTCAACTATGGCGGACCTCCTTCTGTCGACATCAGCACTTTCATTCCAGAAGCTAGGTCTAGAGGGCGGTGTACCTTGGTTCCAACTTCCACTCTTGATTCGGTGCCTCGAATCAGGCCAAGGGATCTCTCATTTCCCTTTGACTTGATTGTTTCTCCAGCTCCTTTCAGCATGATCGAGATTCATATACTTGATGGTCCAGTGATCCAGTAGCAGCTCTTGATGATTCCCGGGTGTGTGTGAGATGTCTCAACCCTCATGAGGGGGTGGCCCTGCAGGTAGCCCCCCACATGCCCGGATGACCCCTTCTTTGCAGCCTTCGATGCAGCTCCAGATATTTGATGATGTTGGCCGTAGCCACTTGCAGCACCTCTTCGACTTGCATGTATCAGTCAGATTTTGTGAGCCCTTCCCCATTTACAGGGGGCATTTGGGTTGTATTTGTATCTCATGTACTCAGATATTATTGTACAAGTCCTGGTTGTTATCCCAGGCACAGCATGTATGTGGGATTCCTCATTGTATTTTTATCTGGCTCCTGATTATGCCAGCTGTACTTTATGGTTCGGTCCCTTGTTTACTGGACACACTATTCTTTTGTACTTTGTCTCGGCGGGAATAGGTATGCCTCCCCCGCCGCCTTCAGCACAGGTACCCTCTCATAAAAAGAGACTTGTTGCACCTGCGAGTCTCGTCTCCTCAGGGTCTAGTCCTTCAGCACACTATCTACCTTACATTTCTCTCTTTGACATCCCTTTTGTTGTCTAGTGATTGTGTTCTTACAACGTACTTTGGTCATACGATTTGCTCCTGACACTCGCACGCTGGGGGGCAATCTGTTACACCATTTTTTGGTCATCTAACCTATTATCATTAGATGGACCCAAGTACACCATGTAAGACCAGTTTTACCCTAAGTAAAACCGCTTTCACTATGTTAAAACAAGAAACCCCAAAAGGAAATATTAAACAAACCTATATTTGTTTGATTTTCCTCATGGAATAATTAATTAAACCATAATTTAATTATTATTCCCAGTCATATTTAACCCAAAATCAAAGAAATTAATTAGATAAACCTTTATTTATCTTATTATTTTCTAGGAATAATTATTTAAACCTTATTTAGATAATATTCCTTGTTAAATATGACCAAATCACCCACAAATAATTAAATAAATCACTATTTATTTGATTATCTTCTAACCGCTTCCTTAAAAAGATAAATAAATCATTTATTTATTTATTTTTGACAAATTAAGGGATTTGACCCAAGTCAAATACCTTTTCCCTCCAACAAATATAATAAAATATTCCATAAAAGTGGATCTAGATCTGGTTAACCCATGCACCAAGATCTAGAATGACCCAATATTTTGTTATAAATAGGAGGGTTTTCCCTACCATTCTTCACCTTTTGTTGCCTATTAGATCGCTCTGGATCTATACACTTGGTCACCATTTTCTGCCATTTTGCTCCCTTTGAGCTCTACTCTTTGCATTGGGTTTTCTACATCAACTAGAGAGAGAAATCTTAGATCTGAAGTGCTGAGGACTTCCAAGAACCCATCCCACTGAGGGGAATTGGATACTCCTTCTGGTTTTCCTCACAGGTGCCCCATTAATACAAAAATTCTTTCAAAAATTGTTCTTGTCTTGTCTATTGGTATATGGAGCAAACCCTTGTTTTTACTGCTTAATGTCTTTCCATACATAGATATGGTATTTTGCAACTCTTTTCTTGTCTAACTAACCACAGATCTGAAGATATTGGCAGCCACTTTTGTTGTTAGGGCTATTAGTTATGCGTAGCTAAAGTGGTCCTTTTTCGTACACTTCGACAAAGGATTCATACTAACATCATCCATGGCAAAAATGCTCTTTTTCGGATTCAGCGAAATGCCATATTTTCTGCACTTCTGGAACACAAATTTCAAATGGTATAAATGTTCCTCATCAGAATTTGAAAGCACAGTTAAATCATCAAGGTAAACAACCAAAAATACATCTTTCTCATTGGCGAAAGCCATGTCCATTGCACGCTGAAAAGTAGCGCCTGCATTCTTCAAAACAAACGGCATTTTTGCATAATGAAACGTTCCCCAAGGAGTGGTGAACGCAGTCTTGTCACGATCATCTTCATGCACTAAAATTTGATTGTATCCGGAATAGCCGTCGAGTAGTGACATCCTTGATGCTCCAACTACTCGCTGCAATATATGGTCCATTTTTGGCAGCGGATAATTGTCTTTTAATGATACCTTATTCAAATTTCTAAAGTCGATACATAAACGGATCTCACCTATTTTCTTTCTCACGGGCACCAAATTTGATATCCAATATGAAAATCGGATAGGCACAATGATTCCTGACTTATACAACCTGTTTACCTCTTTTTCAATCGATGGTAGCAGCTTTGGATTGATTCTCCTCAACTTTTGACGAAAAGGCTTCTGATTTGGTTTGATGGGGATAGTATGCTGAATGATATTAGTATCATATGTTTTTAGATCTGAATAATCCCATGCAAAAGCATCAGAAAATGAAGACAACAATTTCACATACTCTGCCTTTACCTTTGGTGACAATGACTTTGATAACTTTACCATCTTGGGATTCTCAGTTGTCCCAATATTTACCTCTTCAACACCTTTTTCTGTTGGCCTCAATGTCGGTTTGCGGGCTACATCATCTTGGTCAAAGAGTTTCTCCAAAGGAATCAATCCCTTAGGAATGATGTTATCTTTAAGTTGCAACACTTCCATTTGATTTATTTGTATATCATCATTGCCATCATCATGTTCTGTATCTATGGAGGTGTCTTTAAACTTACCCTTATTCTGCAGAAAATCACTAATCTCCTCGTCATCCTGAAAGACTTGCCAACATCGCTGATTGTCTGGAACGGTGGGGCGGTGTTTCACATGAATCTCGAACTTGTTGCTGGAATTCATTGGAATTTTAAGATTGCTTGCTACCTTAGCAAGTCCATTAGCAACACCATTTTGTATGCGATGCACACATGTCAATGTATGATCAGAAAATAACTTCAGAATATCTAAAACTGCATTACGGTAAGCCCTCATGCGAGGATGCTTGGCCTGAAACTCACCCTTTACCTGCTTTATCACCAACTCTGAATCACCATAGACTGCAATCTTCTTCGCTTTCAGCTTTCTAAGAATCTTAAGGCCAGAAATAAGAGCCTCATATTCCACTTCATTATTAGAACAGTCAAATGCTAGCTTGTAGGAACACACTCTCACATTGCTTGGAACCTTATCCGGAGCGGAAAATGGACTACGAATCCACACACCAATTCCAGCACCGTCACTACCCACTGCGCCATCAAAATCCATGGTCCAAAGACCATCTTCATCGTCCTCTAGATGCTGAAATTGCGTCAGCTCTGTTTTTCCTGTTTGCTGCCCATTGTCTTTAGCTGATTGCTTCACAGTAGCTTGTTTTTCTCTTCTTTCTTTTTGTAGAACTTATCTAAAATTCTCAGTGATTTCTGGTATATCTTCTGCTTGAACTAATTGACTATCTATATCATTAAAACTATCAGCAAGCAACATAAACGATTCTAAGTCGGTATGTACATAATTTACAGGATGATTGATTGGCTTCTCTTTGTTGGTTATCATGTATTTCATCTTCTACTCTCGATATAACTTTCTCATTTGACCGAAGACTGGAATTGTAGCATAAGAGAAATCTAACTGAAGTGTACCTTTCAACTTTGCCCCCCAAGATCTTGAAAGGAGCATTCCAAATCGCGGAGGAATGTCCGCCACAACCACATCCATCAAGACATTCTTCGCTGGAATTTGATCTAAGCTTACAACCAAATCTTTGATGAGTCCTATACACCTCACACGGCTGGAATCAAATGAATACAAATCATGATATTTTCTTGTAATGTCTAGTCCCAACTTTTCCATGATTGCCTTTGGCATCAAATTGTGCGAAGCACCCGAATCGAACATGGCATTGTGAAATACATATTCATGCAACCTCAAACTAATATAAAAGGGAGGAACATCACTGTCAGGGGACTCACCATCTAATGCAGGCCCGAAAATCAATTCTGGCTGATCATCCTCAACATTTACCGTGTCAAACATTGGATCAAAATTCAGAATTTTGGAGACTTGACCACGGTAGCTGCTGTTCTTCATGATTTCTGTCAAAGGAATAGATATTTTTAATTTGGAAATTTCATTTTCCAAATTAAATGCTGAAACTTTTTCGACTTCTTTGACTGGAACTTCCTTCTTTTTGGCCTTATCCTTCACTATACTTGACTGATTTACCTTTTCTGTTGATGATACTTTACTAGCTGCGGGGTCAATTGTCTCTTTTCCTTTCTTCTGTGGTATAGGTGAATCTGTCTTCGGTGTTGAAGCCTCTTTTCTTTTCTGAATCAGATTTATGGGTACATCTCTGTTTCGCAATGAGTATTGCTTCTGTTGAGCGGACAAAGCATTCAAATATCCTCTTTGGTATTCATCTGATTCTTCCTCTAAATCTGCATCATTTGCTAGAATGAAATCTTCATCTTTCTGGGCAGCTGAACTTTCTCCATATTCTTCATCCTTAGTAATATAAATAGGCAGATCGTCGAGAGTGAAGAAATGATTTTGCTCACCTGCTACATCATCATCATCATCTGAATCTTGACTCACAAAATTCTACAAAAGAGGTGTTTTAATCTGCTGTTGGGCTGCCGGATCTTGTGCTCTCTGTTCACGCTGCTTAATTCTGAACTGAGGCTGCTGCTGGCCACGGTAATTGGGGTTACGAATCTGCGTTTCTGGTTTGTCAAGCGTCATTATTTTGAACATTTTTTCCATCTCACGGAGCAAGTGCTGTTCGGATGCAGATGTGGAAGCCTCTTCTTTTATAGTGACTCTTTTCTCTGCTTTCAACCGGGCTCTCTTATCATTTAGATTTGCCTCAACACTAACAGCGATCTTCTGCATATCTTCTAAGGTAGGCGGATCTCGATCACGTAGCGAATAAGCCATCTCCGGATCAAAACATCCAGGAATTTAAGAAGAGCTGACTTTTTGGACGGTCTCAAGTCATCTGGAATTGCATTATACACTGTATTGAATCTGATAATATAATCCTGAACGGACTCACCAGGATTACGCTTGATGTTTGTATACTTTGAAGTGATCTGCAGCGGATCTTTTTTCATCTCCCATCGATCTAAAAATTGTGTCTAAAGCTCTTGCAATGTAGTGATACTTCTGGCCGGTAGAGCTCTGAACCATTTACGAACCTCTCCTCCAAAAGTCTGGGCAAACAATCTCATTGAAACATTTTCTGCATCAACTTCATGCAGATCCAAAAAGTATGTCATTCAGACAATATGCTGCTGAGCTGATATACTCTGTGGTGTACCATCAAATATAGGAATCTTTCTTTGGTAATCAGCAGGCATAGGATCTAAATTGGCCGGCAAAGCAAGAGGTACAAATCTGGCAGCGATGACTCTCGACGGATTTATAATCTGCTGTCTTGGAGAAACAGGAGGAATGGGAGCAGTAGGTGAATGAGGTGTATGCAGTGGAGACGGAGGAGAAACTACTTCTGATTGCTGATCAGAAATCTCAGGTTGAACGGGGATGGTAGGGATAAAGGGAGATTCAGTGGGAATCCGTGAACTAGATGCAACTTCAGATGGTCCGAGAGTTTGTGAAGAAGATTCAATGAATTCGGGAATGTTGGTTGCCATGATGGAATTTTGTAGATTCAGAATATAATTGTCGATAGATCTATTTGCTTGCTCAACTTCTAAATACTTGATGAACTCAGGATTGATAACGGTAGAACCAGTGGCACTTTCGGATTTGGTTTCGAACAATGATAACTCAAACTGATCGTCAAACTCAATTTCATCAATGTATTCAAAAACAGTGGGGTACGAGTGAGATTTGACCAAAGGAATAATAGGAGCTTCTCCACGGAAAATTCTTGGGATTAGGTTGGGGTTTTCATATACTGGAGGCAGATTTGGATCAGGATTTGATCTGGTATGCCTTCTTGAAGCCAGTGTATTGATCTATTCGGGAAAAATTTCAAGGAACACAATCAATTATCTTCAGCCTATCGACTTCTAGACTCAATCATCCAAAGGTCTAGAACGAACAAGTATATTGGGGTGATTTGCAAATCAAGTGCTGCATTCACAAGCTTACCGGAGATCGACTGAAGCAGCGTTTATCTACTACCACTTATGCATGACAAAAGCGTTTCGAAAGCTACCTGGCGTGACTTCAGACTCTGTCTAAGACTCATGAAACAAACACATCAACAAGAAAACCATTGAGATTTATTTCCCCAGTATGGTCACCACTATGTTAGCGCTCAAATCTACCTTAGGCTGAAATAAGGTAAAACTCAAGGCTACATCAAACCACGCTCAGCCTTGTAGCTAGCCCTACGAGGACAGGAGAGGGCTCTCTCTGGGTCTATCTCAGAAAAAGGTCTTCAAGGGGCTGTGATGACTCAAAATTTATACTGATTTTAGGCTAGTAAAGAGATAGGGAAGTTTGATTTTGATTTTTGGGGTTTTTGTTGGAGAAATGGGAAGAAACAATTTTGGGTCTGGGGATAAGGCCAGATTTTTGCAGATCTCAAGTTGGGGCGAGGTAGGCAATAGTCTTGATGCTTTTGATTTGAGTATATGGATGGATCAGAACGAAAAGGAGCTGAAGAGGGCAAGAGAGAACATGGATCCTCTCCAAATAGGCGAAAACATGCAAAATTAAACGAATTCAAAGGCAGAGCACTATAAACAATGGATTCAACCTCATCTACTCATTCATTTAATTTCAGAAGCATAAGAAGGGATGGAATACATTAAACATGAAATAACTTACAATAAAATGAGATAAAACACCATCAAGAACTGAAAGCCACAAGAATCCCAACAGGTGCTGCAAAACCTCTGATCTTTCCTTAGCCAAAATATGAAAAATATGTACAATAATGTGCCAAAAGTTTCCCAAGAGTCCAACCTGTAGAATGTCTCAAAAATTACATCATATAGACCTCCTAACCCCTTCCCACACCTCTAGGGGTCGAATTCCTCCTTCTAGGAGCAGTTCCAACTAATTCTAAACAAAGAACTAGAAAATAGGCATCTAAACAACTTGCCTCTAAAAGGGAGGAAACTGATTCTTACATCTGATTTTTACTTTTTAAGGAGTGAATCATCTAGAAGAGGTAAAAGTGAGTCAAAGTTACATGCCGAACATAAATTTACATCATGATAACTCAAAAATTTCATCCCCAAGCAAAACTGGTCCCAACTGGCCGAAATCCTGAGCTGGAAGGTGAAAAATTGACCAAAAATCCATATGCGTAGTGCCCCTAAGTCATACACGTAGCGCACCTTTTAGCCTGATGTTGGAGCACTTCCTGACATCCAAATTGAGCTCATGATAGCTCGTTGGAAAGCCCTGGATGTTGGCTATCCAACCCAAATGGAATTTCCCAATTTGGAGCTCATTTCCCCCTCCAAAACTTCATTCTCCCAGAAGTACTTCCTGCTGGTGCAAAAGGTGGCAGCAAGGTGGTTTTCATGGTGTTTTTGGGCCTTTTGACCATCTAAAACTTGATGAAATGCTTCGGAAATACTTGAGCATGCATAAATCACCATGAAAAACCCAGAAATATAAATTTTTCCTTCAGCAAGTGTCCCAAACAAAAGCGAGCACATCGATGTGTTACTCGTATAATTGAAAAATATGTTTTTAGGCCAAAATATTTCAAAATGACAAAAATTTCTCCGAATTTGCTCAAATTCGGAGCGAAGACCCTCCATCATGTATGATGCCCATCCAACGAAGCCTCGGCCAAAATCCAGAGTGGATCAGGCCTTTTCCACTGTTTTAGTGCTCTGCTCAATCTCCTCTTCAGAATCTTCATTTTTGCCTTACAGACGTGCATGCGGGCCCAATAATGATATTTCATGTGACGAAGCATGTATTTGTCTCAATTTTCCTTCGCCAACAATTTCTCCAGATGAATGTTAACATGTGTGAGGCAAGAATCTCGATCGGCCGGTGTCATATCACCCGGTCTCTTCCGGGCCAATTGTCGATCCTCACGGATTCGCCGCAGCTCTAACAGTGTGTGCTCATCCTCTAACTGTTTGTTGCGCTGCTCTAGGTAGTCTATCATCCAATGAGCCTTCTGCAATTTATATTTCAGCGTTTCATTCTCGGCCTTTTTCTCCTGGATGATCTCCTTCAGTTTCGAGCTAGGAGAGCTCGCATCAACATCAATGATCGCGAAATCAGTGTCCCGGCCTCCTGATGGGCCCTCATCATGCATGGGCCTCTTGCCCCTGTCCTGGAACTATACCTGTGATGAAGAAGAAGGTGAGACCCCTTCCACATCATGTGGAGATAATACTCGCTCTGCTGATGGAGTCAACGAGACCCCTTCCACCTTGGGTGGAGATAGTATGTTACATAACAATTTTTCACCATCCCTGCAATTCCCCATCCCACACAATTGGAGGGCTCATTCCGTGTCCTGTGAGTAGTGACATGACTTGAAAACACCTTCATAAAATCCCTCCAAAACTGAGATTTCATTGCCCTGAAGACAACTCCTAGTGAAAAACCCTAAAAACAGCTCTTTTTCCATTGGCGCGGGTACACAGTTTAGCCCTCGTGCCAAGGGGGAAAATCCTCCAAAGAGGGCATGCCAATTGGCGCTCTGTCACAGAGTCGTACTCGTGCCAGCCATTTTAAGCAGTTTTTAAAAAAAATAAATGGCGGAAGATTCACTCCAACCAATTCCTAAACTGGTATCTATCTTGAGTTGGGAGGTTTGGCTCCGGATCTCCATGTAGAGGAAGTGGTTTTCCACCTCTCATGGAAGCTTCCTTGAGGATAGGGCCAATCCCATGATTATAGGGATCCCAACTCCTCTTCCTCCATCTATAAAAGCTTTCTTATCTCCTTTGCAAGCTAATCTCCAAGTTCCCAAGAGCCTAATGCTGCAAGAGCCTTGATTCATTCCCTTAAGGCCAAATCCAAGCAAGGAGATTATTGTCGAGACATCCGGAGAGAGAGGCTTGTCCCATCCCTAACAGGCTTTATCAAGACACGTTCTGCTAACGACCCTCTGAAGGAGAATTCAGCGTTAGAGCTATGGTTGTATTCTTCTTTTGATTGATTAATGATAAGCGACTATTGGTTATGGTTCTATTCTTGTTCTTGATGATGATCATGAGTTATGTCTTCTCTGACTGACATATAGTTTAATGTACTAGATTTTATGCTTGTGTTTGTTTTGTTTCTTGCCTGTGCAGGTGTCTGATCACGGAGATCGTGAGGATTGTGATCTGCCAGAGCTAAGGAACTGGAGCGCTACTTTCCCTACAAGTGATAGCGTTGGATTCTAGGTAAGCCTTCATCGCTAGTTGGTTTATTTGCAATTAGGAACCTGCACTATAGCGTGTGACGATTGTTGCTAGACTTGATCTGGGCTAGTAGGGATCGCCTCTGTCCACAGAGGTGATTTACCTCCACAACACATGTCTAGAGGGCGGTGTACCTTGGTTCCAGCGTCCACTCTTGTTCGGTGCCTCAGATCAGGCAAAGAGACCCTTTATTGCCCTTTGAATTGATTATTTCTCAGTTCCAACTCCTTATGGCATGATCAAGATCGATATACTCGATGGTTCAGTGATGCAAAAAATTGTACCAATGATTATCGGGCGTGTGTGAGATGTTTCAGACCTCATGAGGGGGTGGCCCCTCAGGTAGCCCCCCACATTCCTAGAAGACCTTTCTACTACAGTCTTGGATGTAGCTCCATATATTTTATGGTTTCGGCCTCAGCCGCTTGGAATGTCTCCTTAGTTTGCATTTATCATTCAAATTTTCAGAGCCCTTTCCTTTTTTACAGGGCCTCTTTGGTTGTACTTATATCTCATGTACTCAGATATTATTGTATAACTCTTGGTTGTTGTCCCAGGCACAATATGCATGTGGGATTCATCATCACGTTTTTATCTATCCCATGTTTATGCCAACATGTACTATATAGTTTAGTCCCTTGTTTATTGGACACACCATTATTCTTTGTGCTTTGTTATCTCGGCAGGCATGTGTATGCCTCCCCCACCTCATGTAGAATAGGTACTCATTCATAAAAGAGACTTTCTGAGCCTGTAATTCTCGCCTCCTCAGGGTTTTTTCCTCTCGCTCTTTAGTCTACCTTATATTTCTCTCTCTTTGACTCCCTCTTCGGTGTCTAGTGATTGAGTTCTTACAATGTACTTCAGTCATACGATTAGCTCCTAACACTCGCATGCTAGGGGGAAATCTGTTACACCAATTTTTGGTCATCTAACCTGTTACTGTAATTTCGATGATCCCACATTAGAATGAATAAGCATTGAAAAACTTAAGAAGCAACTCTTTCTTTTAAGAGATGAAAAAACTGCATCTCTTCATTAAGGTGATTAGAATCATCAGAAGTGATCCACCAACCTTAAAATAGGTCAATCTATAAAGGGCCCTTTATATCCTAATGAGTCAAGATTATATTTATCCTACTATAGTGTGGTTAAGCAATGAAAGTGTTGCTGAGGACTATATTGATTTTGGTGCTAGGAGTCGTGAGTATTTTCAGAATCAAAGTGTATAAGGAGGGTTAGTTTTGGCATAAGACCCCCTCTCAAATTTTTGTTTGAGGTGAGGTCAAGGGTTGGTGTCTAAGGTTCGTGTTTTCGTGTGTTTTTGCTAGGGTTTTTTAATCCATTCGTGGTTTTTGGATTCCTCTTGTTTTAGGGAGTCTAATTTTTGTTCCTAATGATTTCTAAGGAAGATCTTAATCTTTTGTTTTCCTAATCATGATCTAAGAGTATATTATTCCTTTCTTTTTTTGTTCCTAAGATTCTAAGAGTAAAGTCCAGTTTGAGTATTGGAGTTGAGTAATAGTTCAGTATAAGTCTAGTATAATAATTCTAATACTCATTGATATAAGATAACTAATATATATATATATATAGTCTATTCCTAAGATTACTATTTGATTATAAGATAGTATTGATTGAAGCACCACTACTAATATAGAGATCCACTAGTAGCATTGTATATACATAATATCTTTTTTATATTGAAGTAATACAAGTAGTATAAAAGCTAGTATCATACCTCCCTATTAGAGATCCGTAACCACCACCAACAAAGGCAAAGGAAAGATAGATAGGAGTATGAGCATAAGAAACAAATAAAGTAGGAGTAGAACCATCTATAGTAGCAACTTACCCAACAGCAGCAGTAGAGGTGGGCACAGAGGCCAGAGCAGGAGCAAAGGTAGTTTCCAATTATGATAAAGGGTAGGTAGACAAGCTAGACAGGTCATAAATCCATAATAAAGACCTAAGAAAACCAATCCATCTAAGCTAGCGTGTTTCGGGTTTCTATACACCTCTAGTATATCCACCACCATCAACAAAGCAAGCATCTGAGCCACCATCATAAGCAACAGAGGTAGAGAAAAAGGCATAGGTAGAGTCAGTGGACCAAGTGGAAGCAACAGATCCAATCCAAACTACCCAAGAATAATGTTTCACATGTTGGAATCAGTATGTGGTTAATATCGTTCTTCACATGATACTAGTGGTTTCATTAATCCTATCTTATTGATTACTGATATGCGTGTAGTTAGCTAGTTAATCGTCTGTACTAATATTAATGGGGTTAGATCATGCACAAGGAATACTATAATGAAGCTCTTATATATTACAAATATGCTTAGAGTCCCATGCTGAGTTTTAATTTGATCACATTATACATATCAGTAAAGATAGAGCTAGATAGGATACATATCACGCATATGGGATTACAGCTTGCATTATGTCAACTTACTAAGCATCACTCCTATTATTAGAAATTCTATAGATGCAGTCTATTCAACCCCTTTCTCATAGCTAATACGCTTGGTGATCCTACTAGTATTGTATTAACAAATAGATTTTATTACAGAATAAGCATTACCAATAACAAGATAGTATAATGATATCACTTGTATCAAGCATGAGTATTGTTACAGTATTATGATAAGGCTATTCAACTTTATTTAACACAAACAGGGTATCTATAGTACTCTATATGATCCATGTGAGTACAGTGTATTCAACTTGTAATCATTGCTTACTTAACCATGTAGTTGAATCAAATACGTATACAAGAATAATAGAGTTCAATCTATGTAATAAAACTATTTATAGTAGAGGTAGTATAACCATTAAGCTTAGTGTTAGGACTCCACTATGTATCATTCTTGCTATATACTTTGACACCATTTTACTTTTATAACCATGATTAGAAAGGATTCCATTATCATTTTCACCTACTTTATCCCAAGGTATATAGAAACCTCTTCTTTATTATATGTTTAATCTGTTTTACATTTAATTCCATAATACTCTTATATTTTATCATTAATTGAAGTGTATCGTTGCTAACACAAGTCCAAAGATCGCATATAAGTTATATGCGTTGCTAGGAACAAGCGGCCGTTGCTGAAACAGCTGACTCAGTTGCTGAAACAGCCGTCAAGCACGCAAATTCCGTCATGCGTAATTTGCGATTCTGGAAGAACTTTTTGTGGAATAACAGCAACAGCATGAAGATACGGTTACCTGGATTATCCCGAAGATAGCATTCTTGCTGTCTCTGTTGTAACAGTATCTTTTCTTGGAAGAACAAAATAGTCCTGTTTTGGGAAAGAAAACAGATTTGAGATAACGTAGATTCGCTCTCATGTAAATTGTAAAAGATGTCTCCTCTTTAAAAAGAGGAGACATCATCATTAGAGGGGAGTTCAATTGTTGTAAAGCTACAGGAGAGTATTGTGTGAGAACTGGAGCTAGTCTCCATTTGTAATGTATCAGCTACTTTGACAGATGAATAAATTCTTCTTTTGAGCGTTCCAATTTAATCCTTTCCCCCGGGGAATCTTGTGAGAGGAAAAGGGCCCGCCTTCCTCACAAGATTCACCCTTTGATTTCTGTAATTTGTTTAATTCTTTATGTTGTTTGCACTTCGCTTTAATTCTGCTGTTGGACATTAGTTACACAGTTTAGTAATACTCTGTTTCTTTAGCGCTGCATGTATTGAATGCATTCACTCTTGGAAGTTGAGAAATCCATTTCTATTGATTGTATGAATGTATGATGTTGGGAGGCAGGTGCTGAAGATTCCTGCATAAAGGAATAGGGTCCTGCTCTCATTCATTGCTTTCCTTTTCCTGCAGTGTGATTAGAACAAGAGAACAAGTGCTGAAGATTCCTGTTCATGGGAATAGGGTCTTGATCTCTTGAAGTTACTTTTCTTACAGTGTGATTAAGTGTCAGGCATCAGGTGCTGAAGTTCCTACTAAGGAATAGGGTCCTGTTCCTGCTGTGGTTGATTGATTTCTTTCCTTGCAGATTGATCTTCCTTTGTTTGGATTGTAAACTGCAACATAGAAATTATTTCTGCTATAACTTTATTGACTTCAGCTTTGATTAAACAGAGTGTGAACCAGTAGATTTGTGAGATTAATAATTGTGTGGATTTTTACTACAACATTGTTTCTGCTTTTGAAATTGAGCATATCCAGTGCGTGATTATCTTTGAAATAAAAAGACTTCCTCGGGTTGACAATTTATGTGGAGCTTGAATTGTGAAAGCAATTAAAGCGACCAACATTTTGGCGCCGTTGCCGGGGAAGGTAATTATAGATTTCAAAAACATTAATCTTTTCTTTTTAAATGTGCAGATTGTATGAGAGGACGCGGAAACCAGAAGAAAACTAACCCCACAGGTGGCAAAGGCAAAGGAAGGGGAGGAAGAAAGACTTTTATTGACGATATTGTATCAAAAGCTGAATCATCACAAAGATTAAGTTCTCGAAGATCAAAATTTCAGCACTCCCCTCAATCATATTACAAAACAGAGGAAGTTGTGGGTCCTGAGAATATAGAAGACCCAGCAGTCAGTGCTGGAGAGTCAGAAGGAAGTGTTAGTAAGTCAGCAGAGTACATTGAGGAAATAATAGAAAGTGTTGGACATCCAGCAGAGAACTTTGAAGAGCCAATAGGAGATCTTGAAGATCGAGCAAGTGCAGTAGAAGAGCCAACAATGGAAGGTAACAATGATGGTTTCTTTGGTGGAGGACGTGTAGATCCTGAAGAAGAAAGAAGGGATGAAAATTCCCTCTCTACCTTGGGATTTCCTATCAGTGATCTCCCTGCAGGGATAACTCCTATGAAAAACATTCCATTGTCTGCTTTACCTAACTTTCATGGTTTATCCTCTGAAGATCTGGATGAATTTCTTTTTGAATTTGATATATTATGCAGAAGTTATGATTATGTTACTAATGCTCAAAAGTTGAAACTGTTTCCAGCCACCTTAAAAGGGAATGCTTTAAGATGGTTCATGAGCCTTGGAAGCCAGGTGATCACAACATGGGAGCAGATGAAACATAAATTTCTGCTTAAATATCAAGACTACTGCCGGACGAGAGAAAAGAAGGATGAACTATTCAATATGGCACAAAAGCCGGATGAGAGTCCGGAGGACTATATAGAAAGGCTGCAGTACAATATACAAAGGTCCGATCATTCGAATATAAGTAAGGAAATTCACAAAACCATATTACTTAAAGGTTTAAGGGATGATTGTTTAGATATGTTAAACATGCTTGCCAAGGGAGATATATCTAAGGAATCATATGATGAGATTTGTGAACTTGCTAAGAGGTGTTCTAGGGGAGCTGCAAGAAACAGAACAAGATATTCCACCTATTCAAGAGTGCAGAAATCAGCCAATGGAGGAGCAACAAGAGCTGAAACAGGTAATTTACTTGAAGAATTTAAAACTAAAATGTTAAGTTCTTTTTCTTCACAAATTGACACTTTGCAGGTTAAGAAAAAGCAGGCTGAAGCAGAAGCAACTCTGGCTGTCTTTTGCCCGAAGTGCAGAGACAAACATCCACTGAGGGAATGCCCAATGGATAAAATACCGATTTGTACCCTTTGTGAGAAATATCATGAGACAAAACAATGTCCATCTCTGCCAGGAATAAAGGCAGCATTGCAGCCAATGGAAGAAGAAGCTGAAGCAGTTTATCTGCTAACTCAAAGAAGACAATGGCAACCAAAAGGACAAGGTATGAATCCTAGTATGCCATTTAATCGTTGGAACAATTATTCTGCTTTTGGCCAAACAAATTACCCTCCCTTCAATCAAATGCAATACCCACCCTTAAATCAAATGAATTTCCCACCCATGCAGCAATCAAACCCTCCCTTTGTTGACCCTTCAATGTGGACTCCTTGGCCTCCATAGCAGCCATCTTCTTTCAACCCTTGGAATTCAAATTGGAGAAGTCAACCACTCCCGTATCCAAATCAATTGCCTCAATTCCAACAACCACTTCCTCTGCCATCAAATGCTCCGCCAAATAACCAAATGAGACCCCAGCTACCTGTGCAACCAAATCCTAACCCCAATAATAAAGTTGTGCAAGTCATTGATATTCAAAATCAGTCTATATTTCCTACTATGCAATGTAACGATATTCATTTGAGATCTGGAAAAATAGTAGAGCCTATTATTGATGACATAACTTCTTCTGATTCTGATAAAGAGGAAATTGAGAAACATAAAGAAGCACAACTACCTCCTAACAAGAATGTTGAAATAACAGAACCACCATTCCCCGAGCGTTTGGTTTTAACCAGAACAACTGAAACACCTGCTTTTAATCTTCTAGGGGAATTGCAAAATTTGTATGTTAAAATTCCACTTTTACAACACTTCAAGAAATCACAATTTAACATGATGTACTATAGAGGATAATAATTCAAAGGGAAGTACAGAGAATAAATATGATGTATTAATATAAGAATGATAAATAAATGGGCCATAGTTAATAAACAAAGTGGTTAACCCACATTATGTAAGGGACCACATGTAGAGAGGGAATAAAGTGATAAGCCCATTGTATTGGATGTATGGTATTGAGAGACCCATGGTAACTACTCATGGTATTACATGTATGAAACCTATATAGAAGTTAGAGACTCTCCATTGAGAGATGTCAAGGATCATTGTATGGGCAAGCATATGGCTTGTGGAGTGATCTCCTTCCTTAAGGAGTGAATGTATGGTGTTGCCCTACCTTAAGGGTTTTGATATTAATGAAGATCTGAAGCTTTGTCTTCTATGGTGTTATTTCTTGGGCAGATTTTATATTTCTATATATTTTCTTATCATATCTACTACAAGTGGTATCAGAGCACTTTCTTGGGCAGAGTTTGGAGATTTGTTTTTTCATTTTTTGCAGGAAATTTTTGGGCGGCGAGTTTGTAGAGCAGATCTGGAAAATTTGGTGAAAAATTTTCAAAAATAAATATCAGATCTGGATTCCTTATCGAAAAATACCCAATTTCAAAAAAAAAATCAGTCGAATCGGAGTCCGGATGAGGGTGATATCGCTGATTTAAATTCAGCTATGTTGCAGAAATGTTTCTGACGACAATTTCTGTACGGCGACTCTCCTGACGTTTTAGTAGATTCTGGTGCAAAATTTCAGACAACCAATTACAGATCTGAGCTCCCCTTGAAAAATCACCCGATTTCAAAAAAAAAATCAGTCGAATCGGAGTCCGGATGAGGGAGTTATCACTGATTTAAAATCAGCCATTTTTTCAGAAATTTTGTGACGCTGGGGCAGTTGCAGCGCAAATCTGTGTTTCCAGAGTGCCTGGATCGGGATTTCAGCAATATGTTTAGATGCAGAATGGCTATTCCATTTTTGAAAACAGGTTATATTAAGGATTCTGAGTTATATTGACCGAGTAATGTCCATTTTAAATTTTTGCCAAAGTAAGTGATTTTCTTCAAAACCCTTACTTTATTTTATGGATTCTCGCAAGATGAAGTTTACAGGAAAAGATGATGGTCCTACTATTGAAGATTTTTTTACAATATCACAAGGATCGCTACCGACAATTTTGGATAGGCTCCATAGGGCTTGATATGAAAGATGAGGCAGATAAATGGTGGACCTCACTTGATAGCTCAGTGAGGAAACTTCCCGAGAAAAAACTTGAAAAAGTCCTTTTGGACAAGTGGTCTAAAGCTGGAAAGAAGGACAGCAAGAGCCATAAAGAATTATTTTCTACTAATATTTCCATATTACGGGTTCATGGAAGTATTCAAAAAGAGAACATCATAGTGTCTATCATTCCTAGTTGCAAGCATAATTGTATCAATGTGAATTTGGCAAAAAAATTGCAAGTTCCAACAAAGCATATTGAAAACACACAGGTTGATAATGAAGATGTTCAAATTTATAAAGATTTGAAGATTTCTATGGATAAGTATGTGTTGCATTCTAATTTTTATGCTTCAGATATGGATGTTGTGGACGTTGTTTTGGGACACCCTTGGATGGAATCTGTTGGTACTGTCAATTTTAATGTGCAAAAGAAATTCATGAAGCTTTGGTATAAAAAGAAGAAAATCACATTGCACGATATTTGCATTAGGAACCATGCAGAGATTGAGGAGGCAAAAGAAAAAATATCTAATGACACAGACACATCAGATGATGAGCCTTTGATGGTAGACAGCCAAACACAGACATCAAAGCAAGTACCAACAAAAGAACCAGACACCACTCCATTACCAATAATGGAGGAATTAAGGAAAAATATTACATCAGTTAAAGCTTCAACATATCACCACCCACATCACCCAGCAAGACAACAACCAGCAAGGTGGCAACGAATTAGCAACAAGGACAACAACCCTTGGATGACACATAGAGAGGTGCGACGATCCACTAACAACACATCAACACAAAAGAACCACCAGAACCTGCTTCCATCTCAAGCGAGCGATGCACCAACTAGATCGAGTGTTCACCTTTCTCTTGGATGGCTGGATGCACGTGAATGGTATCAATGGAATACTCTTTTGAGTAGATCTTATTATTTGTGTTCTTCTCATGTTTCGGGGACGAAACATGTTTAAGGGGGGTGTAATGTAGTGTACCTATGGGGGATAATATAGGGTACAGGGGGAGGTACCCAAGGGAATAATATGATGTATTAATATAAGAATGATAAATAAATGGGCCATAGTTAATAAATAAAGTGGTTAACCCACATTATGTAAGGGACCACATGTAGAGAGGGAATAAAATGATAAGCCCATTGTATTGGATGTATGGTATTGAGAGACCCATGGTAACTACTCATGTTATTACATGTATGAAACCTATATAGAGGTTAGAAACTCTCCATTGAGAGATGTCAAGGATTATGGTATGGGCAAGCATATGGCTTGTGGAGTGATCTCCTTCCTTAAGGAGTGAATGTATGGTGTTGCCCTACCTTAAGGGTTTTGATATTAATGAAGATCTGAAGTTTTGTCTTCAATGGTGTTATTTCTTGGGCATATTTTCTATTTCTATACATTTTCTTATCAGATCTACTACAATTTATGCCAGAACATTAAGGGATATTTGTGTTAAGAAACCTGGTAGGAAAACCAAGGACCCCCTTACAGTTCATGTGATGGGAGACTTGTCTGCATTAATGTCCAGAAAAGCCCCTCCTGTGAAATATGGTGATCCCGGCCATCCTACAGTAACAGTTCAGATTGGTAAAACAATGATTCCCCAAGTTCTGGTAGATTTAGGTGCTGCAATCAATATAATGACTCTTGAAACCTCACAATTGTTACAGCTGAATAACACAATCAGAGATACACCCACCATTTTAGAGTTGGCTGACCGTTCTACAATTAAACCTGAAGGAGTTGTTGAGGATCTACTTATTTCAGTTGAATCCTGGAAATACCCAGCTGATTTTGTTGTATTACAGACTAAAACAAAGCTGGGGGGACATCCCTTAATTCTAGGAAGGCCATGGCTGGCCACAGCTGATGCTTTTATCAGTTGCAGATCTAGTTCAATGACAATTTCTAATGGTTATGAAACAAAACAGCTTACTCTTTATCCTCATGCTACACCAATAATTAATAATGAAGATTCTATATGGATGGATTATGATGATAATGCTGTTCAGCCTATTCTAACTATTGGACAAGCTTTAACTCTTAAAGACAATACAGAGGATGAGATAATTAATAATTTTATTTGTAAACCTTCTTCTGTCATTGCTGAAACACACAATCAATTAACTGCAATTTTTGAAACTGATACACAAGAAAAGATCAAATCTGAAGACTCATCTCAGACTTTAACCACTATCTCATCTAAAAGCATAACAGTTGAAATTGAACCCTGCAAGACATTAAACATAAATCCTGATCTAACAGATGCTGAAACACAGCAATTAATGAAGTTATTGCATGAATATAAGGAGGCATTTGCATGGGATTATACGGATATGAAAGGTATTTCTTCTGAATTATGTACTCATCGAATTTACATTAAAGAAGGATGCCGACCTGTTTGTCAACCCCAAAGACGAATGAATCCTAATTTACGAGAAATTGTTAAGGAAGAACTTCAAAAATTGCTTAATGCAGGATTTATATACCCTATATCTGACAATGAATGGGTTTCCCCATTAGTAATTGTCCCTAAGAAAAACGGGAAATGGAGAGTATGTGTTGACTACAGAGCCTTAAACAAAGCTACTCAAAAGGATCACTTTCCTTTACCCTTCATTGATCAGGTGTTGGATAGTCTGGCAGGGAAGAAATTATTTTCTTTTCTAGATGGATTCAGTGGGTATAATCAGATAAGAATTGCACCCCAAGACCAAGACAAGACCACTTTCACCATCCCCTGGGGAACTTTTGCCTACAGAGTTCTTCCATTTGGGCTATGTAATGCACCAGCAACTTTTCAAAGAGCAGTTATAGGAATTTTTTCTGATATGCTGAATGATTCTATGGAAATATTTATGGATGATTTTACTCCTTATGGTGTGTCTTTTGAAGATGCATTACAAAACCTTGAGAAAGTACTTAAAAGATGTATACAAGCTCACCTTTCCCTAAGTACTGAAAAATGCCATATGATGATGAGTGAAGGAATAGTGCTTGGAAATTTTATTTCATCTCAAGGTATTCAGGTAGATCCATCTAAAATATTGGTCATTCAGAATCTTTCTGTTCCTAAAACACAAACTGATGTGAGAAGTTTTCTAGGACATGCTGGATACTACAGAAGATTTATTAAAGATTTTTCTAAGATATCTTCTCCATTATTTGTGTTGCTTATGAAAAATGTTGAATTTAAGTGGACTAATTCTTGTCAAAAAGCTTTTGAAGAACTCAAGCATCAGTTGTCTACTGCTCCTATTTTGAGGGGGCCTGATTGGAATCTCCCTTTCCATATATCTTCTGATGCTTCAGACACTGCAATTGGAGCCGTCTTGGGACAAGAGGAAAATCATCTTCCTTATGCTATCTACTTTATTAGTAAGAATATGACCCCTGTTGAGCTTAATTATACAGTTACCGAGAAAGAGTTTCTTGCAGTAATCTATGCCATTAATAAATTTCGACACTATATCACTGGTTATTCTACTTTTGTGCACACTGATCATTCAGCTATTAAATATTTAATGAACAAATCTGTCACAAATGCTAGGGTTACCAAATGGCTATTATTATTGCAAGAATTTGATATCACAATTGTAGATCGGCCTGGTAAGGAAAATGTGGTGGCTGATTTCCTTTCACGGTTAAAAACTGACAATGATATTCTTTCACATTGAGTATTTGTTTAGGTTCTTGCTCACTCCATGGTATGCGAGATATTGCTAATTATTTAGGTTGCGGAAAATTACCATCCCACCTGTCATCACAGAAAGAAAAGAGAAGAATTGATTGACAAAGGAGTGCCGGATACGAGTGGATAAACGGTGTCTTTTCTACAACTGAGAACGATCGGAGATCGAGAAGATGTTCATTAGAAGAGGAAGTGTATGACACTGTTAAACTTATAACAGGCCTTAGCCCCATGGAGGGCATTTTGCTGATAAGAGAACAACACACAAAATTATGAGGATGGGTTACTATTAGCCCTCATTATTCAAGGATGCAAAGAAGTATGTAAGGGCTTGTGACAGCTGCCAGAGAATGGGTCAACCCAATCATAGAGACCAAATGCCATTAAACCCCCAGGTAGTTTCTGAACCATTTGAAAGATGGGCCTTGGATTTCATAGGACCCATTAACCCTCCATCCAATCAAAGAACTTGTATATTAGTCTGTACAGACTATATGACTAAATGGGTGGAGGCCAAAGCACTTATTAGAGCCAATGAAGAGGTTGTCCTAGCTTTCTTATTTGAAGAAATCTTTACTAGATTTGGAATTCCTAGAGAGCTAGTTACTGATGGAGGACCTCCATTCAATGCTCATGGTTTTAAATCTACCCTTCAAAAATATCATATTCAACATAGAATGACTACACCATACCACCCCCAGGCCAATGGGCAGGTGGAAAGCACAAATAAAGTTTTAGAAGCCATTCTAACTAAAACAGTGAAGGACAACCGGAAGGATTGGTCCCAACGGCTCCCTGAGGCATTATGGGCTTACAGAACTACTTGGAGAAACACTACAGGTTTTTCTCCCTATGAATTGGTTTATGGTAAAAATGTTGTTTTTCCTGTGGAATTTGAGATTAAAACTTTAAGAACTGCTTTAGCTGTTAATCTTGATTTGACTGATGCGCAGACAGCTAGGTTGCAGCAGCTTCTAGAGTTGGATGAAAAGAGATTAGATGCCATCCATCAAACAACCATGATACAGCAACAAAGGATGAAGTGGCATGACAAAATTATCAAACACAAGCAGTTCCAAAAAGGTAATTGGGCCCTGTTGTATGACTCTCGGTTTGAAAATTTTCAGGGTAAGCTTCGCACATGCTGGCTTGGACCATATGAAGTAGATGTTGTTTTTCCAAATGGAACGGTAAAACTTTTAACAATTGATGATGCTAAAACACCTCTACTAGTCAATGGTCATAGGCTCCGTCTATATCAGCGCCCTGTTTCTAAAGAGGATTTCAAGACTGCTTGCATGACTGATATTCATTATCTTTTTCTAGGGGAGTCTTCTGCTCCTCACAGCATTTAATTTTCTGCACTGTATTTTTAAGTATTAGATTAGCTCTAGCACTAATAATCCCTGTCAAGGATTGGCATATTACAATTAAATTTTGCAGATTCTGGAAAAGCTCAGTAAGGAGGACAGATTCATCATGAGAAGATCTGAAGCTTCAATCACAGAAGCTTGTTCCCATCATTTTACCCCATTTCCTAGCAATATCCCTTCATACCCATTCCTACATTATTCCCATTTTTTCCATTTTTCCCACTCCTACCATCCCTGAAATATCTTCCTTCAGTCAGTATTTCCCATCCCTTACTGCTGAAATTATCCCCTATCAAATATTTTCCCCACTGTTTACAGACCTAAGTCATTTTTCCCATTTCTCTGATTTTTCCCGTTGCTGAAACACCTGTTTCAGCAACGTATCGTTCATTTTTTCCGTTGCTGAAACACCTGTTTCAGCAACCTGTTATCATTAAAACATCATTTCTCTTCACTGTTATATAAGCTTTTTGGTTCTCCACGATTATACTTCAGATCCTTCTGGTGAAAAATTATTCAGCACTGACCAGATCCAGTTACACTCCTGTTCTAAATTTCAAAGAAATCTACATATTATTCCATGTACATTAAGCCATTTTGAAGCAATTGACACTTCGAATTATTAGACCAAAGGTAAAAAAATGTAAGGTATGAGGTTTTAATGTAATTCAGTTAAATTATATTAAAGAGAGGATTTCATTCATAATGATTACAGATTTTCACACGCCCAATCATCATTACACCATACGTAGGGGGGGGGAATTTCAAAAATTGAACAATCATTTCGCATTAACCAAGCCTCTGTCCCTTGTCATATCTACTTCCGTCGTCATTTAGACCTTGCAGCCTCTGTTGCAACAACTAGCGCGATCGGGGTCTGTGTTTACTGTGTTCTGTGCCTCTGCGTATAACTCAAAGCTATAGCCATGGGAGGGTCGGCCATTAGACATGAGCCCGGCTCCATAAATCTTCTTCAATTGTTTCCCAAAGCCTATCAGATTTTCCAACAAGCGGGATGGACAGTATATTTTGAAAGATTGGGTGAATTTGACCAGGAACAAGTCTTAGAGTTTGCACAAAACCTGCAAGGCGATTTTTCAGTGGTCCAAGGGGTTCGCATTTCGATGTGCAGGGACGCCTGTTCGGGGTATCGGGGTTACCCATTGTTATTTTCATTTGGTTCGGCGAAACGATTCTCAATGCGCGGCAAATTTTTCTTCGTCAGGATGAGCCGGTGGAACTCGGCAGGGTTAGTACTTGCTCACTTCCTCAACGTCATTCCTCATGGTGGCAGTTCTTCATCAACACTACTGGTGTGAAGGGCGTTACAGTGGTGTACAATCTGATTTTATGTGATGAATCATTTGAGGAAATGGACGATTAATAATCTATTATACTGCTTGCTTGTATTAGAGAAACATGTCGTATTATTGCGACGGTCATTCTATCATCCCTCACTCACCACGGGTTATGTGGGTTAATGAGTACGGAGGGTTTTGCTCGCTCCGTCCCCTCCATATCATCCCCTCCTGTTCCCCCGGTACTTTGAAATTCCTCCGGCGGGCTTCGCCGTCAACGACCCGATCCAATCTGATACTCACACAGAGAGTTATTTATGAAGGACAGCAGGACGATATTCCATATTCCCCAGTTGACCCAACCCCGAGCTCGCCCCACTTAGCAGAGTCAACTGTCCCCACTATTTCTGTCCCTAGTGACGACTCTCTAACACCCCCTTCCCCACCCACTTATAAAAAGAAGAGAACCCCAACAGTCTCAGTCTCCAGACGACGGACAAGGGCTAGATTTCAAATCCTCACTTCTTCTGAAAGCCCTTCCCCCAGAGAAGAACCCTCCCCCTCAAAGAAAAGGAAAGGCAGTGATTTTGTTGCCTTCCTACCAAAAAGAAAAATGAAGATGACTGTTGAGACAGGACTCACCTCCATTTCCCCTGACCCTGCCACTATTCTGTTAAAACTCCAATCTTCATCCCCATTTCAAACCTCCCAACCCGTCTCGTCCGGTGGCACTGCCACACAAGAACCAGTGCCCCGGGATAATATGACATTGTTTATGGCTCAAGAAGTGACTGTCACACAAGAACCAGTCACTTACCCAGAGGCTGAAACACAAGAACCAGCCACTGTGGTACAAAAATACACCAAGCATGATGATAGTGGGAGATCAGCAGTAGCTGTCCCACAAGAACCAGCTACGACTGTGCATCAACAGACTACCCCAACAGAGTCAACCAGCGCACAAGGTTTGCATACTATGACATCTTTATTGGAGGAGAATGAATTCCTGAAGTCTGAATTGGAAGCTTACAAGAATGAACTAACCATGGCTCGAGAGGCTTTTGATAGAGAACTGAATCTCTATATGTTAGCACACACAACCTCAATGCAAAATAAGGAGCCATGCAAGGAATACATGTGCCAGGAGTGTGGCAACATTTACCAGGATGCAGGCTACAAACTAGTTAAAATTCAATTATCTGGGGCATCTACATCAGCTGGAATAAAAGAGGGATGCCCTACTGCTCCACAAGAACCAGTAGGGCTCTCTATAAAGGAAGAAAAAGAAATCAAACCTCAGATACCTCGCCCTTTGCTAGTTAATGCAACCATTCAGACAGAAGCACCACCACAGATACCTCGGCCTTTGCTAGTTAATGCAGCCATTCAGACAGAAGCACCACCGCAGATATCTCCTCCTTTGCCAGTTAATGCAGCCACTCAGACAGAAGCATCATCACAGATATCTCGTTCTAAGTTAGTCAGTGTAGCCATTCAAACAACGTCCCAACCCAGTACTTCTGATGCCAGGACACGGACCTTGCCATGGAATCAATTGGAACAGATGAACAAATGGAAGAAGCAATATGCTGAAGAACAAGATATAATATTACGCCAGCATAAGTTACAATGGCAGAACCATGTATATGCCAACTGGGATAGTTGGGAACAAATGATGCAACAGCTCAAGGACTCCAAAAAGGAAGTCAAGGAATCTAAGGAAAAGATTGCCTTGATGTTTTCATTAGTCCAGAAGTTGCTGGCTACGCGCAAACCCTCTGTAAACTACTCTCTCTTTCTTTCTGAACGATTAGTTTATTTTCAATTAAAAGCAATAAAAGATGGCAGACCATATGAGTTAATTACTTCACAGAAATTTGTTGAGACTTTTAATGAGGCCCCCGAGAGTGACCAACATTTGCTGTGCGAACTCTACCTTCATAATGAGGCCATTCCCGACAATAGAAGAGTTAATCTTATTCCAATTGCAGGAGATATACAAATAAGGGCATTTGTTTCATTTTTGTATAACCAGCTCACTTGGCAAACTGCGTTCACTGCAAGCAGTCATAATGAGGAGAATAGACTCCTATGGATCAGACCAGAGCCTTTAAGCCCAACCATGTTCATAGCACAATATCATAAATTCTTACAGAAGCCAGGAATGCAGAGGTATATACAGCAGTTACAGGCTTCAACACTTTCTAAGTGTCAACAACAGATTAGAGTAAAGGGTACTGCTGCATTGAAGGCCAATGTTATGTTTTGGCAGCAGTCATGTAAAGAAAGACAGGATTATCACCCTTTTAACCCTCACAATCTTCAAGCTGCATTATCCAGGGTTTCTAATTACATTAGTTGCATTCAACGTTGTGGAGTAAACTGGATTGGGTATCATTTCCATTTTCCAATTTTATGGCTGCCTTCAGACAAATATCAGTGTCATTACCAGTTGACTGACAGAGATGAAGCCTTGGCATGGAAAAACTTGCAGAACAACAGTGGATTAAGAGCTCCTACAGATGCCACCTTCTCCAGCTATTGCTTGAGTAATTTGCATGCTCAGTCCCAGTACTCAGACTCTGATTCAGACTAGGGGTTGCCTGAGGACATGCAACATTTTTAGCTGGGGGGGATGTTAGGACTCCACTATGTATCATTCTTGCTATATACTTTGACACCATTTTACTTTTATAACCATGATTAGAAAGGATTCTATTATCATTTTCACCTACTTTATCCCAAGGTATATAGAAACCTCTTCTTTATTATATGTTTAATCTGTTTTACATTTAATTCCATAATACTCTTATATTTTATCATTAATTGAAGTGTATCGTTGCTAACACAAGTCCAAAGATCGCAGATAAGTTATATGCGTTGCTAGGAACAAGCGGCCGTTGCTGAAACAACTGACTCAGTTGCTGAAACAGCCGTCAAGCACGCAAATTCCCTCATGCATAATTTGCGATTCTGGAAGAACTTTTTGTGGAATAACAGCAACAGCATGAAGACACGGTTACCTGGATTATCCCGAAGATAGCATTCTTGCTGTCTCTGTTGTAACAGTATCTTTTCTTGGAAGAACAGAATAGTCCTGTTTTGGGAAAGAAAACAGATTTGAGATAACGTAGATTCGCTCTCATGTAAATTGTAAAAGATGTCTCCTCTTTAAAAATAGGAGACATCATCATTAGAGGGGAGTTCAATTGTTGTAAAGCTATAGGAGAGTATTGTGTGAGAACTGGAGCTAGTCTCAATTTGTAATGTATCAGCTACTTTGACAGATGAATAAATTCTTCTTTTGAGCGTTCGAGCCAATCCTTTCACAGAGGAGTCTTGTAGGGAAAGAGACCATAGCTACAACAAGATTCACCCTTTGATTTCGTAATTTGTTTAATTCTTTGTTATTTGCACTTAACTTTAATTAAACTGTTGGACATTAGTTACACGAGTTTAGTAATGCCTCATTTCTGTCATTTCTTTAGCTTGCATGTAGTGAATGCATTCACTCTTTGGAGGATTGAAATCATTCTATTGATTGTATGAATGTATAATGTTGAGAGGCAGGTGCTGAAGATTCTTGCATAAAGGAATAGGGTCCTGCTCTCATCAATTGCTTTCCTTTTCCTGCAATGTGATTAGAAACAAGAGAACAAGTGCTGAAGGTTCCTGTTCATGGGAATAGGGTCTTGATCTCTGCCCAGTGCACCTGGTGATGAGTGTGAGGCATCGAGGTCAGAAAGTTCTACTAAGGAATGAGGTCCATTCTGTGGTGATTGATTCTGCCAGTTAGTCTTCTTCTTGTTTAGTTAGCTGCAACGCCAAATTATTTAAACAAAAACTTAATTGACTTGACTCTGATTGAGTGTGAATCATTAGATTTGTGAGATTACTAAATTATGTGGCTTTTTACTACAACATTGTTTCTGCTTTTGAAATTGAGCATATCCAGTGCGTGATTATCTTTGAAATAAAAAGACTTCCTCGGGTTGACAATTTATGTGGAGCTTGAATTGTGAAAGCAATTAAAGCGACCAACAGTTAGTAAGTATAAGATACATATAGCTTAACTATTAAACAGTAGTTTGATATTACTAGAGGATCATATTTGTTCCCTAATCAAATGATTAATGATATTATTATAGCTTAAGCACCGTTTAACTATATTCCAGTTAGCTTCATAAGGTTAATATCACCATAGTTATGCAAAGGTTATGTTATTGTAATCACTGGATATTGCTATTCCACTGTAATGGTAATAATATCATGTAAAACATAATTACTGTTAGCTTATCACATTGGGTGTAATAGAACTTTCCATAATAGTTACAAGCTACTTAGTGTAAATGAACCCTTATTACAAGTACCTAGTAAGCCTTGGAATCTTACAAGAGAAATGGGCTTAGTAATCATAATACATGTGTTATCCTATTTGATTAGGTTACATTACCATTAAAACTGAAAAATAATGATACTGATACTGGTGTAATAACATTACTGTAATTTATCTCTTGCTTATCTATAAGTACAACTATTACTCATATTAAGCTCTTGTTATAACTAAGCTTTTTATCTGTAATGAATGTGTAATAAATACTCACTTGGTTAGATCTCTACTTATACTTACATTATGTAAAGAAAATATATTTTCCTATGTGTACACATTCTATATTAGTGTGATTATTGGTCTCTGTAAGTAGTACTGGTTATGATTTACTAGTATATAATGAACACAGATAGTGATAGTAATGGTGATAATAGAGCTAACTAAGCATGAAACATGGGATCAAATAGCTTATGTGTTCTTATGGTTATACAGGTATGTGGTATTCCCATAGATAGGGTATAAGAGTCATAACACCTCTGTAATTTCAGTTATATGAACCCCATCGCTATAAGTTACTCATATCTATTTTACTCTAATATGGTTTTGTCATCATTGTTTTTTATGCCATGTTATTCCCCTAATAGATTTAGTAAGGATATTAGTGATAAAGAAACAAGTATACTAAGTAAGAATAATAGAAACACTATATGAGCTTCATATTTATTGCCATTAATTCTACTGTTTATCCATATTACTTAGCCCATTTGAGTACTATAACCATTAGTTCTCCATATTCATGAGAAGCATAGGCTTGTAGTTTACATCTTACAAGTACAACACTAATATCATGTAACTACAATATCAAGCATAATGGTTACAACTCTATTCAATAAGTGGAATCGAACCACTTAATCTGTACATGCTTGTAATTACCTTATGTTATTGATTATGTATTAGATTATGATCTCTATCTAACACAGTTACTTAATTGTTTTTTTTATCTTAATAAAATTACAACCATTGTGTTTAATATCTACAACTAACATTATTAGCTTAGTTTACCATGTTAGATCTTACAAATTATCATATAAATTGGTGATACTTAAACTTATGATTGTTACTAGTGTGGTATCTTCCTAATAATTTACATGCTAAGCTTCTTAGTTAATCCTATGCTTGCTTTTGGGATTCTCTTTATCCTCTCCTGGTAGGTCCAATTTCAATAATTCTCTCTTGTCTTGTTTAGTTGAAACATAAAATAAATATAAGCTGGTCGAAACCGACGAGGTTTGTTGACCCCGCGAGCCGAGAACATGTGGATGGCTAGATTCATAAACCTGTAACCCTGATCAAATGGTGAAATGAGGTGGACACTTCATGGGATGCAGTGCTTTTATTTAGATAAATCTATGCTTATATATGTGGTACCTCTATGTTCTTTTTTATTCTTCATTAATTCGATTGACTGGATCCAGCTCAATGGAGGAGTTGGAAGGAGGAGTATCACTATAATAGAGAGACTATTATGGGAGGGGATAAATAGGACCCTTAAGAATAAAAAATTTCACTAGAAGAAATAAAACAAAAGACAAGGCCAACTTATAGAAGCCTTTTTCCTTTCCCCTTGAACCTTTAGTCAAGTCCATCAATTCCAACAGGAAGCCTTTAACACCAATTCCACAAGCCATATGCCAGAAGCCTTTATATCTGCCTTCAACACCAGACAAGCCAAGTGCAACAATTCCAATAGAAGAAGCAATCCTTTCACCTTGTATCCTTTAGTCAGAAACCTTTACCAAAAGTGGAGGGGTCACTTTGAACCTTGAGCTTCACCTTTAACCCTTATCACAAGAATAAAATGGGGTCAAATAAGTCTTCCTCCTTTGACTTTCACCAAGGGGGGAGAGGCCTTAAACCAAGGAAGGGATAGAAGCCAATAAGAGCCATTCACCAGAAGCCTTTAACCCAGGCAGGCAAGAAGGAGCGAGCCTCGAACCTAGCAAAATATGCCTTGTATTTGAACGAAGTTCATCTATTATAGGCTCAATCCCACCAATTGCGCCACTTGCTGGAAGAGCAGAGGAAACAAGGAAAGCCAGTCGATGAAAAGAGAAGGGATGGGATGGTTGAACCCGAGGTTGGTCCAACGCAACAGCTAGTCGAATAAAGAGGCAAGGCTTGTTTTTTCTTGCTTTTTGGATGGATGTGTGGGGTCAGAATCCCACCACACGAGAAGTAAGTTGCTGGGTATTATGATGAATCCAACTGATTTATGAAGCTTAGGTAAGTTAGTAGATTATGGATAGAAATACATGTGTGGTGAGATAAAATGGAGTTTGATATAATGTTAGGCAAGGCGCTAGATTAAATAATACACCAACTATGTGAAATTAATATCGAAGTGAAGAACTATTAGCTGTAAGAATAATATTGTACTGTGGTCATCATATCTTGGCTTTTACAACTCAATAATTACATGGTACTGCAATATGAAGGGTTCCCCTATGATGATGCAATTTTGGCATAGCTTTTGATCTTCGTTCACTCTAGGCATCATTTTCTTGGGCACATCACTCCTTTCCTATCCCTGTCACTGATTCTCTATAGGGGGAGGCCCACAACCATCATCGGCCTCATCCTCTTTCTCCTTCCCTCCTTAGATGACTTCATCAACCTACCTTTTTTCCTACCTTTCTCGTTGCTCCATTGATCCCTCCTTCCCTGGTGTTCCTAGTCGTCCTTTTCACTCTTTTGTTCTGTCTTTCTTGCCTGGGGGTGGTGTTGCTTCTTCCTATCTATATAAATGCCTTCTCTTTTTGTTGTATTGGCTTTCCTCATTCCTCCTTGTTCTTCAGTTCTTCATGGCCATCGTAGGGTTCTAGGTGTGGTGCATGCGTGAGGGGATCCAGGTGGTCTGATATCCTAGATTTCCAGTCTCATATTTTTTGGATGAAGTGGAAACAAGGGGGGGCTCTCGAGCTTCATATTTTCATGGTATTCATCTCAGGGCCTCCTTTGGTTGGTGCTTTTTTCATGTGTAACATACGCGTAGGGGTTGTAACCCCCACATTTGACTGGATGAAAAATGTTGGAGAGGGTAGGGTATCACATATAGTAAGTTTGATCTAGTAAGGGCAAGGATAGTCTTAATTAGATGGAAAGAAGACAAACATAGAGAGAAAAGGGGAAGACATGTGACTCGAAAGCATGATTGAAGAATATCTGTATACAAAGAGATATATCTACTGCGATGGGTGGGACTATGGAAAAATGCCAACATCTATAGAGTGGGGCAGTACAATAGACAGTATGGATATGATACAAATAGGAAAGGGAACGGGTTACCTCTAATGGAAACTAACAGCACACTGATTCGACTAACAACACAAGTGCACACTATGGCACTTGCAATACAGTAAATTTAGTTCAAGCTAGAACAAAACATACCGTGATTTTTAGTGAGGTGCATGAATACTGAATAGTTTGAGCTCATACTGGAAATATAGAGTAGCATCTATAGATATATGGAATACACTGACAGAAAAAAATCCATATAGTTTCTGGTGGGGCGAATAAGTCGAGAACAGTGTGGAAGTCTAGTACTGGCTGATAGATAGAAATATTAATTGAAATATAGATGCAAGATGAGCGAACAAGAATGGAAGCCAAGTCGTGTTAGTCTGGTGGGTGCAGCAACCAAACAACTTATACATACCTAGTGCCGACTACTACATGCATCACCTGGTGCAACAAACTACTAGAAAGATGTGTTAACCAATGGCAAGATAGAAAGGAATTCCAGCATAACCATTATTTTAAAGCCTGTAAACCTATTTCTAGACTCACCTCTAGCCTCACCTCTATAGCCTTAACCTCATACGTATTGCCTCCCTAAGACCTATGAACTCACCTAGCAATCCGCATTTTGTTCACTTTCAGTTCACCATAGTCAGTTAGTTCACATTCAGTCTGCCCACAATAGCCAATACTCTGACAAGTACCAGGATGATACGTAGCTGATGAAGACACGATATGATTACACAGTGTTGATAACACAATATGATTAGGAGATTAAATGTTGTAGATGAAATGAGTGAGTTTACTCGATTCATGAGGTAGGTTATACACTATGCATTTCAATGTCAATGTTGATTTCTTTCTTTATTACTTGCCTTCCTTTTCCCAAAAAAATCCACGAAGTCACTAACGACACTTACAACTCCACTGAAAAATGAAACTAACAACTACTAACAACCACAATAGATGTTTTTGGCTTGATTTTTTGAAAGTAATTTTCAAATAGATATAGATGTTCCATGACCCTCCCTGTTCTCCTGAATCTAGGTTTTTCGGCCCCGTGTTGGTTATATATCATATATGTTACTTTTATCTAGTCTCCACTAGACCATCCATAAGTAACAGATACTAGATCGAAGAGGGAGGGGAGTGGGTGCTCTCACCTCATGATGGAGACAATGGGAAAGAAAATGGTGTCAATTTCTTCATCTCCATAGAAAGATCGATAAAAAAAGAGAAACTACCTTCCTTTGGCAAGGAGCAAGTGAAATTGATCAGCAGATAGGTTACTGTGGACTTTAGGTGTTTTAATTGTTTCATGTGGTACTTATCTCTTGGGTATCCTTCCTGTGGTGGTTACTTGTGTATCTTGTTATGTGCACTCTCTCTCGGGTAAGGTGAACGAATGGGGGACTTCCTTATCTCTCATCCATTAATGTCGGGACTAATTCTCCACTCGAGTATGGGTGTCATGTTGAATGGTATAAGGTAAACAAGGTAAGGTGATTGAACAGGTCCTTGTCTACTTTATGTTGCAAACTTGGGGTTCATTTATTCTCTTGTCCATTGATGTGTTGTTTCTCTCCTCTTGGCTAGTGGGTAAAGCCTTCCTTATCACTTCCTTATCATAGGTATGTGGGAACTTGGGGGCCTTCTCTGTCAGGTATGTTTGAAGAAGGGGAGTTGATGTTATTCACTGATGTATAGGTTAGGTTAGTGTACAAGTGGTTGTCCTTTCCTTGGCACATGCCTTACTCGGACTGGGTGGCCATCCTTTCCTTGGCAAGTGCCTTACTCGGACTAGGCATACTAGGTGGATTAGTGGAAATGTACTTGGCTTTGAGTTATGGGCTTATAAGGGGCTAGGGCCTAGAGCCAGGGAGAAGTGATAGAATGGTGCTACCCAAAGGTGTTGCACAAAAGAGGTGGTGCTAATCTAGGTAGGAAGGGTTGGCCTATCTCCTCTTTACACATTCATGAAATACTTCCTTCCTTCATGTCAAGTAATAAGTCAAGTGACATAATTAATTATATAATTGGCTATCTACCTTGTATATGATATTCTTTGAGCATGTTTTCAAATAACTCTCTACCTCTCCTTGTTTATCTTCTTACTATCAATTCATCCAAAATGAGGGTTTTGGTTGTAGTTCCTCATTTCAAGAAGGCAGTTCCAAAAATCTAACCTGTCTAACTATAGGATGGGGGAACGGGAATCCGTGCCATCCAACAATCGATCATAGGGAGAAATGGGTTAAACAAAATTTCTGGGAGAATCGACCAGCCATGTAAGGAAATTACCTAAATCAAGATCTAAAATCCATGAAGATACATTTACTAACATTATTCACTTAAACTTCTGAAAGTATTTCCCAACGATAGGAGGGTGAGGATGCCTTTCCACCCTAAAAATTTCCACTTCAAGGTGTATAATTTCTCACTTATATGCCACCCTTAAACTAGTGAATCTCCTATCTCGATAAACTAGGCCCATGCTCATGATCTAAATAGACATGCCACCTTTTGTTACTCAATTTACCAGTATGACACTTGGATCTATTGGATTTACCCATGCCAGCTTTTTTTTTCTTTAATTTCCCATAATGGATAACCATTATAAGTATTCAACTGAACCTTAGGGAGAGGAGGGAATAGAAAATGGGAAGGGAATTGAGACTAGAGCTAGGGAGATGGGATTTAACAAATAAGTGCTACGAACAGGGGTTATAAATAGGTGCAACAATGAGGTGCTACCACGTGGCAGGGCCATGTGCAATGAATGACTATGTGCAAGGGATAAGTGTGCATGTCATGAATGACGCGTCTATGTGCTACACCTAGAGGGTGAGGCTATCTTAATTATACATGATCATTCCAAGTTTCCATAATACCTAATAAAAGAGCCCCCATCATGCCATACTCGATAGAGAGGCCGCCCATGTTCACTACAGATGACAGGAGTTACCCAGAAATGGCCATCAGGAGAAGAATCACTCACGGGCTGATAGGATAAGGCCCCAAGTTACCATGAGAATGATAGTAAGCATAATAAACTTCCCATTTGGTGTATCATTGGGTTTATTCTCTTCTGGGTATGGTTTCTATGGCTATGACGTGACTGGCTATGCTTGGAAATCAACTATAATTGGTTGTTATGACCTTTTCTCAATGGTCTATGGCTATGTCTAGTTGCTCTGTCTTTTCTATGTTAGCAGCTATGTCAGGTGCTCCATGTGATGGTATGTGGGCAACTATGTTTGAATGGTTTCTGCTGCTTAACAAGTGAATTAATGCATGCATGTAAGCGAATCATTATTCCTTCCATCTGGTCCAGCCAAGTAGTGACCTAATTCCTATTGTTCTGTCCCATTTAGTCCAACCCAAGATAGTAACCTCATTATCATTGTTTCATAGCAGTAAGTTCAGGTATGCTTGAATGGTTCTTCTCACTTGGATATATTGACTGAGTTCTGGTGTTTAAACACAGGTCTCCAATGATGGATACCTTCTCTTGTGGTCTATTGAAAAGGACGTTCGTGTTATCTAGTGACCTTTCGTCTGTTGGAAACTTGGCATCAATATCCCGTCTGTTGGTAAGATGCCTCAGTCGATATTTTTGTAAGTCCACAAAATACATGGCTCAATGTTTTCTCTTCAGGTGGGAACATGGATGGCAACATAATCCTAATTCATTGTATCAATGGGTTAAATCCTTGTCACAAACAGATATGGCATATGATATTTGGCTATGACAGGAAATGACCTTCTAGCTTTGACCGATTGGAAATGGGCTATCGGCTGGCTCGCAATGAGACCGGATGGATAAGACTGGTATGATTGGGACTGGTTGGAAATTAATCCTCTCCTATTAATGATACCCCTGGCAATGACTCCTGGCTATCAGCTATAAGCACTAACTATGGTTGGTTGGCTCTGACCACTGGCTCTGATCTATGGCTATGACTGGAAATTGGGGAACATGGGGTACACCTCTTATCTCATCTGACAGTATAGATGTTAAGCTCGGATATAAACACACGAGGATAATAGAACTCAAAATATGGGGGGATAAAAAAGTAAGGATGGATGGATTAGGTTGGCGGGTCGAGTTCGCTTGCTTTTGAAATGCATGTGTGTGCGGGTGGAAGTGAGGTTGGGTGGAGGAAATAGGGCATGGTGGATAGATAGGGGTTGGTGGGAGTAAAGAGCTTGCTTGTTAGCTTTTTAGCTGGTGTGAAAAATATCAAATCTGAAAGCGATTTACCACGACGAAATGGTGATAAAAATAGGAAAATCAAGGTACGTTAAGTTTATCACCCTAATACACTCATGAAATACTTCATGAAAAGTAATAAGGCAAGCATAATTACATAGCTAATATATGCATTTTCTTGTAAATCATAATTACATAGATAATATATGCATTGTCTCCCAAAGTGTAATTAATGTGCCTATATCTCTTTCGTCCGAATAGATCCCCCAAATAAATGGAGTGGGAAAGGAACACAGACCGCCATAGGGAGATTTTCTCTATGGATCACCAACGTATAAAAGCCTTGGACTTTACACACTTAGTGAACTGGAGAAGAAAGAGAGTAGTTTCAAATTGAAGAGGAAATACAACCCTAAGCATAATATAGGAAAAAATAGGGAGATCACCTGTAACATAGCTTTCGAGCTTCTAGCTCCTCTCCCTATGTTTTGCTCCGGTCTAAAACTACTTGGCCTTGTTCATTCGAGATAGTCACTCGAGACACTATGATAAGATGTGACCCGATCCCATTCCTCTATATTTGATAGGCCAGTATGTGAAATCATATTGTGTCATGCATCATACTGCTAGAGTGGTATACGTGGTATCAGTTCTTCCTTCTTTTCGCACTCTTGCACAGCCTCATGAAAAGTTGTACTTTACACTCTTTCTTTTTATTTATCCATTTGTGGGTAGGAGAAACACATTTTATTGTCAATATATATATCTATTTCGACACCACGATGTAATACTGTTGGATATATTTGCAAAATAATAATATATCTTACAGGCTTTCTATCTTTCCCAAGACCTTTTCATGAGGGATTTCCTACCCCTTGATTTCCAGGAGGGTTGGGGGAAAGGAATGAATGAAAAGAGAAGTGCGAGAGGTAGTTTAATTCATTGGAAATACTTTTTGAATGTGGATTTATTCCATGGTAGAATCCAATTATTGAATATCATCGTCATATATAAAGGAATAATCACATTCTATTTGACCAGGATCCATGAGAACTCAAGCGAGAGACCAATTCACTTCCTTCTACTTTATCATGAGACACTGGAGGATTTATCGAACTGAAACATTCATTTATTCAGTAGGGTAGGTACCTAGAGATTAAAGGTTGGGTGGGCAGAATAAATACAAAAAGGAGAACTAACGTTTTGTTTTATTGTTCCAAACAAGTATAGTGACGACTCCAACTACAATGGATTTTGAGAGATGATATTGAAACCCTTGTAACCAAACTTGACAGAGACCAATTAGTTCTACTATTAGGTCCCTATATTACCAGTGTAGTCCCTTATTTTTGTTAGTGTAACCCCCTTATTATTATTTTTGTACCCCTGTAACCCCCATATTGTTATTATTGTGCCTTTACATTATTATTGTTAGGTTGGCTAGGATTATATTGTGACCCCATGGACTCCTATATATAGAATGAGGTTTTTTCATTTGTATAATCCAAGAATTGTTCATTTATGTAACGTAAAGGAGGTTTCCCCATCGAAGTTTCTTATTTATAAGGCATTGATCTCTCTTTTCTTCTAATTTTGGAGCTAGTTTCATAACATTTGGTATAAGAGCTATGGATTCTAGGGTTTCACTGCTCCAAACATGTCACCATGGAATTTTCGCTATAAAGTTTTTTATAGGAAGGTTTAGAAGCTAAAATTTCTACTACGCGAAGCCAAAGTCCCGAGGAACTTCATGTAAAAATTTCAAATCTTGGTTTGCAATATTTTCGGAGATAGGATCTGTGGAAGTTATGGTTTTTTCAGGCCCTTAAGTTTCATCTCAAATAGGTGACCATGGGAAAATTTTCATAACTCTCTCTCTAAGCATCGTATTAGAATTCTATAAAATGTGGCCAAAATTAAACGGATTTTAGTTTAATCAGTATTAATTCTAAAGCTGAAGGAGGAAAAAGTGACACGTGGTATGCCATACAAGTTCACTCTACTGAGCCAGTCCATAATAGGTCATTGTGGGAGACTGGGCGTAAATTTGACTTGAATAATCCAAATCAGGTCGTACATGTGGCATTGGTAAGAAGATTCAGAGGGTACTCTAGAACTAAATATAAGATATCAGGGATATGAAATTATAGAGATACATTAGTTTCAATATATAGCTCTTCAAAATCAAGAAAAAAATGTGTATTTGTTTTCAAATTGCATATGTCTTGTTTGAAAAATCAGTTTGAAGTGATTCCAAGGGCATATTGAAGAATAGATATAAGTATTGTGTTCTAAAATCCCCCTAAAAATAATTCAACACCCATTAAGCCCTCATAATACTCTAATATGACTCATGAAGATGAAGAAGTGCAACATGATATGGGTAAACCCACGAAGTTGGGTTACACTTTTGTGAGAATCGGGGGCGGAAATTTTTTTCTCAACAATTCCGCTGAACTTTTATAAAAGTTAGGCTAAACTATTCGAGAGTTTGGCTGAACTTTCAAAATTAGTTTTGCCAAAATCATTTTTCCATTTACATTGATGGCGTACTAACGGCGTGGGAAAACAAAATTTTGGCTGAAGATTGGAAAACCGGCAACATAAGTTTGGTCGAACTATTAGCTCGGCCGAACTCTTAAAATAGTCTGGCCGAACTTTAGTTTATAAATACACCAACCCAAATCCGTTAACTTGTTTCGATCTTATCTACTATGATCATGTTTCTGTGTCTGTTGTGTGTTTCTATGTCTATTGATCATGTTTCTGCGTCTGTCTACGTCTGCGTCGTGCTGTTTGGCCTCGACTCTTGGTTTCGGACTTATCTACTGTGATTGTGTTTCTACTTCTGTTGTGTGCTTCTGCATCCACTGATAGTGTTTCTACATCTGTCTACATCTGCATCGTGATGTTCGACCTCAGATCTTGCTGTTCAGATTTGCAGGTTGGCTTTGAATTTCAAAGCTTTAGGCCCAGGTTTGTGTCTGCGTCTACGTCTTGTTGTTCGGCCTCAGCTCTTATTGCTTGGCCTCGACTCTTTTTGTTCAGATTTGCAGGCATGCTCTGAATTGTGATTTTTTTTTAGGTATAAAATCAAAATGTAACAACGTAATTGAGTTTTTAAGCTTTCATAAGTGTATTTGGCCAAGGCCAATGTTAATATGTTATCTTTAATTTCCCAAGCCATTTTTTAAAAAATCAACTCCTTTTTCCAAATTTGCATTATTCCTTACTAAAAAAACTCTAGTTCTAGAGGTCATTGAATGAAACATTTTTTAGGAAATGGAATCATAGGAAATGGACACCCCTACATATACATTGGTGTTAATATTCTAATGCAATTAATGGTTCACCAATGTGAGTCCCAATTAGAGTTTTACAGTGTGTTTCAACTTACTTCCTCAAGCGATCTAGGGACACATTTTGATTTTGTTACAAGAACATGAAATATAAATATAGTAGCATAATTGAGTTTCATAAGAACTCATAAGTGTAATTAGGTTGAACCTATCTCTATAATTTTAGTACAAAATTATGTGTTGGTAATGCGAAAACCTCAGCTGGGTATACATATTATTTTTCCACAGTAAATGAGTCAATATGAATTAGTGACTTAGTGAATGAGATAACACTGAAATATTCTCTTATCCAAGCTCCTTTCTGTGGTGGTAGTGAAAAATAAGTAGCACCAATATTGTGGCTTTAATTAACTACAATTACACTGAATAACGTCAAAAATGTATAACACCAAAACTATCATTTGAAGAAATACAAACTTCATCTGAATTTCATCTTTGTATTTAGCCTGAAATTTAGTCCTTCTATAATTTTACTGAAGCCTAAAGTCACCTATATAAACCTGTAATTAGGCTGAACCTATCTCTATAATTTTAGTACAAAATTATGTGTTGGTAATGTGAAAACCTCATCTGGGTATACATATTATTTTTCCACAGTAAATGACTTAGTGACTCAGTGAATGAGATAATGAAATGTAGTCAATAGAAGAAACAATAACTATAAGGAAAAAAATTAGTTCAACTCCAGCTTATTTCTCATCCAGTAAACATACATCAGTAGCAATTCAAATATCTTGTACACACAATAGACATAAATGTTAAATTATTTTTCATCTAGTAAATATACATCAGCAACAATTCAAAGATCTTGTACAAATAGTAGACATAAATTTTAACCAACACTGAATGCTAGTATGCATAAATACTACGAATCCAAATATTATTCCACTTAAAAGTTGTAGTGCATCGGAAGATATATACTATACAACCTTCCTAAATTGAAGGTCTCACTCTTTCATCATTAGTATAACCATTTGTTGCTTGTCTAACCTTTTATTGTTTCCTAACAAATTTTTTTATTTTGATAATATTTATAGATTTTTGTTAGGAAACAATAATTATAAATTCTTTTTGACAAATATATTAATAATGAAGACTGAACCTAGTTACATTCTTTAACATCTAAGAGACACAGTTGTATTGTGATATTTTCCCTTCTTTCCAACTTAGTCCATCCTTCTATAAAAATCCCTTTTAATGAAGCAGATATATCCATAGTGCTCCACTGATATTTTTTCACCAACAACTATTCCATTTTGGACTTATATATCTCAAAACTATGATCATTGAAGTTATGCATCTATATCTTTAAAATACTCAACTGTTTTATTTCACCATAGGAATCAATTCGATATATCTCCCATTTTAATGGGGTCTATCACATTTTGAGAAAAATACATTAGCCATAAAAGTTTCCCATTGAAACCAAAATTAATTTGATACAAAACATAGGTTTTAAACTTATATACTTAATTGCTTCAAATAGATTCTTAATAAAATGAAAAATATTCAATGTGAAACACATGCATTAACATATAATTTACTCGAGAAACCCAAAAAGAGAAGATCATTTTTTTTATTAGTATATTAATTTTTAGACCATTAGACACACAGACATATGTTTGCATGTATATATGTACATATCCCACAAAAATTATAAACTACCAATCCATTGCCTTGGATCAAATAAAAATTTATTTCTTTAACTAAAACTGTAGAACCATGGGGTAAACTACCATGCACTAGAAAAATGCTAAAAGAAAAAACCATGTGATGAAAACCATCATAAAGCGAGAATTGTTTTTCCCAAAAACGTTTTTTGGTGCACTACCCCTGAACAGCTATGTGTGGGGGATTTTTCATCTCTATGAAACGCTAAAGTGGGGGTCCTTTCCTCCCATTTTATTCCCACCACTAAGCTCAGAAAAATATATAGTGCATGGGGTTATTCACATAAAGAATATAACACACCAAACATCCAATAGTTCTCCTTAATGTGACCATCAATGTTGCAATGGTTAGAATTACTTATACTACCCTTGCATGGATGTGTATTGGCTATTTTATTCTTATCCTTCTCACATTTCTAGTTCTTATTCCCCTCCTTCAAATCCTCTTGGTGCTATTTTGTCTTCAAACCACTTAAGTACCCTTTATTTTGGCCTATGGTTTCTAGATAATGTTTGTATACACATGGCTCATACATTATCCTTAGCTTGGAAAGAATCACTTGCTTTTGTAGATGGTTATATAGACCCCACATATACTTAAGGAGAACATTTGGTCTCTTGGGAAAGATATCCAACAATATGACCATATTTTTGAACTTAGTACACTCTTATACACCCTTATGTCTATGTAAAGTGGTGTGAGTGATTCCACAGGTCCTCTACACACTTCATAGGGTATAATTGGGATAGGTAGTGTTAACTTATACAAGTTCTATAGGAAGAGTCTGTAAAGGGCCAGGCAGCCTCTAGATCCCATATTTTATGAAAGGTGACATATCCAGTAAATGCCCCTACAGTCAGTCTCTAGAATAGATCTAAATATAATTTCTTCATTTTAATATCCATAAACCACAACCACTTTAAGGAAAATTGTGTGCATGTGTTATTTCTCCCATAAACTCTTATTTAAAGCATGTGTCATTGGCTTTCTCCCATTAATTCAAGGCAAACTTTGAGGCCTAAAAACTAAAAGTAGCTTAACTTCCATTGGATAGGATCCCCCAAACTCAAATGGTGTAAAATGTAAAATGTTAAAAGTGGAGTGTTTTATGATGTAATGTATCTTAATAATATAGATTGACATGGCTATATTGAACTTCCATAGGATAGTATCCCCCAAACTCAAGGTGAGTAAAATGTAAAATGTTAAAAGTGGAGTGTTTTATGATGTAATGGATCTTAATAATCTAGATTGACATGGCTGTATTTTATTAATGTACCTAAATTTACACCTTCCATGTTGCTTTATTCTTTTAAAATGTTAAAAGTTGAGTGTTTTAGGATGTAATGGATATAAATAATCTAGATTGTGTTAAATATGATGTAATGGATCTTAATAATCTAGATTTACATGGTTGTATTTTATTAATGTACCTAAATTTACACCCTCCATGTTGCTTTATTCTTGTAAAATGTTAAAAGTGGAGTTTATTAATGTACCTAAATTAACACCGTATATGTTTCTTTATTCTTTTAAAATGTTAAAAGTGGAGTGTTTTATGATGTAATGGATATAAATAATCTATATTGACATGGCTACAATGATATGATGATAGTGTAGGTTGATGTTGAAGTTGTAAAAATCTTGTACATATCAATTATTATAAATTATTAAACAATTTGATAAGTGCTAAATCATACTTCCTATTAAGGACATAACTAATTTATGATGATAGTGTAGGTTGATTTTGAATTTGTAAAACTCTTGTACATATCAAGGATGAATGGTAGTACAATACAAAAATGACATTATTATAAATTATTAAACAATTTGATAAGTGCTAAATCATACTTCTAATTAAGGATATAACTAATTCGTCATAATAGAACTCTGATATATAAGCACAGTCTTCAATTCCCTTATTTTTTAGGTAAATTACTATCTTCACATTAAATAATTTTATAAGGTTACTCTAAAACTAAAGGCTTTCTCCCATTAATTAAAGGAAAACTTGAAAGCCTAAAAAATTAACCTAAATTGGCTAAACTTCCATAGGATCTTAGTCTGCATGTTGAGTGCTAACTTCTACAAGGTTCTACAGGCAGAGTCTATAAAGGGTCAGGTAGTGTTAACTTCTATAAGTTCTAAAGGCAGTGTTTGTAAAAGTTCAGGTAGCCTCTAGATCTCATATTTTCTGAAAGGTGACATATCCAATAAATTTCCCTACAGTCAATCTTTGGAATAGATGTAAATATAAGTTCTTCATTTTAATATCCATAACCCACAACCACTTTAAGGCAAACTATGTACATGTGTCATTTCTCCCACACATATGCCATTTATCCCATAAATTCTTAGTCCAAGTTTTTAAAGCACATTTCATGTTGGATTTCTCCCATTAACTTTAAAGCATGTTTTTAGTAAGTGCATAAAATAATTTTGCAAACCATGTAAATGTCATTTCTCCCACAAACTAAAGGCTTTCTCTCATTAATTCAAGGCACACTTTAAGGCCTAAAAATTGAACCTAAAGTGGTTGAACTCTTATAGGATTTTGAGCTTCCATAGGATTTTAGTCTGTCTGTTGAGCATTAACTTATACAAGTTATAAAGGGAGAGTCTGTAAAGGGCCAGGTAACCTCTACATCTCATCTTTTATCAAAGGTGACATATCCAATAAATGCCCTTATATTCAATCTCTGGAACAGAAATAGAAGTTCTTCATTTTAATATCCTTAAACCATTACCACTCTAAGGCAAACCTTGTACATGTGTCATTTCTCCCTTCTCCCAAAAAATTTTAGGAAAAATTTAAGGCATGTGTCATTTCTATTTCATTTCTCCCACAAACTCATAAAGGTGTGACTTTTGACATAACTTCATCAACCACCACAACTAGTTGTTTTAGTAAGTGCATAAAATAATTTTTCAAACCATGTAAATGTCATTTCTCGCACAAACTAAAGGCTTTCTCCCATTAATTCAAGGAAAATTTTAAGGCCTAAAAACTGAACCTAAAATGGCTGAAATCTCATAGGATAGTATCCCCCAAACTCAAGGATTTCCTCCATTATTTCAAGGCAAACTTTAAGGCCTAAAAACTGAACCTAAAGTGGCTGAACTTCCATAGGATTTTAGTTTGTTGGTTGAGTCTTAACATCTACAAGTTCTAAAGTAGTATGTAAAGGGCTAGGTAGCCTCTGGATCTCATCCTTTCTTAAGGCATGTAAGGGGCCAGGTAGCCTCTGGATCTCATCCTTTCTTAAGGCATGTTATTTCTAGATGTGATTTCTGCCATAAATTTAAGGCAAACTTTCATGCAAACCATGCATGAACCATGTATAAGTGTCATAAATCTACCTTAAACTCTGCAATGCAATCTTTAACGCATCTCATTTCTAGATGTAAATTCTACTATAAAATTTAAGTCAAACTTTAAGATAAACCATGCACATGTCATTTATCTCATGCACATGTGTCATTTCTCCCATGCATTTGCAATAAATTTCAATTTAATATACCTTTATTGTATTTTTTTCAGGGATAAAAAAACCAACTAAATATGGTTGAAAAGTGGAAATTATGCATAGATGTTTCTTGCTATCCCAATCCAAGGAAAGTAGTGATTACATATGTGCTTTCCAATATTACGACTAGAAAATTTGTCCAAAGGAAAATGAATATATCAAGAAGAAAAAAAAACAACGAGGCATATTATATTGCATTGGTAGAAGGCTTGAGAACAAGTATGGAGTATGGATCAAATGGAATCACAGTTTTCACCAATTCTGAACTTGTGTGCAACCAAATGAATGGCGTGTACCAAGTTAAGAAGGAGAGGCTAAAAGAACTGCATGGAATAGAAAACAATATTGTTAGCCAATTTCAATTTTTTACTATAAGACATTGTACAAATGTGAATAAGATGTCTGTTGATCTATTGCATGGGGCAATGCCAATTCAGGATTCATCTATCAAAGATGAATTAATAGATGAATTAGAATTATACGGGGCAATGCCAATGCAAGATTCATCTCTCAAACATGAATTAGTTTTGAGACATTCTTCTTCAAAAATTCATGATTCATCTCTCAAAGATGAATTAGTTTTGAGACACTCTTCTTCAAAAATTCAAGATTCATCTCTCAAATATGAATTAGTGTTGAGTCACTCTCCTTCAAAATTTATTGATGGACATTGTAACATATCTTGGATATGTGTGTGTTATGTACTTATAAATGCGTCTTTTTGAAAGACCATGTATTTTTTTCAATTATATACCAAGTGTGCTCCCAACACACCATGTAAAGTGCAACTTGGTGAACTTCACATTTGCAACAACTGGCGAACTTCACATCTTTATATAATTAAAATGCGAGGACTTCAACAAATTTTTGTTTAAATGGAGTTTCACGATTCTTTTTTAATGACCATGTGTTTTTTTCAATTTTATACCAAGTGTGCTCACACCATGTAAAGCGCAATTTTGTGAACTTAACATTTTTATAAAATTTTTTGCTTAAATTGAGTTTCACACATCAATTAGTGCTTTGAAAGTTGTGTTTTACATAATTTGTGTACACTAAATTACATTAATTTTCTGAAATCTATTTTGAAGTTATTTTAAATATTAATTTAAAAAAATAATTGTAGATTTCCACTGTAGATATATATATCATGGGGGATGAATGACGGAGATCAACAGATTCCCATATCTCTACGAGAGAGGGGGATTAGGGATCGAGGGATGTTCATGGTATTTAAATATAATCAAAAATCTCCATACATATACATACATGTGTGTACATATGGAATTGATTTTTTATCATTTTTGTGAGTTAAATTAGTTGTTAATAGGTTTCATTTTTTATTTTTTAGGAGCTAAAAAGAGAAGGGTGTCTACTCCATCAATGGAGCATACCCATGGTTCACACAATCATGGTATGGTTCACGTGATTTAATCAATGAATATATACATGTATTTATATGTATGAATGCATTTTTGAATTGATTATAAATTCATATTTGTTTATGAAGCTTCTCTCTTGTCTCGTGAGGTTGGTGGTGGTTCAGATTCCCTTAGAGGGCCATCAATAAGTGTTGGCGGATTGTGAGAAGGTGGTGATATGTATTCCCCTAGAGGCTAATCAACGGATGGTTGTGTTGGTTCTCAGTAGGGTCATTCTGGTTCTCAACAGTCTCAAGGTGGGCAATATGTTAGCCAACCACATCGAGGTGGCCATCAATTTGAATATTTTTTTCATTCAATTTGTAAAATTTTGTTTACATGTATTTTTTTAATATAAAAAATTGTATATATTGATGCAGAGGCTGAAAATTATGCTCCAAATGTTTCTCAGAAAAGATGTGGGGCAGAATGCATCATTCAAGAAGAATGTTGTCCACCAACCATGACTTATCTAGCCAAAATTTCCGATATACCTTAGGAAATAAACATGCAGCAATGCACTATAGAAAGGTGTCAATAACTTCATGCAAAATGGAAGAGAGATCTCGTGGCTTTGACTCTACCTATTGAGAGTCAACAAAGCTTGGAAATAGTTACACACTCTTTAGGCAAACTAGTAGATGTGTACTGAAAGCTTGGGCCAACTACTGATACTTTTGTAGAAGTCATGAGAAAAAGAAAGGAAACAGTGATGGGTCCCAATAAATGGGAGGTTATTAAACAAAGAGTTACAAAAGAAATGGCCAAGTCTATGTTTAATTTCAAAGAAGGGACGAAAATAAAGATGTTGAATGTGCAATATTTCAAGCACCCTCATGTAGCTCACTATTTGTATGATAGACACCTTCCGGACTATGGAAGACTCCCATGGAATGACGAGGTTCTACTTTAGTATTCAAAATTATTTTTTCAAATGAAATCTAATTACAATGACCTTTCCTCTGAATTTTTTGGTCCTAGGAAAGGTCGATTGTGTGACCGTAGGGGCGCTAGGCGTGATGTTGAGTAGCCTCGCCCTGAGTCACCATTGGTTAGTCGACCTTTTCATGTCAAAACATTGTGGTCAGGGATCGAATCCACTTCTCAAATTATTCAAGAAGCAAGGGATGCCATCATTGACAATGTTCACAGTGGATTGGGTGGAGTCGATGTTTTTTTGAATCGACAAAGCACACGTGAGAATGCACACGCTAATTTTTTGTATTATATAGATGAAGAGATTGACAACATGGGTGTTGAAGATCTCAAAACATATGAAAATAATTGTCTCAATGGTTGGCAGGACCTAATTTTTCATGAGGAAGAGGGCATGGGAATGGTATGTCTTAATGGTTAAGGTTCAATTATTTTAACACATGTACAATTTGTAATATATATATATATATATATATATATATATATGTATGTATGTATGTATGTATGTATGTATGTATGTATGTATGTATACACATTTATTTATATACATTAATCTAACAAAATTGTATCATTATATGTTAACACCATTTGCAGTTGTCACACTGGATGAATGAAGAAAATGTTAATATAATGGTCGGAGCCTCCAGTTCAAGCAATCAAGATGGGTCTCACCATCAATCATACAATCAATATGGTTCTCACCATCAAGATATTTTACCAAATGTTAGTGTTTTTTAAGTGAACATGATGATGTACAATTATTTTTATCTATTATTATATATATTGAAACATGATGAGATATATTTAAAATATATAATTGTGCACACATGTATATGTACATATATATAATAAAATGTTTTAACAAATTCCGATTCCATCCGATGTTTTTGGGATGGTGGTACCTTCATCTTCCTTAGGAGATGTATCTTCTACTTTACTAAGAGATGTGCCAAACCCACAATCATAAGTATGGACAATTTTTCACTTTTAAAATTTATGTTTTTAAGTTATATATTCCACCTCAAAAAGTTCCATTAAAAATGAGATATATCTATATCTTGAGTTATTTTAATTTTTTTAAATTTTAGGTTTTTGGAGATTTTCGTTATGAGCCAGTCTTAGGAGATGTGCCAAATTCACCAGCATAAGTATTCAATTTTTCACTTAATATATATGTATGTATGTATGTATATATTTTTAAGTTATAAGTTATAAATTGAAGTTTAAAAGTTTTATTATAAATTGAGATCTACAGATTTTGAGTTATTTTAATTTTTTTGAATTTTAGGTTTTTGGATATTTTCTTTTGGAGCCTCTCTTAGGAGATGTGCCAAATCCACCAGCAAAAATATTCAAATTTTCAATCAAATATATGTTTTTAAGTTATAATTTATAAATTGAAGTTTAAAAGTTTTATTATAAATTGAGATCTTGATCTTAAGTTATTTTATACTTCTAAATTTTTTGAATTTTAGGTTTCTATAGAGGATTTTTTTTCTCCACGGAATCTAGCGATGGAGATAGGAACATCCACACCATTTCAACCATTTGAACAAGTTGTCTAAATTTTTTTTTTTAATATTATTGAAAATAAGTTTATATACGCATTTTCATTTGAAATATATATATATATATATATATATATATATAACTGTACATGTATATTGTACATTTTACTGTTGAAGATGTTCTCGTGGGGGAAGTTTTAGTCGACGAGCAACAAATGGAGAGGGAACCTAATGAGGTATTGCATGATTTTTTTTTTTTACATTTTATTTTCTACATGAAGTTATATATATTCTCACCTAATTTTAAAACATCAAATTTTAATGTTTGTACACATTGTGTATAGGTTCCCCATGCTTCACAGGATAACTTGAGGATTATGACTTTGCTGGGAGAGACACTACATCCATCTGTATTTGATGGATGATGCACATGCACTATTTGTTGGATGATTCACATAGACACGTGCAACATTATATTTTCAATAGATTTAGTCTTAAATTTACTTTTTCTGTATATAGTCTTATCTAGATGCAGTCATATATAACTTGATACTTGATACTTGATACTTGTGAGATCTACAAATTTTGGAAATATTTTATGTGAACTACATTTGGTACATGTGAATCTAATATATAATGTTTTTAAAACTTAATTTTTGTATGGTTTAACTACATTTGGCATGTAAAGTAATCTTGTGATCTATATTAATGTTTTGTTTTTAAAACCTAAGTTTTGGATGGTTGAACTACATTTTGCATGTGATATAATGTTTTGTTTTTATTGGATAGTTGAACTACAATTGGCATGTGAAGTAATGTTGTGATATAATTTTTTTTTTTTTTTTAAACTCAAGTTTTGGATGGTTGAACTACATTTGGCATGTGAAGTAATCTTGTGTTATAATTTTTAAAACTCAAGTTTTGGATGGTTGAACTGCATTTGGCATGTGAAGTAATGTTTTGATCTATATTAATGTTTTGTTTTTAAAACATAAGTTTTGGACGGTTGAACTACATTTGGCATGTGATATAATGTTTTGTTTTTATTGGATATTTGAACTACATTTGGCATGTGATTATGATATTATTTTTTGTTTTTAAAATTCAAGTTGTCGTTTTCCAAAAAAAAAAAAAATCACATGAATATATGTACATGTATAAATGATTTTACACATGTTTGAATATATATGTTAAAACGATTGAAGTACAATACATATTGATGTATCTATATATATACATCTAAAAACAGTCATAAGATTCTAGGTCTTGCTAGATGTGTCAAAGAATCATAAAATTTTAAAAATGCATTCAATAATGTATATATATCTAGGACGTGCAACATTTTTCATCAATGCATGTATAGAAAAGCTACTTTCTGTTAGTTCCATTCTAGAACATATATATCCAGTACGTGGAACATTTTTCATCAATGAACATAGAAAAGCTACTTTCAGTTAATTGCATTCTAGAACATATATATTCAGTACTTGAACATTTTTCATCAACGCCAATATAATTTAACTACCTTCAGTTAATTTCATTCTAGAACATATATATTCAGTACGTGAAACATTTTTCATCAATGCACATAGTAAAACTACTTGAACAGTTAATTTAATTCTAGAACATATATATATCCAATATGTGCAACATTTTTCATCAATGCACATAGAAAAGATACTTTTATGTAATTTCCTAGAACATGTATATATCCAGTACGTGAAACATTTTTCATCAATGCACATAGAAAAACTAATTTTAGTTAATTGCATTCTAGAAAACACACACACACACACACACACACACACACACACATATATCCAATACTTCTAGAACATATATATCCAGTACTTGCAACATTTTTCATCAATGCACATAGAAAATCTACTTTCAATGAATTTCATTCTAGAACATATATATATCCAATACATGAAACATTTTTCATCAATGCATGTATAGAAAAGCTAATTTCAATTGATACTAGTGTGCATGTACCAAAACAATGTACATGTGCAAACACTTGCACAGATAACATAACAAGGCAGCTCAATTTTTAGTTGAGTTCTGGAAGTTCTAAAACATGAATCCAAAGAGAAGAAATTTTTGGGCAGTTCAATCAAAAAAATTCCAGTGGAGTGCCATCTTGAATGATCCATTCATGATCAGATTTCGACATTTTCCATTTCTTAATTTTCATTTTTTTCTTTGATTGAACCTCTATCAACTTTATGCATGTTGCACACACCAAGTGACTATATTGACAACTTATGACATCAGGTTCATAGTCTTCAAAGTAAAAAAAATCCCCACTTTGATTAGTTTGTCTGAAAAAATAACCTTTCAGTATAATATATCCTCTCTCATATGGAAACCCGTGATAATTATAGTTTTCTAATAATTTCATCCTTCGTTCAGTGCAACGCATCAAATATTTCTTCACATTTTCATCATTTTCAGTAGGTGCAATTACAACAAAAACATCTCCTGCAAAATAAAACAAACTTAAAAAACTTATGTATTTAAATTTAGATCATAATTAACATGAAAATTAACCTTAAAATATTTTTAGTATATATTTCTAGATCTCTATCATTTGAAAGAAATTCAAATGTTTCCTTCTCTAACAGGATCAGAAACACGATCACCATCATATGATATTATACTCTCCTCTAATTTCATTTCTTCAAACATTGCAACGAACATTTTCCCCTTTGTATTTAGCTGTGTATGTTTCCAATCTTTTACATACATATTGTTTTCACAAATGTCATTGGATTTTGTGTTGTCTATGCAAACATGACAAAAACAAGAATATTTTCTTTTATCCAATGCAAACAAATTTGTGGACAACTTCGTTTTAATTGAATGCGATTTTCGAGTCCCTTTTATTGTTTCAACGTCATTTCCAATTGATCTATTTACATCTTCGATCCCAATATGCCAAAAAAACCTATATATGGAAAATTCAAAGAATAATGTAAATATGATATCAAAATACGATCAAAGATAATCATTGTGATAAATGTACACTATTTAAAATTGGATATCCAATAAAAATTAAATTGAATGTACCCTCACACTTCCCTTGATCGGTTAGTCTCATAGCATAGAGAAGCGATGCACCATTGAACAACTTCTTTAGCATCCACAAGTCATTTTTTAGAGGGGTTCATTTGATATCTTCGAAGTACTCATTTTATGCATGCCTCTGCACTGTCATGTTCTCCTTTTCCATGGCCTGTCTCAAAGAAATTCCAACAATGTTTAATGCAGGTTTTCTTATGAAGAAAACACAACCAAAAGAATGATCGTGAAGATTTGAATTAACCTCTACATCCATTTGACCATATCCAATGTTTATTGAATTATATTCCATGACTTTTCAAGGAGTCATAAATCTTTCCAAAATAGTCTTGTACAAAATATGTATCATGTGTACGATCATCATTGATATAAAAGTGATATTCTTTAATAACATGCCAATTTTCACTGGTGCTTTCTATATGATCGACATTTTTTTTCAGCATGTCTATATAGAATATGGACAAGCATGGAGACTTGGTCAGAATGATAGAATTCACTTTGTATTTCATTTTTGTGGAACAAATGTGTAGTTTTCTACAAAATCAATTACTGACAAAATGGTCCCTCGTGGAAAAGGTTCACTGGATTTTTTGAATTCCAAGTCTTTTCATCAATCTCTATGGGAATGATTGGTGTATTTATAAATTTCTGCCTCAAACTTTCTCAAAAAATCTATCACAAAATTTCTTCTTCTTGTAGTTCAATTTTGTTAGCACTATTTGAACCTTGAATTGATGTATGGATATATTCATGTCTCTTCCATTTCACTTTCATGTTGGACAATGATTGATCATTTATATCAGTATGATATTTGTTTTGAAATTTAGTCATATTTCCACAATCATCGCATTTTCTAGCACCAACACATTTCTTTTCGTAAAATAATTCATCGCTTTCTCTTTCACATAGAATTTGAGATATGAAATCACGAATAGTGGAAGGAGCGGGTGAATTTTTCCAAAATTTTCTACCAAAATTAAGGAATGTGTCATAATATAGCTTAAATTCCAGATGATAAATACAACAAAAAGTGTTGTGTACGGTGATAGGTTTTACATACCATGGTTTTTGTTGAAAAAAAATGCTGATTGAGATTCTCTTCTTTGAACTTGTTGAAAAACTCTATCCAAGTGGTTTCCAAAAAAAAAATTTCATGTTCTTCGTACTGATTTTGTGCTATTCTTCTTCGCATCACATCCCTTGCATTTGGTGAAACACGTGAATTTTTCTTCCAATATTCATATTTTTTTTTAACATTTTCTCCAAGTCTATCTTTGTATGGTTTCCAACAAATAGCTCTCCAACAAGTGAGTTCATCATTTACATATATTGACAACCTAAATTTTCGATGTTTGTGCAAATTTTTTCGTGAGGTTCCTAATGCTTGTGCCATAGATTTTACCAAGTGATTCCCTTTAGTACATGATCAAACCACTTCCATATGCATTGCTCTACGTAGAACTGAAACATTTTTCTGTCTAGATATTCTAATTGAATTTATAGCACAATTTATATTTTGTATCACATTTCCCTTCATTTTTTTATCTTTTGTTGATTTTTGAATACCCAATAAATTTGTAGCTTATTTTAATTTCCTTAATGGTCGAAGACCTTTCAAAATTTGAGCTTGAACTGACACATTTCCCTTGATTAAGTACATATCAAAAATGTGTTTAACATGATATCGTATAGCATGGTCAGCTCTTTTATCTCCATATGTGTGAGTGTCAACATTTTCTAACATCTCATCATAGACATTGATTTCATCTGTACATATTCGAATGAATAGTACATAGTAAGTTTACATATTCAATAAATAACTAAATTAATAAATATGTATAATTTCAATAATACATGCATGTGTCCAACACACACACACACACACACACACACACACACACATATCCCTTGCGATTCAATTTCTTCACTTGAATTTGTTTCAACATTTTCACCATCTTCAATCATTTTTTCAATATCTCTTTCACTTTCTCTTTCAAAATTTTGTATCTCATCATCAATGTTTTGAGAAATATATCTCTTTGTTTACATTGCAAAATATTTTTCAAATTAGTTCATCAAATAAAAATTAAGCTTGAACACATTTTACACTAGGAAATTTTTAAATATCAAATTCATAATATTTACATTTACATACCCGCTTCAACTTTTAGTTGAGGTTGATTTTCCCTTTCAATATTTGAGAGTGATTCTCTCTTTCTTTTGCGAGATTCTCTCCCCTGTTCTCTACGTTCCTTAGGGTCTCTTGTTCGATCATATTTTCTCATGCAATTCCTTCAATTTCCCATGATAATAGAGTATGAAGTTCAAAAAAATTCCTTCAAAAATTTAGACAAAAACTCAATTAAAAAAAAAATCACAAAGTATTTAATTTAAAAAAAAATCATTTTAAAAATTTTGCAAAAAATACATACTTCAATCCAAAACACTTACTTTAAAAAATCCCAGAAAAAAATTTCTTATAAAAATGAAACAAAGCTCAAAATATTTCCTTCCAAGTCTTGTAAGAAAATTTCATTTAAAAAGTTAGATAGAAACTCATTTAAAGAAATCATTATAAAAGATTTACTTCAACCCAAAACATGTACTCTAAAAAAATGTCACTTCAAAAAATACCTCTAAAAAATGTCCATTGAAAATTAATTCCAACTTCTTAAAAAATGCCACTTTAAAAAGTACTTCAAAAATGCCTCTAAAAAAATATCACTTTAAAAAATACCTCCAAAAAATGTCCTTTGAATATTGAGCCTAAAAAGAGTCCTTTCGAAACTAAGTCAAAAAAATATCTTTTGAAAATTAAGCCGAAAAACCTCTAAAAGCAAAATACATCCAAAAAAATGTATTTTGAAAATTAAGCCCAAAACCTCTAAAAACAATGAAAATTAAGCCCAAAACTTCTAAAAACAAAATACCTTGAAACCAAAAAATGTCTTTTGGAAATTAAGCCCAAAAACCTCTAAAAAAAATACATCCAAAAAAATGTCCTATGAAAATTAAGCCCAAAACTTCTTAAAACAAAATACTTACAAAAAAAAAATCAATGAAAATTAAACCCAAAACTTCCAAAAACAAAATAGCTTAAAAAAAAACAATGAAAATTAAGCCCAAAACCTTTAAAAACAAAATACCTTAAAAAAATGAAGCCTAAAAAACATCCAAAACATGTATCACATACCTCCAAGAAATGTCCTTTGAATGTACCTCCAAGGAAAGTCCCTAAACCCAAAACAATCCTTTGCAAAAATTTCTTTTGAATGTACCTTCAAGAAAATTCCTTAAACCCAAAACAATCCTTTGAAAAAATGTCCTTTGAATGTACCTCCAAGAAAAGTCCTTGAAGCCAAAACAATCCTTTGCAAAATCAGACCTTTACAAGATCAGACCAAATGAATAAATATGCGAAATTATGTGAAAATAATGAATGCTTTTACGTCAATTTATATTGCCACAAAATGTTTTTTTGGAGGGGCTTCATTGTATTTTCTGGCTGACGGAAATTCAAGTAAATGTTCAGCTAAAATTTTATAATAAATTCGGCCGAAATTTTTTGTCGTTAGACTTGGGGGGCCATCGGCACAAAAAAAAAATTGGCCAAACTAACACGTTTACAATTACGTAGATCCAAGCTATGAATACATATCTTCAACTTTGGTCTGATTAGAATCCATGAAACATTGTGAATTAACTATCGGCACCAAGACAAGCATTTTCAGAATTCAATCTACTTTCAGGAGATATAACTTTTATGGAATTTCATAAATATTTACTAATATTTATTATTTTTGTACTAAAACAAGTGCAAACAATTTCTGAAGGTCATTACGATTCAGTGAAATCAATATTCTATATCTTTGAAAATACACTTTATAAAAATTGAAAAAATTATGGTGCATTACATTGGTCTGTCGTCTGTAATGGGTAGTTTTTAGATTTTTAGTTTATAACTTATATATTGAGAAATTTCGTGCCTTATGAAACGTATTCAAAATATGCAGTTTTTTCATATTGGATCAGTTCAAAAAATTCTAGATAGTAATTATGATATGCATCAGTTGGTTTTGTAAATATAAAAAATCGAAGTAAACTTATCTAGATTGTTGTAACACATTTTGTTTCTCAAAAACACAAAGTTTCAAAGAATACACCAATGCACATTAACATGAGTTCTTATGAATCCTTTGATTGTTAAAAAGCACACATTCAAAGAAACGCTAAGTTGACATATCAAATGTGAATAAAAAAAATCCAAAAAATAAGTAATAGAAAGCTAATAAAATTTCTAACAACTTTTATTTTTATCGCAAAATTAAATCCTAAACAAAAAAAATGTTTTAGCTTGCAGAAAGTTGAAAAACATAAAAAAATGAAATTTTTTTCTCAGAAAAGGGCAAAAAGTGTTACACAACTTCACATTATCAAAATGTAATATTCCTAAATAGGAAAAGCAACAATATTGAAAAAAATACTTGAAATAGCAGTGTAAAACATTACATCAACAATGGAGATCAATATGTAGCCTCTTTATTAATCATAACAACAGCAAAATAGGAAAAAATAATGGGGCCTCAAATCATACAACAGGAACCAACAAACCTCCAATGAATAAACCCTCTCCAAGTGAGGGGTTTCTATTAAGAAAAAATACAAGAGAAGCTGCTACAACGTAGTTATAGTGAGCACAACTACAACATATGAAGATACAATGATGTAAAATGGTTGATACATGTCATAAAATATAGCATACATGAAGATCAAGGCTCTATAACAACCTCCCAAAGTAACCCAAGAGGGTATCCGTAAAATACACAAAGTGAGCCGCAGCCCTAGGGTTGAAAGTCTGTTGCAAAAGAATAAATGAGAATATGTGGCTGAAGCTAATTATAAGAATAATCAGCTCCCTTCTAATGGATCCTTTAGATAAAAGGCTAACCCCTCCACTTAAGAAATCACTCCCCAAATCATCCACTACAACTACCCCTGCAACTCCTCCCTAAAATAACGCAGATCCAGACTGATACTATGTTGTAGGGGATAAAAACACTATGGCCTAGTGCCAAATGTATCAATAATGCTGAAGGGCCTTATTTTTTGGCCTTCTAATGGAAGGAAACCTTCCTTCACTGAAAATAAGCACTGAAGTGACCCAAATCAACTCTCTACTGCTGCACCCTACAACTCAGCATATCTCTCAAAATAACTGCGTTGTAGAACAAAGATGGAGCTTGGCCTAACGACGGAATGTGGAATTGTAGTACAAATAATTCTCCTAAGTAGGAACTCAAATTCCCTAAATACGAAGGTGGGATTCCCGCTTGGGAACACCCCGTTCTAAACAACACTGCAATCTTAGCTAAACAGCGAAATAAATCCACAAGTATTAACAAACCATATACAAAATAATAATCCAAAAACATATCCTCTATGGCTGCCATCCTCTTCCTTATATGATTAGTGAGCTTCTTACCCTTGGCCCCACTCATTAAAGTCACTACTTCTATGCAAAGGATCTCCCTCCAAAACTGCGTTGTCCTTCAACGAATGCCACTCCTTCCATGACAATGTTATTGATTTGGTCAAAGTTGACCCAGTATTCATGCTTCATCCCTTGTTCACACATAGGGGTGCTTTATCCAACTCTTTTGATGCCCTCTGTTCACATTTGGAGTGGTTTTATTCCTACGAAGAAGATTTATGGGTCTCCTTACCCTCTTATTCCTCTAATTAATAAGAAAAATAAAAAATTAATATTCCAATTAGTTGTATGCTAATTTAGGAATATTAGAATCCTCCCCTCCCAAATCTTGCTTTTCCCCAAGAAACTGCAAGAAAAAAACTGAAAAATGTAGGGAACTGTCATTCCCATGTGGAGCTCCAATATCCAAGTTATCATCCATATAAAATGAATCACCCTCCAAAATGGTAATTCATAGAAAAACTCCTCACACATGCTCATGAGAGGCATCGCCAAAATGCTCAAGTAACCCAAATGGCTGATCCCATAAGGAAACAAGAGGTCCAATGTAGAAATCATGGATTGTCCAATGTTCACCCTGAAGTATGAAACATGAATCTCGTCTCTAATAGGAACATCCAATCCATGTGTCATCTCTCCAATCATGCCCCCAACAATTATAAGAACATCATCAACATATGGGATCTTAATTAGAGTCATACTAGCTGCCATGTGTAATACCGGAGAAGGAAAATGGTCCCTCAAGTGCAACCAGCGCAGCTTAACTCCTAACTTCTCCAGAATATGGCATGATGAGTGTTTTCTCAACCATTTGTTTTCTTCCCCAATTTTCTAACATGATTGGAGAAGGTGTATGATGTATGGTGCAGATTGAGCACAACCTGAGTAAGGTATTATCTCCCTAAGATCTCCTAGGGAGTGACCATCATCAATACTGCTTATGGCCCCAGGTAGACCATGAAGTCTATAAGAAATAGTGCCCCTTCTTGGAGAAATGAATTTCATATGATTTTTAAGGGATTACAAAAACATAGTAAATAAATCATGATGTACATAAATACAATCTTTACCATGTAATTGGTTCAAGCTAGTGAAGTGGCTAATAGATGGGCCTCCTCTCACTCCCAATGAGAAAGGAAGTGGTTGTGATAATTCTACCAAAGAGATATGTCTATCCTAATCCTCCAAACAATCCATGCATCTCCTCATATGATGGTCCATCTCCTGTTTGAAGCCTTCCCACATGAATCCCTCCAGGATAGTATAGTATGCTCTTACAAAACCAGTGGGGTGTGAGAGAAAACTCTCATATGCTACATGTAGTAGTTTATCCTTGATTTTAGAGGCTATAGTAAAGAATATTCTACTCTGATAATAGATTACCCCATCTCTTACTACATATCTTTCATCTGATAACTGGCTATCAAGAATCCTACATGAAAAGAGATCCTTGAGTATTCCACCAACAGCCGAGATCTCCAATAAGGGTCAATACTAAATAACAACAACGTTGATGATCTATCATGTAAAGCACCTGTCATGTTGCTAATCTCTTCTTTGAACTCTCTCATGTCAAATTCATACACCAAAATGCTGTAATCTTTCCTCTGTTGCTTCTCCTGTAGCTACTCATGCTCTAGTGAAGGTGGAAGTTTTTGGAGGCTAGCCTTCCATGAGAAGCTAACACCCATCAAAAAATTTCTGAGTTTGACCAATGTAATAATGAGTGGCCACCAACCTCTACCATATTTAGAATATTCCTCCCAATGTGGAAGGATGTTCTGATTCTCCAAAGCGTTGGAGTGGTCTCCTTGCACCATGATGGTTCCATCCATCCCTGAAACATCTTCTCTCAGCACAAGATGTTTGGTGAAAGCGGGTAATAATTATAGTGGGAGAATGTCTCCCTCCTCCTTGAGCCTACCCAAAACTCTCCGTATTGTGTCAAGTCCTCCCAAGGTTCTCACTCCTCTGGGATCTATGAGTGGTGCCACCTAATGTGAGGCATCTCTCATCAACTATTGATTTGGTGGTCTCCCAAGTGAATGCCTCCATGTAATGAGACATCAATGTCAAGAGTAGATTTCATATATGAGTGGACTACTTTTTCCCTGCTCTCACTGTGCAAATCAGTCTACCTCTTTTGTCTATCAACCTCTTGAAATAGATAGGGCTATGTGCTCCTAATCACCTAATGATGGCCATCCTCCCTATATTATCCTATCATATGCAAGGTCTCACAATCTATAAATGATGCCACATGTTTCTCATGGATTGTTCCCTGAAATCCACATGTGATATTCTTTGGAACTTCTTGCAAGGGTACAAGAATTCCTCTCATTGGAGAAATTGCTCCATCTCCCTCTCCATGAGGTACCAGATCTACTCCTGATATGACAATGTTGTTACCTCTTTCCTTCTCTTCTCTTTCATCATTAATGGAGGTTACCTCATCATCATTAAGAGGCTCTTTGTCTTGATCCTCTTTTGAAAAAGAGATATCTATGTCCTCCTTTTGAGAAAAGGGCTCTTCCTCAAATGGGGATCTTGCCTCTAACAAGGTATTCTGCAAGTTTCTAACCCCTCAATAGCATTATGTAATAGATTTGGGTTTATGGATCCTTCCAACTCATGCAAAGGTTTTGTTTGTTTCGGCTTGGCTATCTCAACCAAGGATGTTTCAGAATGTTTTACATTAAATCTTTTCATTGACCTCATAGTGAACTTTACATAAGTAGATACATTTACATGATTCAAGGAATAATTTCCATAAAACCACCAATCATAGGCCTTACCTTCAATATGCAGTGCTACTACTCTAATGGCTTCCTCTTTTGAAACTTGGTGCTACTGAAAATAGATATCTAGCTCTTTCACCCAAGCCTTAGCTGTGCATTTAGGTGACCCATCAAAAGTATGCAGAAAGTATCTACCCAAATCATGCTACTTGCACCTTTTTCTTCTATTTTGATTGTTAGGCCTACTAATCTCCTTGATCTTGCAAAATCTTTGGAAGTTTAGATGATCTTTTAACCTATGAGATTGAGATTCATACTCTTGCAAATAATCACGAAGAGTCTCCTCCTTTGATGCATCTCCTTCCTCCATCTCTCTTGCTGCGAATGTAGGGATGGTAGAGCATCGTGGATCTGATTGTATGGCTGAATTCTCACACCTATAATATGAAGAACTAGAGCTTTATTCATGTGCAAATATTTTAGAGGAATCTTTATGTATTTCTCTCCTCATTTCCTTCATTTATCTGTCAATCTCATGCATAGTTTGGAGAAGAAGTTTTGAAAACTTATTTCCCTCCATTCCTCCAAATAATGGATTCTTGCCTTTGTCTCTTCTGTAAGCCTTCTCCTTTATATGAGAAGCTTCTTCTTCTTCTAATAACATAGAAGCAATTTCTTCACAGGCTGAGCCAAGATTATGCTCTGATACCACTGTAATATTCCTAAACAGGAAAAGCAGAAATATTGAACAAAATACTTGAAATAGTAGTGTAAAACATTACATCAACAATGGAGACCAATATGTAGCATTTTTATTAATCATAACAGCAGAAAAATAGTACAAAATAATGGGGCCTCAAATCATACAATAGGAACCAACAAGCCTCTAATGAATAAACCCTCTCCAAGTGAGGTGCTGCTATTAGGAAAAAATTTCGGAGAAGATGCTACAACATAGTCATAGTGAGCAAAACTATAGAATATGAATATATAATTATGTAAAATGGCTAATACATTCCATAAAATATAACATATATGAATATCAATGCTCTATAACAACCTCCCAAAGGAACCCAAGATGGTTTCTGAAATATACACAATGTGAGTTGTAGCCCTAGGGCTAAAAGTCTGCTGCAAAAGAATAAATGAGAAGATGTGGCTGAAGCTAATTATAAGAATAAGTATCTCCCTTCAAATGGATCCTCCGGATGAAAGGTTGACCCCTGCACTGAAGAAATCACTCCCCAAATCATCCACTGCAACTACCCTTGCAACTCCTCCCTAAAATAATCCAGATCCAGACTGATACTGCGTTGTATGGGATAAAAACACTATGGCCTGGTGCCAAATGTATCAATAATTCTCAATGGCCTTATTTTCTAGCCTCCCAATGTAAGGAACCCTTCCTCCACTGGAAAAAAATCATTGAAGCGACCCAAATCAACTCGCCACTATTGCACCCTACAACTCAACACATCTCTCAACAGAAACTACATTGTAGAGAAAAGATGGAGCTTGTCCTGATGCCAGAATCTGGAAGTATAATGCAAATACTTCTTCTAAGTAGGCACTTGAAGTCCCTTGAGGATGAAGGTGGGATTCTCGCTCGGGAACACCCTGTGCTAAATAGCACTGCAATCTTAGCTAAAGAGCTAAAGAAAGCCACAAGTCTTAATAGACCATATACAAAATAATAATTTGAAAATATATCGTCTATTTCCATCATCATCTTCCTTATATGGTTGGTGAGCTTCCTTACCCTTGGCCCCACTCATTAAAGGCACTACTTCCATGCAAAGGATCTCCCTCCAAAACTGTGTTGTCCTTCAATGAGTGCCACTCCTTCCATGACAACGTTGTTGATTTGGTCAAAGTTGACCCAGTCTTCATTCTTCATCCGTTGTTCACACATAGGGGTGCTTTATCTAGCTCTTTTGATGCCCTCCATTCGCATTTGGAGTTGTTTTATTCTTACTAAGAATATTTATCGGTCTCCCTACCCTCTTATTCCTCTAATTAAGAAGCAAAATAAAAATTTAATATTCCAATTAGCTGTATGCTAATTTAGGAATATTACACAAAAATACAAGAGTAAGTGCACCAAATTTCGCTCTCACAAAGAGCAACAAAAAACGAAACGGAATTTTTGAAAAAAGGAATGGAAGCTAAGATGGATGGTTTGAAGAAAGGTGTGGAAGCTAATATTGATGTTTTGAATAAAGGCATGGAAGCTAAGATGGATGGTTTGAAGAATGGCATGGAAGCTAAGATCGATGAAAAAGTTAAAGACAATATGGAAGACATGAAGAATGATCTTAAAGAAAACATGGAATGTTTGAAGGAAGGTTTGACAAAGTTGATACAAGAAATGATTCCTAATGGTGAAAAGATACTAGTGGAAACTCCTGATGAGAAAAAAATAAATGTTAATCGTGATTTCATAGTATCTAATGTTGGATTGAATACCCACCATATTCCAAAGATCGATATGAGGAAGTTTTATGGAAAGGATACTGTAACATGGATATTACATATGGAGCAATATTTTGATCTCAATAATGTGCAAAACACACCAAAGGTACCTATTGAAACTTTATATTTCAAACAAAATACATTTGTATGGTATCGATGGGTTTGATCCCGTGAAAAAATTTTCACTTGGTCAATTTTTACGGAGGAAATGATAGCAAATTATGAGGATACAAAGAGCAACATATTTTTTTATCCAATTGATAAATCTCAAAAAAAAGGGTTCAATGGTGGAGCACAATGAGGACTTCCAAAATTTAATATAAGGGTAACTGATATTCCAGAGGAACACATTGTTGATGTCTTCATAGGGACTTTAAAGGATAACATCTAACATGAGGTTCATTTTTTGGAACCTGATTTATTAGAGAAGGCATTCAGGTTGGCAAGAAAAATTGAATGTAAAATTATGTTGACAAGGAAGCCTACCACTCACATCTATAAATATGGAAGTGTTGCTACTTCTAAACTTCCACAACCTACAAGTTTGACACCACAACAATTGGAAGAAAAAAGACAAAAGGGATTTGCTACAGTTGTGATAGAAAATGCACTAAAGGTCATAAGTATGTCGAGAAGGAATTATTTTAAATAGATTCTGAAGAGGAGGAATAAAATGAATAAGAAACTTCAAAAGAAGAGGATATACACCAGGAACCAACCCTAGAGAAAGAAGAAATGAGTCTGACCATATCGTGTAAGGCATTGGTAGGCACTATCACTCTTCAAACTCTCAAGATAGAAGGACATATCAAGAAGAAAAAGGTAATAGTGTTGATTGATTTGGGTAGTTCCCATAATTTTATTCATTGTAAGGTAGCCAAGGAATTGAATTGGTTCCTATACCTAGCACCAGAATGTGAAGCGATGCTTGCAAATGGAGGAGCTATAAATTTCTTTGGAAAATTCCATAATATAAAGCTAAACCTGGGGGAATATGTATTGAATAGTCCAATGATTTCCATTCCAATGGGAGGTGTTAATGTTATACTAGGAATATAATGGCTACAATATTTCGGAATGATAGCTTTTAATTTTCAAGAATTTTTCCTGAAATTTTTTTCGGAAGGAAAGGAAATCGAATTACAGGGTATCACATGGGAAGCCGGGAAAGATAATAATCTCTAATATCATGAAAAAGTTTTTGAAGAAATAAAAATGAGGCATAATATCATAATTATGTGCACTAGAAGTTCCAACATCAAAATCATCTATTTCTCCAGAGATCTCCAAAAGTTCTTGGACAATCATTCTAAGGTGTTTGAAGCTCCTAAAGGACTCCTATATATTCATGATCATGATCATTCTATTCATTTTATTTGAGGAAGTGGTCCTCCAAACATTAGGCATTACATATATCCTTATGTCCAAAAGAGTGAAATTGAACTTATGATTGCAGAAATGTTAGAGGTTAGTATAATTCAACCTAGTCAAAGTTATTTCTCTGCTCCAGTAGTATTGGTGCACAAGAAGAATGGATCATGGTGCATGTGTCCGGATTATAGGGAGCTCAATAAGATCACTATTAAAAAATTTCCCATTCCTATGATTAATGAATTCCATTTTCAAACCTTTCCTTAGAAATTTTTTGTTATTATTTTTTGATGATATACTAATCTACAATAGGTCTTGGAAGGATCATGTTCAAAATGTTGACAACATGCTCAAACTATTGGAGGAGAAACAATTATTTGCAAAAATATCCAAATGTTTCTTTGGAGCACAAGAGGTGGAATGTCTGGGTAATATTGTATCTCACAAGGGTGTTAGGGTAGACCCTAACAAAATTAAAGTCATTAAGGAATGTAAATTCCCCATAAAAATAAATAAATTGCGAGGATTTCTTGGGTTAATAGGGTATTATCACAGGTTTTTTAAGAATTATGGGAGAATAGAAGCACCTCTAACAACATTATTGAAGAAAGATGCATTTTCATGGACTCCTGAAGCAACTAAGGTCTTTGAACATCTTGAAGGGGCAATGTGCCTAGAACTGGTCTTAGCTACGCCAAACTTCACAAAAACATTTATTGTGGAATGTGATGCCTCAGGAAATAGAATTGGTGTTGTTTTATTGCAAGAAGGAAGACCCGTTGCTTTTAAAAGTCATCGAATCAAAGGAAAGTATTTACAAAAAGATATTTATGAGAAGGAAATGTTGGCAATACTACATGCACTAAATAAATGGTGACCTTACCTAATGGGAAGACACATTAACATAAAATTGATCATAATAGTCTTAAGAACTTTTTGGAACAAATACTGTCTTCAGAAGATCAACAAAAAGTGGTCACAAATATGTTAGGTTATGACTTTGAAATCATCTACAAAAAATGGAAGCTAAATGTTGTTGCAGATGCACTCTCAAGAAAGGATGAAGAGGTGGAAGCATTGCTTTGTGTCATTTCTATTATCCAACCAAATTGGATAACCGAAGCAAGGGATGAATGGAAGAAGGACAAAGAAGTGTGGACACTCATTCAAAAGTTGCAGCAAGATCCCAGTACATCTGATACATTTAGTTGGAAAAATGATTCCTTATGGTACAAATATCGCATATATCTTTGTAAGAACTCCCAACTAAAACAGAATATTCTTTTGGAATTGCACACATCTCCTTTAGGAGGACACTCAGGATTTTTAAAAACTTACCACAGGGTGAAGAAAGAATTTTTTTTGGATGGCCTTAAATCTAATATTCAAAAGTTTGTGGCAAAAAGTTTGGTTTTCCAACAAAATAAAGTTGAGAAAACTAAGACTGCGGGTCTTCTATAACCTTTATCCATTCCAAGTCAATGTTGGGAGGATATTTCAAGGGATTTTATCACAGGTTTACCTAAGTCCGAGGGAAATAGTGTCATCTTGGTGGTATTTTATAGACTTACCAAGTATGCACACTTTTTTGCATTATCTCATCCATTTATAGAAACTACAGTTTCTACTACATTTATGGAAACAATTCAAAAGCTACATGGAAACCCAAAGATTACTGTAAGTGACAGAGACCCCATTTTTACTGGAAATTTTTGGACATCATTATTTTATTGTTTGAGTTCTCAACTAGCTCATAGCTCATCTTATCACCCTCAATATGATGGTCAAAATGAGATAGTGAACAAATGTTTTGAAGGATATCTTCGTTGTTTTGCATCTAATAAACAAACACAATGGGTCAAGTGGTTACCTCTGGCTTAATGGTGGTATAACAATTCCTTCCATATTGTAGCAAAAATGACACCATTTATGGAAATTTATGGTTATCATCCACTATCCATCACATAATATTTAAGAGAAAATTATAAGGTTCAAGCAGTGGAATATAACATCGAGCATCAACAACAAGTTCTCCAAATCTTAAAGGATAACCTAAATTTGGAACAAAATTGAATGAAACAATAGGAAAATCAAGATCACAGCGAGAGAAGTTTTGATGTAGGATATTGGGTATTTTTACGGCTACAACCATACAAACAAATTCCCCTTGGCAAGATAAGCAGGAAAATAAATTATCGCCAAAGTATTATGGTCCTTACAAGGTGTTGCAAAAGATTGGTACTATGGCATACAAATTGGAGCTTCCTCCTTCTTCACGAGTGCATCTAGTTTTCCATGTTTCATGCTTAAAGAAGTTTATAGGTGACAAAATTATTGTTCAAACAATATTTCTATAACTTGACGAAAAAGGAAAAATCATATTGGAACATGAAGTAGTCAGGGAAGCAAGAACTCGATAGATACGAAATCGATCAATTTAGGAGTATGTCATAAAGTGGAAGAACTTACCCATTGAAGATTCTACATGGGAGGATGATAATTTTATACAGAAGCATCCAGATCTACTCAAGCATTGAGGACAACACTTTTTTGAAGGAGAGGGGCATTTTAGGTCCCTAGATTACTAGTGTAGTCCCTTATTGTTGTTAGTATAACCTCCTTATTGTTATTTTTGTACCTCTATAAACCCCATATTATTATTATTGTGCCCTTAAATTATTATTGCTAGGTCGGATAGGATTATATTGTGTCCCCATGGACTCCTACATATAGAAGGAGGTTTTGTAATTTGTATCATCCAATAATTGTTCATTTATGTAATGTAAAGGAGGTTTCCCCTTTGAAGTGGCTTATTTCTAAGGTGTTGATCTCTCTTTTCGTATATTTTTGGAGTTGGTTTCATAACATATACTACACGTAATCAATGAAATATCTAGGAGGCTATAATTTTGTAACACAAAAATTGATCTTCTTTCAACGCTTGCTAGGAAGTATTCGATAAAGGAGATTCCAGTAGGGTAGGGGCAGCTTCAAGATCCCGATTCTTTCGATTTCCTTCGGAGCTACAGCCTTTTTATATCTATATAAGAGGAAGCATTTTATCTTTTCCATTTATAAAAATAGTAATTGAAACTAATGAGAAAAAATATATCTATCTACGCTATTTTCGAGAGCCCGGTGGAACATTTGTTGGAAGGGGCCTTTGAGTGGCTTTGTGGAATTATGGTAACAACGACAAGAATAAGGAAGTGATATGGTAGAGGATATTATGTCGTTAGTTTAATTTATAATTAGATTTTCGATAAATAATTACCGACCCCAACCAGCCAATAGACAGGGCCTTTCATCTATAAATCGGCTTATTGTTTACAGGCGGGCCTTTCGTCCTTCAATTAATAGGATTAGTATATATAGGGATAATATAGAGTGGGAAAGTCTCTGCGAGAAGGAGAGATAGATTTTGGATTGAAACATGAGTAGTAAGGACTCATTCTTGTCAGACTGTAAGGTGTCATTAAAATTCCCCATTCAAGGCCCGACTTTACCTTACCCACTTCGTGGAAAGACCTCATTGGCAAACCCATCCTGCCTGTTTATAGACTTTTAAGGAAAGACCATCTCTACGGTCCCTTCCTCTGTAGTGAGTTGTAAGTGTCATATTTATACCTCAATGGGGACTCCTTCCCTCCTTCGTAAGAGGCATAAGATAAGGATCAACTGCGCCTCCCTTCGTTAGCGACCCGTCACACCTACCCTCTTTCATAAGCTAGGGTAAGGAACAAAATGACTTGTGCCTATGTATGTATGACCGATTTAACTAAACCTGCATAAAGGGCTTTATTTTTTGGTCATGCTAACTCACACTCATTCATCATCGTCATTGTATTAGCCTAACGAGACAATAAGGACCTATTTCATTGAACCTCCTTCCTTCTGTTATTAAAAAGTGTAAAGTAAGGATCATTGGGCTTACTCTGCTTTCTTTATATGTGTAAGAAAAGGAACAGTTGTATCTTCAATGGTTGGTTAACTGGTAAGTTACTATAAGACATTTTTATATGAGTGCACTACAATATAGGAAGGAAATTTTTTAATAAGTAGGCTGGCTAACTTGTGATTAACTATGTGCCATATTCAGATGAATACTTTTACCACATGGATATATTACTATAGGTAGCTTTCTGGTAGTTAGTTATTCACAATCAGTCGTTTGTGATAAGGCGACTTTGGGTTAGGTAAATAGGCAGAGGGACTATTACTACGTACATACATATTGGTTGTACTAATCGAAGATCATATACCTAGCTACATATACCCAGCTACAAGGTAGGCATTCAAATTTTAATAAGATTTAAGCAATGTAGGATGGTGAGAGACGAGGTTGAGACCTAAAGAAAAATTCTTTGTTTTATTGAAAAGAATTTAGAGCATGAACTATAGGGGTACAAGTCATAGGTGGACTGTAAGTGGTGATATAACGTGATTAAATGGAAAATGACAAGGTTTTTATCAATTGTTGAATTTTTGTCTTCAATGTAACCTTCCCCTCAGAGGGACAAGCGGCTTCTCTCCTTGCTCGATGCAAACAAGGGGGTCAACCTCCTTCATTTTCCTATTTTATTTCACTCTTTTATTTCAAAGAAAATATTGCAATACAACTTTACCCCTAGCTATGGCCCTCCTATGAGGCTTTGCCTAGGGGAGGATTTCTAAAATAGAGAAATGTGATCAATAATTGTGAAGAAGAGTATTCATTGGTCCAACCTATTTCTTATTGGGTGGTGAGAAAGAAACCAACCTCCATTATGGTATAGTTCATGCCCCAATCTTATTTACCCCTAGCTACGGCCCTCCTATGAGGCTTTTCTTAGGGGAGGATTTCTAAAATAGAGAAATGTGATCAATAATTGTTAAGGATCATATTCATTGGTCCAACCTATTTCTTATTGGGTGGTGAGAAAGAAACCAACCTCCATTATGGAATAGTTCATGCCCCAATCTTCCATTAGTAGCTTAGGTTCATTTTGTTATCACTCTAAAATTTCCAAAGGTTGTTTTTAGCGTTAAAAAAAATATCAAAGGTAACTACAAACCTACTCTGGAGTTTAGGATCTAGCCTTCCTAAACTCAAAGAGGGCTCTCTCTATATGATTTAACTTTGTTTATTTTAATAGATGTTAGGCTAGTTATGTATGCTTAGTTCGATTGATTTTGATTGCTTGGTTTGATTAATGATTTAGATGAATAGGTTCTTTTCTACTTTCCATTGGGCTATGGAGTCAATATGCTTTGAAACAAAACAAAATAAAATTATAAAGAAAGTGTTACAGGGCAAGATAGGTGAGAAATATCATATCTCAAGGCTAAAAGGTGAAGTGATCTTTCAATTGGGATGAAGGAGCAGTTAATAATTCCTTAAACCAGATAATGAAGAAGAGTGAAGAAGTCAATCAGGATCAGAGGGCAATTAAGAATTCTCTCAACCAGATATCAGAAGAAAACATATAAATGTATAACACTAAAAAGCAGAGTGTAATGTTTATGAAAATTATGCAGTAATACTCTCGCTATAACATTCAAATTTAGAACACATATAAGTTTATGTAATACTTAGAGATAAAACATGAGCAAATGAAATTTTATGCTTCAGTGAGATAGCTCAACACATGAATCTTGTAAACAATTCTCTTTATAAGTTGTTTAGTTTGTTGATTGAAAATTGGTACAATAACCCTTAGGCAAGAAATCAGTCAGCTACTAAAATATTTAGAAATCCACCCCCAATACTTCAAATGATGAAGTATTTATACAAAATATTACAAAAATATCCTGTCAACCGACTAGGATTTATTATAGGAAAGTAAAATATCTTTATGCAAAAATATAGTGACACCTTTCAACTGTCTAATATCTGGCCCTGATTCTTTGCTTTATATTACCTATTTGTTCTTTCATTTCTCTGTTCTTTCACCCTTTACAGTAAATCATACCACTTCTCCCATGTTTCTTCATCTAGGATTTTGATTTTAATCATCCTGCGGTAAATCTCATCTGCTTCTAAATATTTGGAAAATGTAGGCTTATTTACAAAAATGTGATTTATCTCATGCTGGAGGTAAAATAAGTTTTCTAGATTTTGTAGGAGCACCTTGCCTGTGGGAATGCCCTTCATTGAGGAGATGTGGGAAGTTTTTTTGGCCACTTCCCTTAACTTCTTGGCATAATCCTCATGTCTCATGAGTTTTTCATTTATCACTAGAGGACTAGGTAGACCCTTCTATCTCAACACATCAAACTTGTTGAAAAATTGTTCACTGCGAGTTCCAAGAATTGAAATTTCTCCTCAAGCCATAACATTAGATTTCTTTTGGAAAACACTTTCTTTACTTATAGGATAGTTTCTGTTCTGTCAACTATCCCTAGCTCTTCCAATTCATACTTATTTTTATAATTGATGAATTTGATTAGTTCAGACAGTACCTATGGTTTCTCTCCAAGGTTTTCTTTGACTTTCTGAATTTCCTCACTGGATTCCTTCAATAAGTTGTTCTGCTCAAATATAATCTGTATAGAAGGCCAAATATCATTAACTAAGTTAATTATATTGGACCACAACTATTTTTTTTCTTGGGCTAAAGGTTATATTAATGAAAAATATTTCTCCAACTGGTGGATTTTGTCAGTGAGACTATTGGCTTTGTATGCTTCAGCTTGATGCACTACTTTTACCAATTTATTTTCATTCTCTAAGCTCTTTATCTATTCCTTGAGGTTATTAATTTCTGTAGTCTGAATGGACATATCTTCCACTTCTTTGATCAATCTATTAGCCTCATCAATGGGATGGGTTGTTCGTATTGCTGATGTTGGTGTTGATGTAGATTTTATGGGGATAATAGTAATGGGAACTGCTTCCATAGTAACCATGCTACCTTGTTTTTCTTGTACAAGCTTTCCATTTCTGTCTCCATTTCCTTTAGCTGAGCTATAAACTGGATGATTCATTTCATCATCTCATCCTTTTGATGGTCTATCTCCAAAACCTCCTTGCTCTATGGATTCTTGGTAGTTGGTAGGTTTAAATGTTTCTTCAGTGCAACCATTTCTACATTTTTCTTCTTTATAATTTCTTCTGCTGCCTTGATATTAGTTGGATTATAGCCAATCTCAATTACCAACTCTTTCAGTGACTTAATCTTGTTGTCTTTTGCTAGTGATGAGGCTTTCTCTAGCTTTAACTGTGACTGTACATTTGTTAGGGAGTTCTCCAAATTCTGGACACTTAGAGCTTTACGTGTCAGGGTTGAATATATCATCTCTCCTGTCTGCTTGTGAAATTCAATTTGGTCCATTGGATGTACGTCCTTGGCAATAAATTCAAAGTCTATTCTATTATAGTCTTCTGAAGTTTTAGGGGCCTGTACCTTTGGATGGAGGAATGTCATCTGCATTTTCTTCGTTCTAAGGTCAAAACCTGAAAGCAACCTAATTTGATCACTAGAAGTTTTCTTCCAGTATTATGCATATGTAACAGACTTTAGTGCTTAATTTTTAATTTTAATCTCTTTATATTTCTCAATGATATACTTTTCCTTCTCAACTGGCTTACTAGATGTTTAAATTTCTGCACTATTTTTCTTCTGAATGATTTTTTTCCTAGAAGATGATGGAAGAGGTGTTTCTTCTATGTGTGGTGTAGGTGTGTCATCCTTGATAACAATCACTTTATCTATTTCAATTTTCTCTTCCTGCTTTATTACTGGGCTCAACTTTACTTTATTTTTGTACATAATCTTGAATTTATTTTCAGATGTAGATTCTGCTGAGTAAGAACCTTCTTCTCTGGACCTTTTCAAATTCCTATCCTGTGGGTTTGGAGTAAACAGATGGAACTAGTATCAAGCTTCTCCTCCAGATCACATAGAATGTTTTCCAACCACTTTGACTAGTTGGAATATTTTTCAATCTCAGGCTTAGATTCATGGATGAAAGGGGTGAGTTTAAACTTAATTCTTAATTTTCTTATGACACCCAAGGGGTCATATGACCATTTGAAATTGTTGCTGAACTTTAACTCCTATAGGCATTTGTTTGATTCCTTTCCAACATTCCTATTGTTGCATACAAAGGGCCCTAGTTGGATTTTTATCTTCAACTGGGTTTTCTTTTTGGCTAAAATGAAGCTCACCTCATCATAATTAAAGATCTGTCCAATGTACTCTAAGGAAAATATCCTCATTGGGAGGTATTTGGGAAGCTTGTAAGGGACTAGTTTGCTTCCATATACTCTGATCTTTGTGTGATTCTGGTATAAATACCAGTCTCATGTCTTGCTCTCGTTAGATAAACATAGAAATTTTATGATTTCATCAGTGATTCTGGGTTGAATTTTGTTGCTAAGAATATTAACCACTAGGTATACAAAATATTCAACAAAGTCTTTGTAACTAAATTCATTGGAATCATTTCTGATCAAGGATGTCCAAAATATTATAGACTAGGGATTACCCTCTGTGTCCATTTTTTGTAGGTTGACTGTAAACCTTTCTGACTGAAAATATATGAAAAAATGAAATAATACTGAGGAGTATTTTAACACTCCTTCTTCTCGCATTTTGATCAGTTGATCATGCATGGCATCTACCAGGAATTGGGAAAAGTCAAAAATTATAGCTGGAGGCTAGCCTGGGCAAAAGGTAGAGAGGAAACCAATACTAGATTCATCTACATACTCATCAGTAAAATATCCTAGGATACAGGACAACATGGTCACAATTTGTTTGGTATATTCTGGGAACATGGTAGCAGAGTATGGTGGGTTTCTTTTAATATTTTTCACTAATTCAAGGAAGAAAGTCTCAAATATTTGAGATTTATTGGGAAAATGTAGCTTTAGGTAAAGCTCAGTGAGGGCCTTAATGGAAAAAGGCACTCCCTTTGGTTGTGATGTAATCTGCAACATTTGGTTAATGGAATGGGCCGTGATAGTAATTAAAATTTCTTGGTCAGGGGTGACTATGGCCCTTTCATTTGGAAAATAATTGAGTTGGCAAAGTATAATGACTTAAGGGAACTGGTGGGTCTGCAGAACTGTGTATTTTGGTATAGTAGAGTTCCAGATGTTTATATCATCTACCTGATCAACAAAATTGTCATGGCTCCAACAATGTAGCTCCAAGAGATTGGTGTCAGTAATTGTGTCAGTTATCTTAAAGTCCTTGTCGACCAATGGATTATGGTCGACATCTAACTAGGGTGGTTGCAGACGGTTCACTATTTGGACATTTTTAGAAGCCATTGATTTGATTCAATTATTTAATTAATGTGCTTAATTGATAGTGGTGGGTACTTAGGATTACCTAGAGTATTGAATATTTTGTCATGGAAGGGGTCCAGACGGTAGCTAGGCTTCAATCTAGCTAGCAATGGTGACTTTAGTCTTTTCCTCAAGTCTGCAGAGGTAGGTAAATGGGTGGGATAGTAGGGTTTATATAATTTTGAAATTAGTGATTTTTTCCCACAGGGGAGGCAGTGTAAGGTGGTTTATGGTTTTGTTAGGGTCCCGTGATTTGGAATATTTGCAAGCCAAATGACAGGGTAACATCAAACCAACTTTGGAGCCCAAGGACCTAGCCTTCCTAGACTCAGAGAGGGATCTCTCTATTATGCAAGGGATGCAGATTTGTTTGCTTCTTGTGTATTTGATTTTAGGCTAGTTGTTAAGTGTGTTTTTAGTTTGTTTTAGGTTTTTGAGGGAAGAACTGATCAAGGATAGATAGATAAAAATATTTTCAGATCAACTGGGCTATGGGGTCGATAAGGTCGAGACTACCTCAAAGGGGTGGACAAGGTATATTGTAGGGCCGATTTGGTCAAGGTAAAATGGATTCTTTTAGGTGGAATGAAATGGGATGGACACTAAATTTGTGAAAAGACAAAGAGGTTTAATGCATAAATAGTTTTACAACAGACATCAATGTGGTAGGTCTAACCATTAATCACAATAAATGAAACTTCAAACTGATAGATGCATAAAATAAACATTCAGGCGATACATAGAAGTATAAGACCCTCTAACTTTGGGAAAATCGCCTTCAGACTTTGGGGAAAACAAACAAGACAAAAAAATTACTCAATCTACGAAGAGGGAACTCCTAGACATCGTCTTTTGAGCTATTGGGAACTTTGAACTAAGATTGCAGAGCATAGGCAAAGGGCAAGATCGACACAAGACCTCTTTGGTTCAACTAGGACAATCAAACATTCAGAGAAAGGTTTCAGTGATGGGGTTTTGGATAGCTATCAGTAAGCAGGGCATGAATCACACTAGATAGCATACATAATAACCATTAATGAAATTAAAAAAAAACAAGTTCTTAGGGTATCAAAGAGCAGTTAAGAATTATTTGACATAACTAAGAAAGAAGAGAAACATAGAAGCTATAATGAAATTAGGAAACTTGAGGTGCCTCCATGGGCATGTCTCAAATCTATTCTTTATTGACCTACAACAAGCAAGAAACATGGAAACATATATGATAAACTAAGGAAAACTATACCATTTTACCAAGCCAAGGAATCCAACAAACAGTCCTCTTCCACCATCCAAGACAAACAAGAAATCATCCACATCATGAGACAAAGTGTTTCTTAAAAGCTTGTAATATCATGTATTGCTCTATATCTTTAATTTCAGCCTCTTGATACAATGAAATCTCTTGGAATATATAGGCTAAAGAGAAATAAACTATCCAAGAGTAACTAGAAGGCCATTGGCCTATTACAAATATTTGATTTTGTCCTTGAGGCTTTGCAAAGCCTAACGCACAAAATATCTTTAAAAATATATTAAAATTATAAAAAAAGAAATAAAATTGAATTTTTCTAACTATCAACGGCCAAAAAAGGCTTAACTCAGATTTGGATAAGCCACTTCAGATAACTGCTTTTTTTGCCAAAATGTTACAGGAATGTAGCAGCAGAAAATTCCCTGTCTTGTAGACCACTTTTGAGGGACCTCCTGATGTCAAAACTAGGCCCATGATGGCTCGTTGGAAAGCCCTAGATGTATAGTTTCTGGAACTATTTTATTTTTCCAAAACTGATCCCTAGAAGTATGTCAAAAATTAAACTAAGTGGAGAAAACCAAATATTAGCCCTTGCTGATATGTGAGGCAGAAAGTCAAAAAATCATTGTTTTTCACCTCTTTGGGGGACCAAAACACGTCCTTTGGATCTGAAAATTTGTGAGTAGCTGCCCCTAAATTTAGTACATCCAAAAAAATGACTTTCATGAGCTAGGGATGCTCCTAGCACCCATGGCAACGCCTTGAAAAATGTGCAATTATGGCCAAAAAACACAAAAAACAAAATCTTGTCAAAATTTGCTCAATTTTGGCGAACAAGCCCCTCATGGGTTTTCAGAAGCATGTAGAGAAGATAAGGCCAATATTTAAAACCCTAATGTGCCTTTCTTCACTTTTTATAATGGGCGCCTCTTTCGGGCATCCTTGAGCCTTTCTTGAGCAAGTTTGAGCTTTCTTCGGGCAAATTGGTTTAACTTCTTGTAGTGCTAGACTCAAGTCTCTGATAGCTTTCTCTAACTTATCCTCCAAATGCTTGTTGGCCCTTTCAAGCCATGGTTCTCTATTATTTTCTATTTCTTGGGTGAGCAATTGAGTAAGAGGATAATATCGAATAAGGGCTGCCTCTTCTTCCTTCTTTTTCTCCAAAGCTTTCTTGAGACCCATAGTCTTAGGCCTCTTTCTCATTGGCTGCTCTTCTTCTTTAGTATCATCAAATTCACCCATAAGCTCTTGAAGATTGACTTGTGCTTTGTAGCCTTCCCTTTAGTATTTGAAAGCTTGGGCCTCATAAACTGCCATTTGACCACTCATTTGTTTGTTTTGCATCTGTAGAACATGTATGAGGTCCTTGGAACTGTCTAGATCAACTTGTAGGTCATGAATTTGGGCTTCTCTATTTTGTAAAAAAGCCTCAAGAATTCTAGCATCATCATCCCCATCATCACTGTCTATCTGGATGATGTCAAACTCCCTTTCCTTTTCATGACTACTCTCCTCTTTTTCTTTCCCCTTGCCTTGGATAGACTTCTTGGTCCTCTTCCTCTTTGGTAATTCAAAAATTCTCTTTTTAGGTAGTTTGCCTCTACTTCTTAGCGCTCTTGTGAAATTTCTAGTCACTGCTGGAGTGGTATTTTTCTTTGTAGATCTAGTGTTTCTACGCTTCGCCACTTTTGGATGAAGAGTCATGGCCCCTTGCCTAGGAGAGGCAGCTAGCACATGCTCTTGGCTATATTGAGGAGAAGGGAGAGATAGTTTCATAACTTTCACTTGCTCAACTTGGTCCTTGTTTTGGTCTTGGCTATCCTTAGGACTGTTTTGATCTTTTTGCTCCATGTTGCTCTCTTCGGAATGCTCATTGTTTCTTGTTTGCTTGCCATCATCATTACTTGCTTGAGGATTGTTTTGTTTCTCATCATAAGTGTCCTTTTGGGGACTGTCATGACCCTCATCATCACTGTTTTGGCTACCACTTTGTTTGTTTTCTTGAGGACTGACTTGTTCATCTTTGTCCCTACTTTCTTCATGACTACTGTGCTCTTTACCTTCACTGTTTTTTCCCTCATCACCATCATGCTTACTACTATGTTGGCTGCCATCATGTTCCTCTTCATGGCTATTGTGCTCACCATCAATTTGTTCATGCTCATCATCATTTCTTTCTTCCCCACTATCATGCTTAGAGTCTTCACTTTGTCCCTCATCATTACTAGTTTGCCTCTTGTCACTTTTCCCTTCTTCATTACTAGTTTGCCTCTTCTCTTCTTCACTCTCAATCATAGGGGATTTTGGTCTTTTAGGAGTGGATTTACTAGAATAAGGAGAAACATGATGAGTGGATGGTGAGGAAGTTGCATGAGATGAAGAGGCAATGGCAAAATTAGGATGGGAGATGAAAGAGTCCCAAGAAACTCCCTTTTTATCAAGTTGATGGAGGATGATAATCTTGATAAGGGAATGATGAAATAAAAAAGCTTGTTGTTGAGCGGAGGGCTTCTTTTAGACAATAGAGGCCATCTTGTCAATGCTTCTGTAGAGGAAGAAAGGTAGGTTCAGCAACTGAGTTCTTGTGAAATGCATAAGAAGCCTCATGTAATAGGCATAAATCCAAGAAAACCTCCCTTCACATGTGAAATACTTCATGATGACTTTCATGAGGGGGGCATAGCTACTTAATAAGTGAGAAAAAGGGAAAATAGCTTGGCAAGCATCCTAATGGTCTGGTTTTAGAAAGGGTTTGTAGTGATTCAGATTTAGGTATGTTTTTTTGAACCACTTTTCTCCTATATAGGGGATCTTAGTAGCTTTGGAGATAGCCCTAGGAGAGAGTTTGAAATCCATACCTGCTAGATGGACATGCTTTCCTTGCAGCCTCAAAGCAAACAAATGTGTTAAAGGAAGGTGACTTTTTACTTCTTTGGCTTTTTGGAAAAATTCCAAGCACCCTACTTCATGAAAATTTAAGAGTACTGAAGGAGATTCATTCACCTCTTGAGTTGTAATAAGCTCATACCAATTTTGATACCCACTTCTACTATCCTTCTTTGGAGGCATTTTTGCTCCTGATACCCTTCACTGACTTACCAAGACAAACTATTCAAAAGATCATTGAAATAGGTCCTCAACAAAAAACACCTTTTCCTCCTTACAAGACTAAGTTTTTCCTTAGTTGGAAAACAAGTTTTTTTTAAGTGAAAACAAGCTCCCTTCTTATAAACTTTGTTGTGAGAAAAAAAAACCTTTAATGAGATCTATTTTTGGTTTTTAAAGACAAGTCCCCTTTTTTTTTTGACACAAAAACTATTTTCCCCTTAATTACCACCTTTCTCTGTTTTTAATCAAAGAAGGCACCCCTGAAAACCACTATGTTTCTCCCTTGAGTAATCATTGTTTCTCTTTGATAATCATTGTTTTATTAAGGCTAGAAAACAATCCTTTTTGGATAAAGATGATTTTTTGGTACCAAAACAATAGTCTCCCTGTCACTGATTGAAAGGCCTTCTAAGCAAACTCTGTCTTTCTTTATAGACTGTGTAATATTTAGTCGGAAAACAATTATTTATTGATGAAAATAAGACTACTTATCTACTGTAGAGGTAAATCCCATCTGCGGACAGAGGCGATCCCTACTAGCCCAGATCAGGTCTAGCAACAATCATATCACGCTAAGGTGCAAGTTCCTAATTGCAATAGACCAAATTGTGAAGAAGGCCTACCTCAAGTCCAACGCTGTCATTGTAGAGAAGATGACGCTCATGTTTCCTTGCTCCAGCAAATCACAATCCTTTCGCTCACCGTGATCGAACACCTGCACACACAAGAAACACAACAAACACAAGCGTAAAACCCTATATATGCAATTATGTATCAGTCAGAGAGGACACAACTCATGATCATAATGAACAATACGAGTGGAACCGTAACCAATAGTCACTTATCATTAATTCATACTAAGGAAAATACAACCTAGCTCTGACGTTGAACCTTCCTTCGGCGGGTCGTTAATGGAATACGTCTCGGTAAAGCTTGTTAGGAATGGGGACAAGCCTCTCTCTTCGATCATCAATCTCCTTGCTACTAATTTGGCTCTATGAGGACTATCAAGGCTCTTGCAGCATTCTTTAGGCTATGAAGGCTCTTGGAGATTCAACCATTCAGCCCTTCAGCTATTCATCCATTCAGCCATTCAGCCCCTTCATCAATGGATGAAGGCTATATTTATAGAGGAGAGGAGGAGGTTGGGATCCCTACAATAGTGGAAGGGAGGCCTTATCCCTTGGGAGGTTCCCCATAAGGTGGAAACAAGAGGCCAAAGGAGGAAGGCTGTGGTTATTCAGTCGAAACCACTCCTGATGACTCATCCACGAAGTTGTTGTAATCGAAAATTTGCCTCCTTTTTTAAAAAAAATTCCATAAGTAGATTGGCATGGGTGCTCAACTGGGACAAAGCACCAATTGGCGCACCCTATTTGAAGGATTTCCCCCATTGGTGTGAGGACATAATGGGCTGCCAGCGCCAAGGCAAAAATAGGTGTTTTTAGGGTTCTTCTCAGGAAATGATCAACAGAAGAAATGTTGTCCTCATGGAAAGGGATGCAATGATGGTATTTGCAAGGCATGAAACTTCTTATTGGTCACAAAAACGGCCCTCCAATGGGCGAGATTGGGATTGTAGGGACGGTGACAAATTATTGTGTAACAGATGCCCCCTAAAGCATGAGGCCCGAGAGAGAAAGAGGGGTGAAATGCTTTACGAGAACACGTCCAACTAAAAACACTGCCGTCGGAAAACCTGCGTAGAGAAGTACAAATAATATCTCAAATACATGATATATATGTGGTATGGGCACAGCCATCTATAACAGAGTATGCAATAATCAAGATCCAAGGCATGGATGCAGCCATGCAGTAAGGATCGATAAATAGACTCAGGTATGGTCGCAGCCATCCAATTATCGAGTCATGTAACCAATCATAATAATCCACAAAATCATAGCCTGGATTCTTACAGACAAAACCCATGGTCTTGAACTCCATCTCGACCCGAAAAAAGTACAAGTTCAAGCATGTGAATAAGTGAGCTGAAGTCAAACATGCAAGAAAATCGCCTGATTACCAGCCAATGATGAAAGTTGTTAACAGATGCGAGAGGTACCACCAATAATGACAATGGCCCTCAAGGTACTATAGGTATAGTTTATGGCATGTGAATTAGTGAGCTAGTGTCGAACACCCGTAGAATCACTCGATCGGAGGCCAATTATGAAAACCTCACGTCGAACTCGAAGAAATTGCCATTGAGGCATGCAGGCTCCAAGGTACCAGAAGGGAGTCTCTAGATCAGCTTCCTGGATAATGAGCTGAAGTCGACAGGAAGTGACCTTGATTGAAGGTGGGCCATAAAGTTTCCCACATCATCGACATGAGACAGAGGAACATAATGTATTTGTGAATCAAGATTAGATCAGAATCAGAGGAAGGTTGAAACTTGCAGAGGTCAGCTTCTCTTGAACATATCAATGGCACGATAGTGAATTTGGTAGTATTTGACATCAAAAGATCAAAGGTCATGATGACGAGGCAAAGAATAGATGAGAGGTAAAAAGGATCACCCAAACCCACGGAGGCAAGTGAAAAATGAGATGAGATGTCCCCAACCCGACAGGAATGCAAACAAGTGCCATGTTCAAGAGCGACATACTACCGACACGACAATGATTTGGTTCCATTTTTCCCCACCATTTCTGGCAAGTACCTCTTTATTTTTACACAAGCTTGAAGATGATACCATATGCTTGTCATATAAACCCGTCCTTCAGACGAATCCATCCTAGTACATTTAATGAGCCCTAGGAAGGAGAAACTTGAATATCATCATTGTGACTGGATCTGATGTCATCAGGGTTTAACGAGTCTAACAAAGGAAGAAATCAACGTCTTTTCATGTTTAGAGAGTTTTAAAAGATAGCGGAAAAGTAAGCTCCAATGGTCCCTTTTCGTAAATAGTTCCTCAGACCCGAAAAGGTAGAAAACTATGTCTGAGAAAGCCTCCTAGTCGTGATAGGCTAGGGTATTCCTTTTTCGTAAATAATCTATCCCAGCCTGAAAAAGCGGTAAACGTATAGTGGGTAGATGTCGTTTCATGTCCACTTTAATGAGATCGAAATGACAACAGAATCAACAATCTTTTCAATTTTCAAGAGTCAGAAAAGAGTTGAAATATGACTCCTCCTAGAGGAACGAGTGGTATAAAGGGTAGCTACCGGTTCCGGTAATGATGGAACTGCTCTGAACAAGTAAAGGTCAAGAGGCTGGCTAACAAGACCACTCATCGCAGCGGTTCCTTAGGAATGGGTGAAACAACCAAGTGAAGGCATATGATCGGCCGAGCAGATAGTGATTATGGAGTGAGAAAACCAAGACTCATCTGGCAAAGACAGGCTGATAAAATGGAAATCACAAGAGGTAAAATGGGAAAGGTTTCATTTTTACACAAGCTCGAAATCAGAAAACTCTGCTTGAAGTTGGTTTCATTTTTACACAAGCTTGAAATCAAAAAACTCTGGTTGAAGTTGGTTTCATTTTTACACAAGCTTGAAACAAAGATAAACTATGCTTGAAACAAATTTCATTTTTACACAAGCTTGAAACGGAAACAAACTATTCTTGAAAAAGTAAGCATGCCCCCAGCATGGTGACTCAATTCGAGGTACATGCCCCCCAAGCTTCAATCCATATGAAAGGCAGATGGAGTGAAGGTTCAAATTAAGAAATCAAAAGACTTGACTGGTATTTTATGAGAACTTATCAAAGACTCGAATTGAAAAGGAACGTGTTTCATTGTTTTAACGAGGTTGACACACTTAAAAGAACTGTCCTTGTGACACCTTGTTTCATGGTTTAAGGAGCTTGGCACAAGACAAGGAACTCTTCTCCGACAACCTTGTTTCATTTTTTAAGGAGCTTGACACAAGGAAATGAACTATGCTCCGGACACCCTTGTTTCATTTTTTAGGGAGCTTGACACAAGAAAACAAATTGTGCTTTGACCGACCTCATCATAATGAACAAGAAGTCATCGCTTCCAAGAGTTCAACTCTCCATGGAAGGAAAACATCCTGGAAGTCAGGACCCAATGCCCCCAGCACCTGATGCACAACGGCACTATCACTGAGTATAGGCATGGGGTAGGTAGCCACATAGTTGACCTATAGTGGGGCAGATACAACGGGTGGATAAAAACTAGGAAGGGATGATGGCGGTCCAGCTACCACATCAGGACAAAAGAACGAAAGCTGATCAATGGTCACGATCCGTCCTTCATGCGGAAAAAATACCACACAAAAAAGGGGGGAGACAAGCACTCCCATGGCATAGGTGTAATCATGCCCCAAGAGTAGATTGAAATCCAAAGGGCCTGGAACAACCATCACGTCCATATGGATGGTTTTACCTCCCAAAGTAACAAGTAACCTTCGAAGGATCCCTAATCGTTGACTCGTTCTTTTGTTAAATGCCAACAGATTATGCGTAATAGGCGCAAGAAGTGGCGAGCCAAAAGCTTTCCAAGTAGTTGAAGATAGAACACTAACAGATGCACCTTCATCTATAATGGTGTTGGGTATGACCAGACCAAAAGCCTGTACCGTGATCTCGAAAGGCACATAAGACGGAAGGCGGTATCCTGCAAATCGACTCCAGTCAAAGGAAGCGACCAAACGACTCGGAGGGGCTACCATCGAACCGAGATGGTCTTCCCCTGGTGTTACGATAGAAGAAGGAGCATCCTCCATGACTTCCATCACGAAGTCGAAAAGAGTATCCTCCAGAACCTCCATCACGGGAGGCAGAGGAGTGACTTCTTGAGATATAGGTACAGGAGAATCTTTCTCCAAGTCCGAAGAATTTGAAGAAACCAATAGAACATGATGGCTGTGAGATCCAATCTCAACGGAAATGACCTGGTGCACCGTTGACGGCACCAGCTCAACCAGTCCCATGACTAATGGTTAGTCGGGAACGGATTCTTGAATTTCAGTTTCCAGGGGAGTGGGATCGACTAAGGATGACTCTTGACCAATCGTAGGATTAGTTGGTGGAGGACTCAAAGAAATCCGTTTATAAGCAGCCAGGAGGCATGGAGTAGAAACAGTTGAGTTGTCCAAGACTCTCTTGGCTTCGTCCATATACGGGCAAAGGTGAATGGCATGGTGCCCTTCACACAACTTATAGGGATTGGTAATCTTACCCTGCTTCTTAGGGGCCTTACCAACACCAGTTGAATATGTGCCCCCAACTTGACTCCCAGAAGCCAAAGGCAATGGCGGACGATCATTGGACCATACTTCGAGCACCTTGGGAATGCCAGGGAAGTCTCAAAGAAGATGGTCTCCTGTGCACAACATGCAAGGGAAATTGACTTTCCATGGAGGGTTGGAAGGTTTATCAATGGAAGGATTCTTAGGCACAATAGCCATAGAGCTAGCCTCTCCTTTATCTAACTTCTTCTTCTTTTTCTTCTTCTTCTTCTTCTTAGCCACCTGTTTACTCGAATCTAGAATTTCACCAGGCGAAGTAGAAGAGGAGGACGCAAAAACAGGCGAATAAGGGGAGAGGTCCACCTTGGAATCAACATGATGTTGTTCAGGCGGAGGAATTGATTGAACAGTAGCTGAGACATTCAAGAACACAAAGGTTGAAAACAACCAAACAAGCAACCCAACAGTTAACCCAGGAAGGGACAACGTTGCCATATAAGGAGCACCAGCATTTCCAAAAGGAGGAAAATGACCAGGATTCCCATCAAAGGGGATTCCTTGGTTGGTGAACTCTGGAAAATTTTCCATCAACAACTCAAAACCGCACATGGGCTAAACACCAAGGCACACAATCAAATGGCCAATAAGAAAACTCTAAAAGGGCATGTGATCACGGGTGATTTATTTTACCACATTGAAACTTAGAAACTTCACCATTTCATGTTTTAAGAGTCGAGAAACGGATGAAAGATGAATCTATCTCTTTCCGTTTTGAAGCAAGCGTGAAAGGACAAGTGCTTGATGATATTTTCAAATTTAAGGAGTCAGAAAATATCAAAATGACTGCTCAGGAATGCTAGGAAAAGGGTGTACCAAATAACCGTGAACTGCAATATACACCTTGGTTTCAAAATGAAAGAGAAATCAACCAAGGACTTGACGTATGTGTAGGCAATCTCCTCGAATGTTGTGTCCGGTGTATCACAGGTATAGGGCGGAAGACTCAGATTCCTATGGATAAAGGATAGAAACCTAGTGGGGTCTCCCTTTATATTAGCGACGGTACGGGGAGCACAAGTCCATACTAGTGCTATCTAAAGCCAAGAGGCAAACGACAACTACTAGGTTTAAAGACGTTGGAACACGTCTCTAGCCTAGACCTCTAAATATTTCGTTAATGTTTCAATGCTACCTTAGTGTAAATTGAATAAATTTTAATGTTTATCTTCAATTATGTCTTAGTTTCAAGGCCCTACCATATGTCATCTGACAATATCCTATATGCAATTATATGAGAAAATAAATCTTTCAATTCGATGAATGCTATCTAGTTAAGGGAAGATTTTCAAACAATGATGCAACAAACAACAACACTGTAAATGATATTTTTACAAACTAGATGACTTTCACTATCCAAAATTCATTTCAAACATTCAACGATGCGAATAATGCAATGTAATCTATGCAAAATACTCTTTTCGAAAACTATGCAGTTGTAATCTATGCACAATTTCCTTTTTCTTTTCAAATGATAAGAATGCACTCAATGCATTTTTCGAGGAAATGAGAATCTACTTAATGCACGCTTTTAATGAAATGGAATGAACTCAAAGCGACTTTTATCTTTCAATCATTAAACAATGTAATCTAAGTTCAATGATAAATCTCAAAAAATACTTTTCAATGTAATGTGATCTAATGCATTTTAACGAAAAGCAAACTATGAGATGAAAACTAAAAGAACACAAATCTCCTTAATGAAGGATGAATGTAAAAGAGATGTAAACAAACACTAAGAATTCAATCATTCTTTCAAACACTTTGTCACGAAATCCCTCAAAAGGCGACAAGGCATATGAGGTCAAACACAAAGAGGACTTCCAAACCATGAGATCAAAACAAGGCATTCATTCCCTTTTACATCAAACAATCATGGAAATCAGAAATGTCAAACAATGAGCAATGTAATCTATGCTCATACAGTGAAAATACCGGAGGGGAAAGACACACTGGTGAAGGATTTAGGGAAAAAATCTCAATTTTATCACACCCTGAAATTGGCACGACTTTATCATTGACAACTAGCACCAACTGGCGCGACTTGCTCACTGAAAACTAGCACCAATGGACAACTGGCACGGGTTGCTAACTGACAACAAGCGCCAACGCCTGAAAATGAAAAAACAAAGAATTTCTCCCAACCAAGACCAGACTCACCACTTCAAGAAGAATCTCCAAGAATCAAATGAACCATGTAATCTAACCTCAAAGCAAGACAAAGAGGAATTCGAAAGAAGAAGAAGCCAATCACTCAAATAATGTAATAAAATGATAGACAACCACCAAACGAATGCAGAGAAGCAATCACAAAGTTGACTGAATAGATAGAAACCAAAAACTCCCACGGGAGGCTCGACACACAATAGCACCTATATGCCCTAGGGTTAGAATGTAAAATCGGTAGAAACGGGCAAACAACCAAAGGATGAAGCTCACAGTCAGTCAAACAATGCTCCAGAACACTCAGGCAGTCGAAAAAATGAAACTGAAATCACATATCAAGCTCAGAAGGCTGAAAACAGAGCAAACCCTAGCACCCTACAGCATGGGCACGACTGTCAGGTGGAATCTCGCGCCAGAACAGGATTGGCACGGGTAGTAAATTGGCAACTAGCGCTAATTGGCGCGACTATCAGGCTAATAAGCGCGCCAGTCAAGTTTACTATGTAAAAATATAAAAAAAGCAATCCAAGAAGTAGACCAGTGATGTTGGAGCTTAAACCAAAAGCCAAACACATGAAAAGAGCTAGCCAAAAGAGTTGATCAAGCAAGCAAAGTCAAGAATTGATCAAAAGACGAGGCAATACTCCAAGTGTTCAGTTCATAAACTAGACCGGAGATTGACTGAAGCAGCATTCATCTACTTTCACTAATGCAGAGCAAGAGTGTTTCGAAGGCTATCTGGCTAACTTCAGGCTCTGTCTGTAGTTTATAAAGCAAACAACAAGCTAACTCCCCAGTGGAATCGCCAATTTGTTGTAGAGGTAAATCCCCTCTGCGGATAGAGGCGATCCCTACTAGCCCAGATTAGGTTTAGCAATAATCGTATCATGCTAAGGTGCAAGTTCATAATTGCAATAGACCAAATTGCGAAGAAAGCCTACCTCAAGTCCAACGTTGTCATTTGTAGAGAAGATGATGCTCCTGTTTCCTTGCTCCAGCAGATCACAATCCTTTCACTCACCGCGACCGAACACCTACACACACAAGAAACATGACAAACACAAGCGTAAAACCCGATATATGCAATTATGTATCAGTCAGAGAGGACACAACTCATGATCATAATGAAAAATACGAGTGGAACTGTAACCAATAGTCGCTTATCATTAATTCATACAAAGGAAAATACAACCTAGCTCTGACGCTGAACCTTCCTTCGGCGAGTCGTCAGCGGAATATGTCTCGGTAAAGCTTGTGGGAATGGGGAAAAGCCTCTCTCTTCAATCGTCAATCTCCTTGCTACTGATTTGGCTCTATGAGGACTATTAAGGCTCTTGCAGCATTCTTTAGGCTATGAAGGCTCTTGGAGATTCAACCATTCAGCCCTTCAGATATTCAGCCATTCAGCCATTCAGCCCCTTCATCAATGGATGAAGGCTATATTTATAGAGGAAAGGAGGAGGTTGGGATCCCTACAATAGTGGAAGGGAGGCCTTATCCCTTGGGAGGTTCCCCATAAGGTGGAAACAAGAGGCCAATAACCCTTAAGATAGAGTTTGTCACACATTACTCATACATCTCTCATCGAAGCTCAAGCTTACCACACATAACTAAATAAATTAATATTGGAACAATCATTTCAATTATATACATGACTTTACTTACAAAAATTCTGGTCTTCGGCCAGATCTTCAATTACAATGGCCTTCTACAACCTACTT